>ML677334.1:6029042-6342785 GCA_007922305.1 Dermatemys mawii | reverse complement strand
CCAGTTGCAGGGCAACACCCCCAAAGTCTCAATGCACACCCCAGTTGAGAGGCAGAGTGGGTAGTCACCCTCCTAGGGGTGTGGTGGCCTAGGTAGGGGGGCCCAGGGCCCACCCACCTCCACCAGCCCCCAACCCAGGGCCCTAATGGTGGCTCAGAGGTTCACTACAGACTCAGCAGGGAAATCCCACCAAAACACACTGAGTCTCCTCGGGTGGGAGATACCACTCCCCCACCCTCCCTCAGTCGCTTCCTACCAGTTCCACCACAGGGGTCTCCCAGGCACCTCCAGAGCCTCAGTGTACCTTCAGGTCAGTCCTCCCCAGGCACATCCTTCTCCCTCAGACACCCACCCAAACTGAGCTGAGTTCCCAGCCTTTATACTGCCTGGGCACCTGGAGCATGCCCAGTACCTCAGGGGCAGGACTTCTGCTGCCAGAGCTGCTGGCTTAACCCCTTCCTCACTAGTGCGGGGTTGGCTAGCCCCATCACAGTCCTGTGGCACCTTAAAGACTAACCAAAGTATTAGAGCAAAAGCTTTCGTGGGCTAATACCCACTTGCATCCAACAAAGTGGATATTAGCCCACGAAAGCTTATGCTCTAATACTTTGGTTAGTCTTTAAGGTACCACAGGACTCTCTGTCACTTCTGTATGTACTGAAATATCACATTTTACAACAGAAGGGGAAAGGGATATGAAAAATTTTATTTGCACAGACTTTTAGATGCTACTGAAAAGGAGATGATATTTTCCAAGGGACTGTGTAAACCTTCTTCTCAAAAGCCAGAACAGAAAAATACAGTGGTTTTCCAAAAAAATCCCTCTAGTTCTGTTCTTACAGAGACTACATGACTGACAAGCATGATGTTTCTGCTTAATCATGATGTCCTGCTGAAATCCTGAAGTAAATTTGCTTACCAAAACTCACTCTCCATTTTCAGTTAAAACATTGAAATGTGTAGGCCTCGAACTCCTGGTAGGATTAAGGAAGGGGGTTAGCTTTCAAATAGCTGGGAAATTGCTGCCTTAACTATAGCACTTAGGCTCACAACACTGCTCTTTTGTGCTAAAACTACAATTATGGCAAAATCTGGTTACCAAGATTGTCTTCAGATAGTTGAAATGCAGATATAACTGGTGTGGAGTCCTCGCTCTCCAGAGGCATGTCAGCGGTGTGCAAGGCACAGCCGTGCCCCATAAATGTCCTGACTAAGGGATGAACAAGGATGATAGCTGGGCCCCACAGCCTAGACTGGCTAGAGGCTGGAAGAAAATGTACCCTGGACTTCCTCGTGCCTGCCCACTTCTCAGTGGAGAAGGGAAAACTCTTTCTAGAGTGGGAGGTTATCCCTGCTCAAAGAGGACAGGGCGGGATAGTTGCAGACTGTCTGGCTCAGTTTGAGAGGATGTACTGGTGTGGCACGGAATGGGGAGAAAACAGTGGACTTGTTCAGTGTAATGGGGTACTGAGCCATTCCAGGTGAAAGAAGGTCAAAGGAATAATCAAGACAGACATTGGGTGAGAAGATGATACTGGGGAATAGTTAGTGTCTGGGAGGAGTAAGGAGTGGGAAAATCCAGGCTATTATTTAAGGGCCAAGGATTAGAAACTTTATAGAGAGGGAGGGGCAAGGCTCCCCTTGGTCCTAGCTGGTCCAGACAGGTGTTTGGGGCTATTAGATCTGCAGGGGAAGAGTCAAGCAATGGTTAGACAACAGGCTGTTTGGGGAGGCACAACCTTCCCTACCTGGCCCCCCATACAATTTTGCAACCCCGATGTGGCCCTTGGGCCAAAAAGTTTGCCCACCCCTGTGCTACACGAATACAATACCCTATTTTTTTTCAGACTCAAAATATTGCCATAGCAGTCAGAGGAACTGAGAGACTGGAGGATGTAAGCCTCTGATACAAGGCCTTAAAGCATTATACTGAGGCTAAAAAGAACTGCCTCTATAGCTAAGAGATAGCATTACCCATTCATCTGTAAGTTATGAATAGCAAGATGAGTTGCTAAAACCTCCAACGATGATCAATTACAAGTTTCTCAAGTCTTACACAAATCTTACAGAATGTTTAAAATACTCCTGATGCCAGCAGTACCATTCTAAAGGTAGATAGTACTAAAATTACTTGAACTTCAGTAGCTGATATTTAGAAAATGCTGAGCACCCACCACTCCTACTGAAGTTAATGGGAGCTGTATTTAATTGGGCTAAAACATGTACTATTGCTGCTGGCATATGCTTTCCTGTTTGATGACTGAGACAGTGGCTCTGGCATTATGGTCATATGCCATACTCTTTGTTTCTCTGCCTTGGGTGCA
This sequence comes from Dermatemys mawii, assembly GCA_007922305.1. Lineage (NCBI taxonomy): Eukaryota > Metazoa > Chordata > Testudines > Dermatemydidae > Dermatemys > Dermatemys mawii. The sequence goes on along the minus strand of ML677334.1, from coordinate 6,340,461 downwards.
GATAAGTGATCCACAATCAGGAATGCATTAACTATAGCCCAAATGAGATGCTGTTGCAGTCTTTGTAGTTCTGCCACATCAACATGACAGCATCCAGGATCTTGCATCATTCTGTCTCTTAGCAGTACCTCCTATTGCTATGGTAACATTAGGAAGCTAAGAAATAGGCTCTGCTATGGCTAGCATGGTTGAGGGGGAGGGGGCGCGCAATTGAGGCTTCAAGGAAGTATACAGCAAGTGTCATTAACAGAGGCTCTAAAAAGCTCGCTTCTAGAATGCTAACTGTATTTGTGTTCTGTCCAGCAGTAACTCATTTAACCAGCCAGGGGCTAAATGTGAGACACAATGTGACAAAGACTCAAGAAACATAACTTAAGAGTTGTACACTTTGTGGCTTATGCCAGCTGAGCTGTGCATGCAGCTGGGCCTTTGCTGCCCTCTCCTTGACGCCTACAATATGAACACTATTGACTTTGGTTAAAACTAGAAGTGCCTGATTTTTAGGGGAAATCAGACTCTTCCAGTTCTTACCCAAATCCAGAAGGTACTCATTAGTCGGGGAGTGGGGGGGGAGGCTGGCCAGAGTAGTGATAGGCCCACTAACCCTTACCCCAAAACATTCACCCTACCTCTGAAGTCAGTGGCCCACTTCTCTATCCTGAGTGATCAAATAGTAAATTTTAGTGAAAAATGGGCTTTTTAAAGTTTTCTAGTCAGGAAAATCAGTAAGGATCTGCCCACTGATGTCTAGAACAGGGGTTGGCAACCTTTCAAAAGTGGTGCGCTGAGCCTTCATTTATTCACTCGAATTTAAGGTTTCGCATGCCAGTAATACATTTTAACATTTTTAGAAGGTCTCTTTCTATAAGTCTATAATATATAACTAAACTATTGTTGTGTGTAAAGTAAATAAGGTTTTTAAAATGTTTAAGAAGCTTCATTTAAAATTAAATTAAAATGCAGAGGCCTCCAGACCAGTGGCCAGGACTCGAGTGGTGTGAGTGCCACTGAAAATCAGCTCATGTGCTGCCTTTGGCACACATGCCATAGGTTGCCTACCTCTGATCTAGAACATTCTCTGAAACCTGGGGATTGATTGGATGCAGTTTTCAAAAGTTATTGTGTCAAATACAGATATAAATGTTCTTGGGGAGAGTGTAAAGCCATGCTTTGACTGGCTGGCAATGTGTGATGAATTCCTTTAGATTAAGTTAAACTCCATGAATATTTTTTTCAGATGCAGGTCTGTCTTTTATAAAAGTGAGGGGACACCAAACAGGTATGGAAATATGGCTGGCTCTTAAAGGGGAGTGAAGCCTAGGACACAGCAGTTACCCCAGATTATATTAATCTGACTAAATACAATAAGCTCTAACTTTTTTGCTGCCCCAAGCGGAAAAAAAAAAAAAAAAAAAGGTGGCCGGAGGAGTGAAGGGCCGGGGGGCGTCGCGGCCAGAGGAGCGAAGGGCCGGGGGGCGGCACAGTCAGAATGCCGCCCCTTACAGAGTGCCGTCTCAGGCACGTGCTCGTTATGCTGGTGCCTGGAGCCGGTTCTGATTACAAGAAGTGATCTCAGCTGTGAAAGGGTCAGAGGACTACATATGGAGAGAGGAGAACTCCCTCATGGAGGTGCCTCCTGCTGGAGAGAGTTTACAGGGCACAGGCCACGCTTGCATGGGAGAATCTAAGATGGGGGCCTGTAAAGACGTAACGAGGTCCCTTGGAGAAGCTGTCAGAGTCCTCACAGAGGGAAGCAGTGGGAAATATGCTAGGAGGAAAAGAACTTCCAGGGAGAAGGCCCTGGGACAAGTGCTCAGTTAAAAGGTGCCAAGAAGTCTGCAGACCCTTGGGAGTATGGGTAAAGAGCGGGGAATATCAGTGAATCATAGATTGAGAAGGATTCCAAGGAAATCAGCCTGAGAGTCAGATCCCTATAACAAAGCTAGAAGGACTTAAAGGGATGAGAGGTAAGCCTAGAAGGCAGGCTGAAGAATAGTAGTGTTAACTTGTATAATCTTTCAACTCCTACCAAATAACCGGTTTGGCTGAACTCTTCTGTTGATCTCTTTGGAACTGAGCAACAACAATTGTATAGCACTGCAATGCACAGAATAATAGTTGAACACTAAAATGGGGTTTATACCACCATCTACTGACTGAAGTATTAACTGCACTAATCATCCCAGCTTGCACTGCTAGACAGAATCTTGTCACTAGCTCTGCCTCTGATGGATTGTATTAGGGTAACCACAAGTCCCTTGGAACAATCCATCCTCCTGATATACAAAGTAGATTATAACCTAAACTTTTGACAAGCACTAGTTATTTAGCTTGTGTAGGGCATTTGACATACTATTAATATAATTTTTAAATTGTATTTTTCATATTAAGATTTTGTACACATTTTATATTTGATTTGTCAAAACAATTATAAATTTGCAAGTGATGAGTCTGTATATAGGCATATGCCTATACATATGTGTATGTGTAGGGGGTCGCCACTGGGGCTCATCCCTCTGCGGGGCGGTTGGGCACCAGACCGCCTCGCTACACACCCCTCAGCCGGGTTGGGGAATACCCGGGCCCGGGGCTCAAGTGCTCAGCCAGGCCTGAGCAGCGTCAGTTTGGGAAAGGCCCAGGCCTTGAGGCAGGGCGGGGCCACAAGCACAAGGGAGAGTCAGGGGCTCAGACCCTCAAGCAGGGGCTGAGCAGTACCAGACAGCGAGGAATGACGGCGGGCTGAGGGGGAGACTGCCACCCACGGTTAAGGGTGGCAGGGGGGACGCAGGCCCACCCGCTCCACTGCGTCCTGGCCCGGGGCCCTAGCAGCCGTAACAGGCCTGCTGCAGTCAGTGGGGATCCTGACCACAACACACTGACATAGGTTCAAACTCATTCCCCGGGCCACTTCCAAACTCCCCCTCAAAGGGTACCTGGTGAGGCGTGGTGACCTCCATGGGCTCCTCCGAGTCGCTGTCTGGAGGCAGAGGCGGCAGCTCCTCGGGGTAGCCTGGACTGGGGAGGCTCGGTCCCTCTTCCGCCGGGTAGCGGGCGCAGGGCAGACTGGGAAGCTCCTCGGGGTAGCACGGCCGGGGTAGGCTCAGTCCCTCTTCCTCCGGGTAGCGGGTGCAGGGCAGGCTCGGCCAGTTCCCGGGGTAGCATGGACTGGGTTGGCTCGGTCCCTCTTCCTCCAGGTAGCGGGCACAGGGCAGGCTCGGCCAGTTCCCGGGCTCAGGCTGGGCCACCAGGGCTTCCCGTTCAGGAGCTCTGGCTGTAGCCTCTGGCCCCTCCGCTGTCTCCCTCCGAAGTGAGCTCCGGGGCCGAGCTTTTTTACTTCCAGGTCTGCCAGCTGACCTCTGGGGGAGGGGCGCAGGTTTCTCCAGCTCTGCCCCCTCTTGCCTCTGGGGAGGCTCGTCCCTCAGAGGGGCGGTTGGGCACCAGACTGCCTCGCTACAGTATGTATACATAAAATCTTCTGTAGGTGTGAATATATTATACTTATTGTATGGGCTTAAATTCAACTGGAGCTCACTGGAGTGGATGCCAGTAAATATTTTCAGATCCATGGGAGTCCCATCATGTCCCGCCCCATAGCTGAGGTCTGGAGCCCCAAATGAGGGCAGAGGGATGGGGCTCCGGGAAATAATTTCTGAGAATTTAAGCCCTGAATGTTATAGACTACCTAGTGGTATTTACAAGGTAATATTTGACTTGAAATATATTTGTAATTAGAGATGTTTAGACTCTTATTGGATAAATACAGTGGGGGGAGGAGCGGATGAAACTGAAGTCATCAGGAATCTGATCATGACCGCATTGGCTTGTTTTAAGTCTGTACATTTTGTTGTTTGCTGTGACAAATGTACTTTGGAAGATGCATGATATAAACTATATCTCTAGGATATGATCTGGATTTTTACATATTAGATACTGGTTAGTTTTCAATGAATGTATGCCTTCAATTGAGCCTTAAGGGCAGGTCTACAGTACCCTGGCAGGTAGAGATCAATCTTTTGGGGATCAATTTATCACGTCTCATCTAGATGCCTTGATCCCTCATCTCATCTTGATCCCTGAGCGCTCTCCCGTCAACTCCAGAACTCCACCGCACCGAGAGGTGCAGGCAGAGTCAACAGGGGAGCAACGCAGCGCCGTGAAGACACCGAGGTAAGTCGACCTACATATGTCGACTTCAGCTACACTATTCACATAGCTGAAGTTTCGTATGTTAGGTCAATCCCCTCCCCGCAGTGTAGACGAGGGCTAATGGTGTCAGCTATACAAAAACATCTGTATTTAAAGATTGATCTCTACCTGCTGAGGTAGTGTAGACCTGCCCTTAGAGGCTCAATTGAAGGCATACATTCATACAATACTAACCAGTATCTACTATGTAAAAATCCAGATCATATCCTAGAGATGTAGTTTTGTAATATCAATGGGGAAATATGTATCTTAAGGTTATAAATCTTTTAAAATTTTGCCATGAATTTTTTTAGAGTGTGCTCCTGGAGTGTGCAGGGATTTAATCAGTCTTCCAAAAGAATTAAAATCCTTGAGACACCTGAGATCAAAAAAGTGCCAAGTAGCTTTATTGCAGGAAACTCGTCTAGGAGAAATAGATGTACCTACCCACATCTTCATTCTGTTTTCAAATATCATTCATAATTGAATGATATTTGCAAATAGATGCAATCAATATGTTAATATTAGTGTTTGCAATCAAATGGCAGAGACACATCCATCTTAATTCTAAAAGTGTAATTTTTCAATGTATACAATCTTGGTCTGATCCTGAAGAAAGATACCATCTTCATCAAGGCTGTTTCAACTCAAAAAAGTTAATTATCTTACTATAGATGCTGGTTACACATAATTAAAATATTCTAGGCAGAAGCTGAACCCTCAGCTATTAAAGGATTGAAAGTTTTGATCCACTGTTGATTCAGACATCTCTAACTTTATTCAGGAAAATAAGCACTGAGTTATCTCAGATACCATCTTTTGGGAAGATTTGAAAGCTATTATAAGGGATGAATACATAAAGTATGCCTCCCAAAAGAATGGAGAGACTCAAGTTACTAGACTCACTAGACAAGGGAATAGATGAGTTGCTGAGAACACACTAGACAATCAAAATAGTGAAAACAACCTATGTTCTCTAATCAACTAAATATAAATGTAATGAATATTTATCTAATCAAGTCAAATTTGCATTCAGTTGGGCCAAACAAAGATATTATGAATGGGGAGATAAAGCAGGTAAATTATTTGCCATAAGACTTGAGATGAAACTAGCTAACAACATTTCTTCCATCCTTGAACCAATATAAATAATCAATTTTAAACAAGTCTATCAAGCTTTATATAAATCAATCAATTTAACTCTAATAAATTTGACCATTTTGTTGAAGGCCTATCTTTTAATATACCCTAACTTCAGAACAAGTGTTGTTATGGAAAAAGCTATTACAATGCACGAGATGGAACAGGCTATATAAATATGATTTTTGGAAGGTCCCTGGGGGATGGCTTTCTGGCATATTTCTACAAAATGTTTTGTAAAATGTTCTTTACTTTCAAAGGTCTTTACTGAAACATTCCAAAAAGGAACAATGTCTCATGACCTGAGAACTGCTTTAATTACTTTAATATTAAAGAACAAATATGATTACAATTGTTAGGACTTCTGCCCCATATTGCTATTGAACACAGATTGCAAAATAATTGCAACAATTGTAGAGACATGACTGAACACCATCATGCCATCCATTAGACTGGCTGCTGATAATGCGAGAAAAATCATTCACTTCATCCAGTAAGCTCAGGTGTTCCCTCCATAGACTTATCTGTAGATGCAGAGAGAAAATTTTTGATAGGGTTGCATGGCTGTCCTAAATAATAGCTGTCTAATTGCTGTCCTAAAAACATTTGGATTTGGACCAATGTTCCTGAACTGGGTCAGTGTATTATACAACTGTCCCCTTGCTTCACTGTCAACTAACAGAATTATTTCTCTCACATTTCACCTAGGGCATGGCTACACTAGAGAGTTTACAGCAGCGCAGCTGCACTGATGCATCAGTGCCACTGTAAGCCCTCTAATGTAGTGGCTCAAAACAGACAGGAGAGAGTTCTCCCATCAGCTTAATTACTCCAGCCCCCTGAGCAGCAGTAGCTATGTCAGTGGGAGAAGAGGTAGTGTCCACCCTGGCGCTTATGTTGGTGTAACTTATGTCACTCAAGGGGTGATTTATTCACACCCCTGAGTGGCGTAGATTATGCCAACATAAGCTGTAGTAGACATAGCTCTAGAAGGAGGGATATGACAGGGCTGTCCCCCTCTCCTCTTCTTTCTAATGTCTTTCTTGAACCATTAGCAATGTATTTATGTCATCCCTCAGCTACTTAAAGTGTTACTATGAACAGTGTGACAAAGCTCCAAGTCTGTACTTGTGGGTCCTGCGCTTCCTGGCAGATTTAGGGGCCTCAGAAACTCATCTAGGCCCCAGAGTGACCTCCCTTTCTCAGTATAATTGGCAAGAGTCACCGCCTAGTGAGTTACCTTCATCACAGGCCAGTATGGAAGATGGAAAAGGGGGGAGCCCGGGCCCGCCCTCTACTCCGAACTCCAGCCCAGGGACCCTAATAGTATCAGCTAAGATGGCTGACCTTTTAGGCACAAAACACAATACAATTCCCTGGGCTACTTCCCCACAGCAGTCCCCACTTCTTCAAACTCCACTTCACCCTTACCTCAGGGCCTCCTTCCTTCAGTATGATATGTTGTCCAACACTCAGTCTCACCAACAGCATAACTTCCTTCCACAGCTCCTGACACCCACAGACCACCTGACTAAGTGGGAGGTTTTTATCTGGTTTCAGCCAGTCCCTGATTGGCTTCAGGTGTCCCAATTAGGCTAGCTGTTTCTACTCCTTTCTAGAAGGTTCTTAATTGGCCCCAGGTGTCTTGATTGGCCTGGAGTAGCCTTTGTTTGGCTATCCAGGGAACAGGGACCTGCACATCCTGAGACTAATATACCTGCCTTCCAGCACTCTCCTATATCCTTCTGGTCTGACTCCGTCACAACAGGAAAGAATACAAAATCTGTTTATATGCTGATGACATTTTTGTACTATTAAAGAGTCCATCCCCATGAGTCCCATCATTATTGAACATCATTAAAATTTGTCAGAAGAGATCTCTGGCTATTGGGTTAACTGGAATAAATCACAAGCAGTGGATCTATCAAAAAGACCAGATCCCTCTCAGTTGCAGCATTTTCCATTTTGAATATGCAAGGAAATAACTTATTTAGATGTTTTAAAATTGTCCTAATCTTCCCCAAATTGTTCTATAAACATGGACAAAATATTAAAACAAATTTCCAAGGATGTAGAGAAGAGGTGTCTCCTTCCTGGATCCTTACTTGGAAGAATAGAAATAGCCACGATGAAGATTTGCCCAAGAATGACTTATATTACCCCATTGCCTTTCAGGATCTCTCCTTTTTAGGGTGACCAGACATCAAATGTGAAAAATCGGGACAGGGATGGGGGGTAATAGGAAACTATATAAGAAAAAGACCAAAAATCAGGATTGTCCCTGTAAAATCAGGACATCTGGTCACCCTACTCCTTTGCTCAAATAAGTAGGCTTATCTTACTATTTATATGGGATAAAAAACAGTCTTGCTTGTCATACAAAGCCCTTAAAAAATCCTGGGCAACTGGAGGTATCAGGTTGCTAGATTTGTATCTATTATCTAGCACTCCAAATGCATTCTATTGTAAGGTGGTTTCCTCTCCAATTGTTCTGTATACACAGTGGCCTGGTTTGAGATTGAAAAAAGCTTAGCTATGCCAGTTAGTTTCATATCTTGCTATACATATTTTAAGAGGCTATCTATACCCCTAGGGAAAAACCCAATTTTTGCATCTACATGGGGTACCTGCAACAGATTAAGATTACAGCATCCAATTTTACCAATTCTCTTCTCTTATCATTATGAGATAAGCTGTGCCTAAGGATCAAGACCAACACCATGCTTAAAACAGTGTGGATAGAGAAGGGATTAACAAAAATTAAAGATATAATACAGGATGATAGACTAGCCTCCTATTACATATGTAACAAATATCAGCTACCACAGTCTCACAGTTCCTTCTTTCAGGGACTATGCTTAAGGATTCATGCAAGGATAGTGGACTACTGGCCTGTTTCAACACTCTCATTTCTAGAAGAACATGTTAAATATGGACATAAAGTCACTTTGTAGGAATTACTTACAGGTACATTAATGCTTTGCATTACCCTCTCAGTCTCAAGAAGAATGAGGAAAAAAAAATTAGCCTTACTAGTACAACAGCAACTGGAAGGATATCTGGATTAATGTGACGAATACTTCAAGTTCTTTATCTTTGTGATTCTACCAGAACAAGGTATTAAACGGGTCCAGCTGGACTCCAGAATGTTTGTTTAAGACTAGATTGACAATACACTGTGAATCTTGGAGATGCAAACAGCCACATACCAAATCTTCACACATCCTCTATACCAGTCCAAGAATACTTGTACTCTGGAACACCATATTCAGTGTTCTCTCAAAAACTTTGTGTTGCTATCTTTCCTTCTCCAAGCTTATGTATTTTAGGGTGTTGAATAAGTTGATATTACCATTTAACATTAAGAAATGGATTGCACTAGCTATTTTAGTGGCCAAAAGAATTATTTTGAGAAAATGGAAGTCTGCAATTCCTCCCTCATACACAGAGTGGCTTAGTGAGCTCTCTGCTACTAAATTAATGGAAAAAAAATGGCTGCATAATAGAAACACTTGGAAAAAATATGTGGGTGTCTGGTCACATGTGCAACTATTGCATACTTTTGCAGTTCAGTATAGACAGGTCCCAGATACTCAGAGGTTATAGTCTCGCTTGTTTTTCTATTTAGTCACTTTAATAATTGATGCCCTACATGACCTCTACAGGTTCAGGTGTTTTTTCCCCCAGGTTTTACAAATATTTGAACATTGAATTTCGTTTTCATATAGTACTTCCAACTTGTGTGTGTATTTATATTTTTGTTATGTGTTTGTATTTTATTTACAAATAAACTTTAAAAAAAGCCACCTTGAAACTAACGGAGGAATATGGGGTAATTCCCTCTCCCTACAAGTGGGAAAAGGGGAAAGAAGATTAAGGAACCTCCTTCATTAAAACTGAGGAAGGAGACATAATGGGTGAATAAAGATGTGCCAACTGCCTGCACAATAGTTTGTTACCATTCAGTGGCAAAGGACACACATAAAGACTACCCAGGCCTTGACTGCGGGGTTGTTGAGTACTGTAGGTGGGCAGGTGTAAAAGCGGCTCTGGGATAAAGATGGTTCCTGTCAGAATAAGCCAGAGAGCCACAAGTGGTAGACTCAGCAGCTGCATGTTCCCTAGTTCTAAACAGATTGGATATGTCACAGTGACAACAGAAAGGGGTGATGATAACCATTCTCTGTGTGTATGGGGAAAAGAACACTTACTATTTGGTCATCTTCCCATTGGAGGTGGGAGGAAGACTGAAGTGACAGACAATAGGTGGAGTAAAGTCATTACCTTATGTGGTTATGACCAGAATGGACTGGATTCTGTTTTCCTCATGTACAAAAGACAAAAAATGGAGGGGAGACCCTAGCAAGTGAGTTTGAATAAAGGTAATCCTGAGCATAGACCCTCTAGATAGCCCTCCAGAGGTATTATGAAAGCACTTAGATGTATATTAACAAGTCCTGAAAGAACTTATATGCTGGAGGACTTGGGGTGGAAGGCAGAGAGAAACTCATGAAGAGAGCAGCGCATCAGGAAGTAGAATGGGGACTCCTAGAGGAGGAAGGTGGAAGTTTGGCTGACTTCCAGGAGGAAGAAGCCATGGACAAAACCCAAGAAAAAAAGGGCACGTTGAAAAGCGAGTGGAAGGGTCCTGATGATGAGGATTTGACAGATGAATTTACACTGATAGTCCTGAGCAAGGGTCACGATAAGGCAGGGCAAGAGAGATGCCAATGTTGAGCAATGTTGGAGAGTCAACCTGCTTTGATGGATATGAGCCCAAGGCAAAAGAACCCAGAGCTAAGGTTGGTGGGGTGAAATTGGATGCAGTGACCTATGGGCCAAGATGGAGCTGTGGCGGGGAGCCCTCAGCCTAAAAGTGAAAACCCTTATTGGTGGCCCATGGATGGCCAGTTAGAAAGGACATGAGAAGCCCCAATAGAATCCCAACCTCACAAAGAGGGTAAGTCTTGAACAGTGAAGAACCCCCCCACCCGCCACCTTAGGCAGCAAGAAAAGGTCTCATTTGAAATGGAGGGTGCTAGTAGTAGCAGTAGCACCGCGTTCCCTGAGGTTGCTTGAGCATGGAGAAGGTTTCAGGTTTAACTGGAAGGAGTTCACCACTTTCTGTTGAGGGGATTACAAGTAACTGGGAGATAATTCCTAGGCTATTGATGCAACGGGCAGTAATTGGAAGGAACAGGAAGTGGGGGCAAGAGCTCAGAGGGTGAGCTGTATGAGGAAGAGAAGCTGCATGGAAAGCTCTTGCAGCAATATGCTCCTATCGTGCTCTGTTTTTTCTTCTGCAGTTCTTATGTCAAATACACATAGTAAGAGAAGAACAGCCTGGGTATGTCTGTGAACGTGAGGTTACGGAAACAGGCAAGGAAGCAGAACATACCAGGTAACTGAGGGAGCACCGTGTGAGGGAGCCCAGTAATATCATTGTTGACCACATACTGAAAATGTATTGACAAAAGCTGATGTATCACTCAAACGTGCTTTCTAACCGCCCCATGGCAGTGAAAATCACCTCAGTGCTGAGAGTCAGAAAAAGAAACCAGTGCATAGACCTTGTGTTGTCTCTATGCAGACATTCAAAGACAGTGTCTCAACTACCATAGGATATGTCTAAACATGTGAAGCTAACTCCAGTGGGGCTAAAACAACTGTAAAGCCCTCTGTGACACATCGGTGCAATCCAGACCAATGAGTAGCTGTGTCACTTGTGCCCTGTAACCTGGAGTGCCCTTTACAATGCTTTGCTGTTGTAGCCTTCAACTTGGACTGCTGACAAACAGCTTTTTGTAAGTCGTTGCTAGCTATGTCTGTGTTTGTTCTGCAGCCAGCCAGTTACACCTTGGCTCTTACCAGTTTTAAAGATTACCACAGAGTGACTCCAACACACTCCCAGTCCCAGGTTTTCCCCCCAGAAATGTATTACCCAGGCCTTCCCTGGACAATACAAATCTAGTGAATCCATTATTCCTTTAAGGGAATAATATCCACACAACCTGTTACCCCAAATGGAGTTACCCAGACACTTCAATTTGAACACACTGGATTAGATAAAACAAGTTTATTAAATATATAGAGAGAGTTTAGGTGAGTAGAAGTAGCGAAGCATAAAAGTCAGAAATGGTTACAAGAAAAATAAAGATAAAATGCTTACAGGTGCCTAACTTCACAAAATCTATTAGATTCAAACCAAAGTTTTCTCACCACATGCTTCAGCAGATTACTGACCCATCTCTCAGGTCAGGACCTCTCCTGAAGAGTCCAACAGCTGCATCCTTTATCTCTACAGGTGTAGTGCATGTGATGGGCAAGGAAAAAGAGAGAGAGAAAGGGGTGCCTTGGGATGTTTTCCCCTGTTTTTATAGTTTCAGTCCCCCTCTTTAAAAACATTTCCATCTAGGAGCAAGGTGACAGGCCATCTGTGTGGAAGGAAACTCCATGCTGTTTCTGAGTTGAGATGTAGATTTTTGCCCTTTTCCTGCCAAAGAGTGGCCACTTTGTAGGTAATGGTCCATAAATCTTGTTTACACATGGCTGAGGCATCAGCTTGCCCTTTGTCTCAGCGGAACTTGTTTGCCCACTCCCCAGGCTTATCTGGAAAGTATACTTTTTGTCATGATCTCATCTTATGTTTATAACTTCACATATAATGCTGCCATGTGCATTTTTCTATGATATTTTTGATCAGCAAATTATGAGTTTTTAAATGAGACTCACAAGCCATACCTTATAAAACATTATTACAATAGTATGTAGGGTATGCATATGGATATATAATCTGTCACACCTTGTTATGATTCAGGGAAATAAGTTTAAAATTGTAATAGAATAAGATTACACATGAACTGGAGCTGGCATCTGCTCTGCTACCAGAACCCGAACTTGATATGAATTCTTTACCACTGGTCTTCATGGGGTGTCAGCATTCCAAAATCCTGCTGGAATTATAGACAATGAGTAACAGGTATATAAGCAAATGCCAGTAAATGAAGTCAGGATAGTTGGAAGACTAGTTAAACTTACAATCGTTTAAAGTGAAACATTAGCAATAGTATGGTGGTGATTCTTGACAAAACAAACAAATTATCCCAATCTCTTGACACATATTTGCAATACAGTATTACGAAGTAACTCTGTTACATACAGTACTGTCAAATACAGACTAATCCAAAAATAATTTATTTTGAAAGCTCAAACTCTTCCATGTATAGCAAAGTATATTGTAAAACTGCAATGTGATAATCGTTCTTTCGCAGTTGGCAGAGAAGTGCTAGAAGTGACTTTTAAAAAAAGCATTGTGGGATTATGATTACATTTTTAGAAGTTGCATCCCACATATGCTCAGTTTAAAAGTAATTTTTTCCATAACTGCAAACCCTGCAAACAAAATTCTGAGCGAAGAGTCAAGCTCAATTCTTCACTTCTCATGTGTCACCTATAATATAGTTAATATGGCCAAAGTAGGTCCCCAGTTACACGTTTGAAAACTTTCTGCCTTCAATGGAGGTGGAAAAACTGGAACAGATGGAATTTTAGAGTTCCATTTGGCTCTTCATGTTTATTGAATTCACCATTAAAACTTACTATGTCACTGAAGTGACAGAGAAATGAATAGACAAGGCACAGATCTAATAAGTAACATGCTATTTTTCCTGTCACTTTTCAGAGTAGAACAATACTTAAAGACCACATTCAGGCAATACTCTGTACTATATAGATTGCAGAATCAGAAGGACTTCGTTACTGTCAGATATGCCAAGTGTAAATTAAATGATGCTATCTCAAGCCAGGATGACATGTTGAGCCAACTTGAAGTACTGCAAAGGAGCTTGTTGCTCCTACTTGAATCATCACTGTCAATTTATAGCTAGTGGTCTCTTGATGCTGTGGACAGATGTTAGGTTATAGGACACCCACACTTGTATCTGTGTGCACTTCCTGTAACACTTCATATAAATATCCGCTTCAGCCCTTTTGTATGCTATGCTAGGATGCCATGTGGTAGGGCGAGACAAGAGAGAACACGGGGAGGAAATCAAATCACTGTCTTAGATGTCTGTATACTAAAGTGAGAAGTATGGGGAATGAGAAGGAAGAAATGCTAGTTAATAAACAAAACTGTGACATAATTGTCATCACAGAGACTTGGTGGGATAATATGCCTGACTGGAATATTGGTACAGAAGGGTACAGCTTGCTCAGGAAGGACAGGCAGGGAAAAAGGGGAGGAGGTGTTGCCTTATGTATCAAAAATTTATATATTTGGACTGATGTTGAGATGGAAATAGGAGACAGACGTGTTGAAAGTCTCTGAGTAAGGAAAAAAGTGGTAAAAACAAGGCTGATGAGGTGGTTGAGGACTTTTTTAAACCACTAACAAAACCATCCAAAGCACAGGACTTGGTGGTGATGGGGGACTTCAACTATCTTGACATCTGTTGAGAAAATAACAGCAGAGCATAAATTATCCAGCAAGTTCTTGGAATGTGTTGAAGGCATTTTTTTTTATTTCAGAAAGTGGAGAAAGCTACTACGGGAGAGGTTGTTCCAAATATGATTTTGACCAATAGGGAGGAGCTGGGTGAAAATTTGAAAGTGGAAGGCAACTTGGGTGAAATTGTAGGAGAGAAAACAGCACAATAAAGAAAATGGAATTCAGAAGGCAGACTTTAGCAGACTCAGGCAATTGGTAGGTAAGAGCTCATGGGAAGCAAGTCTAACGGGAAAAATGGTTTGAGAGAGTTGGCCAGGCAGCCCAGGCAGCTAGTCCCAGATACTGCCCTGGAGCAGCAGTCCGGGAACAATGGCGGGGATCCAGGCTGCCCCCCACCCAAGGGAGTGGTGGCGGCAGGGCCCTGAGCAGTCCCCTGCCTGGAGGAGTAGCAACAGTGGTGGTGGGGCCTGGGGCTGGTCCCCCAGAGCATCGGTGACCACCGGAGCACCAGCATTTACTGGAGCACTCCCCCTTCTCCAGCACCTAAGATTTAATTAGGGGTATTGTTAGTAAAAGTCATGGACAGGTCACTGGCCTTCACTTTTTGTTTATTGCCCGTGACCTGTCCATGACTTTTACCAAAAATACCCCTAACTAAATCATAGCCTTACCTATGAGGGAAGATTGAAAAAAACTGATTTTTAGTTTGGAGAAGAGAAGACTGAGAGGGGACATAATGGTTTTCAAATACATAAAAGATTGTTACACAGCTGAGGACAAAATTTTTTTCTCCTTAACCTCTGAGGATAGGACAAAAAGCAGTGGGCTTAAATTGCAGCAAGGGAGGATTAGGTTGGACATTAGGAAAAACTTCTTACGTGTCAGGGTGGTTAAGCACTGGAATAAATTGCCTAGGGAGGTTGTGAAATCTCTGTCATTGGAGATTTTTAAGGGCAGGTTAGACAAACACCCATCAGGGATGGTCTACATAATACTTAGTATTGCCTTGAGTGCAGGGGACTGGATTAGAAGACCTCTAGAGGTCCCTTCCAGTTCTATGATTCTATGTGTCAACCCACTTGATGTATTATGGTTTTCATGCTGGCTTGTTTTGCAACATTTAGGTTTTGGTGTATAAAATAAATCATTATTATTTGCCTTACTAGGAGAGTAAAATTGGATGACTTCGGGATGTACGCTCCCAATTGTAAGTCGGCACAAAATTTGTCTCTTGATCTGGTCTGTGTACAGTTGCAAACAATGGTGTCACTGTTTCTTAAATTAATTTCTCCAGCAGCAAAACATTTTGAAACATGAGCACCATCTGGTGGAGTAAGACAATTTTATGTTCGTTGACTAAATTAATTTTAATTTAAATGGTATCAGTGTTTAATTTCATTCCATGGCACTTTTAATTAGGTCTAGGGAAAAACACAACCACTTCCCTTCAGTCTTGGTTCTGCGAATTAATACACATTGAAGGGTCAACAGTACACTCTTAAATGCTGTCAGACTGAAGTTTTAGACATCCCTTAAACTGGACAGTGGAGTTACTACCTTGGAAATGACATGCTGTTGCTTGTGGAGATCAACTGCATCTCTGAAGACTACATTCATCATGCAAAGTGATGGGGAAAAAACGCAAAATAAGCAAATGTTTGTCAGGGGTCGCATAATTAGTCTCAGTGTATTAAAACCTTATTGTTTTTATGACTACTTATATGGTCAGTTACAGGCTCTACACTACAACTACAGGCCTCATAGCTAGGCTATATGCTTAATTTCGTTAGCAGTGTAGATGTAGGTACTGGTTAGAGGGAGCACTGAAAAATCTCAAAGCCATAAGCATTCAGAAAGCCCTACACAAGTTCTCCTTTAGTATAGTAGCTGATTACATACTTTTGTGAGAGTCTGAGCCACAACTCTGAAGTACTGTTTATGTAGCTTTTTTTAGAGTGCCTGCAAGCCTGAGTTGGGTTGATCCAGGCTGTGAGGCTCACTGCTGCAGGCTGTGTGTGTAAACATATCCCCTATGCCTTTATAGCATCAACCTCCTTTGCTTCAATGATTCTTGCTTGAACAAACTTCCTTCCATGAAATGTCAAAGTATGAAAAGATCAGGGCTAAATTTTCAAAAGGCATCCCTAACAGCATTGTTTATGTCAGATAGCTTTTTTCAGATTAATAGTACTTCATTCATAGCCAGGAATACGGCCAGCAATGCCATAACAGGCAGCTAACAAACCATAGGAATATCCACACTGGGTTAGACCAACGGTCCATCTAACCCAATAGCCTAGTTTCCAACAGAGGCCAGTGCCAGATGCTTCAGAGGGAATGACTGGAACTGGCAATCATTGAGTGATCCATCCCCTGTCATCCAGTCCCAGTTTCTAGCAGTCAAAAGTTTAAGTACACCCAGAGCATGGGGTTGCATCTGTGACCATCTTGGCTAAGAGTCATTGATGGATCTATCCTCCCTGAATTTATCTAATTCTTTTTTGAATGCAGTTATAATTTTGGTCTTCACAACATCCACTGGCAATGGATTCCACAGGTTATCTGTGCATTTTATGAAGAAGTACTTCCTTTTGCTGTATTAAACCTGCTACCTATTAATTTCATTGGGTGACCTCTGGTTCTTGCATTGTGTAAAGGAGTAAATAACACTTACTTATTCATTTTCTACATCATTCATGATTGTATAGACTTCTATTATATCCCCTCTAATTTGTATCTTTTCTAAGATGAACAGTCTCAATCTTTAAATCTCTCCTCATGGAAGTTGTTCCATACCTATAATAAGTTTTTTTGTCCTTGTCTATACTTTTTCCATTTCTAATACATCTTTTTTGAGAGGGGGCAACCAGAACTGCAAGAAGTGTTCAAGATGTGGACATGCCATGGATTTATACTGTAGAATTTCGATGTTTTCTGTCTTTTTATTTATCCCTTTCCTAATGATTCATAACATTCTGTTAGATTTTTTGGCAGCCACCACTGTGGTAAACCCAGAGTAGACTGCTACATGAGGGAGGGGTGGTAAGCAGTCCCAGAAGGGTAAAAGGCCTCCTCCTTACCAAATGAGAAAAGGTAACCTCGGGTTAATTGGATTCAGCTGAGTAGAGGTTGCCAGAGACTCAGTTGAGATCAGCTGAGGCCAGTTAGAGAGACCTTTTTAAACTTTCCCCTGTCAGGAAGGGGGTGGGGGGGGAGAGTGAGAGAGGCTGCCAGCAGGCTGGGGCAGCAGGACAAGGAGCCCCTCCAAGAAGGGAGGCAGCATTCCCTGGCCGGAAGGAAAAAAAACCCCGGCCAAAAAAATACTGAAGGGAAGGCAAGGCTTGCCCTTGGAGAGTTAGGAGGAGTGCCCTGCCCAAACCAGTCTCTCCCAGGCATAACAGACTTATACCTGGTGAGACAGGGAGGGTACTTTGCCACACCACGTATTCAGCAGATGTTTTCAAAGAACTATCCATGATGACTCCAAGATCTTGAGTGGTAATGGCTAATTTAGACCCCATTCTTTTATATGTATAGTTGGGACTGTATTTTCCAATGTGCATTACTCTGCTTTTAGCAACGTTGAACTTCATCTGCCATTTTGGTGCCCAGTTACCCAGGTTAGAGAGCTGCCTTGGTAATCCTTCGCAGTCAGCTTTGGACTTATCTATCTTCAGTAATTTTTTATCGTCAGTGAAAACTGATAATTTTTCCCTCTTTAATCTATTATTGATCCAATAGAGGACCTTCCCTCTTATCTTATGACTTTGCTTTAAGAGCCTTTCATGTGGGACCTTGTCAAAGGCTTCTGAAAATCCAAGTACACTATGTCCACCGTATTACCCTTGTTCACATGCTTGTTGACACCCTCAAGGACTTTTAATAGATTGGTGAGGCATGATTTCCCTTTACAAAAGTCGTATTTACTTTCCCTCAACACATTGTGGTGATCTGTGTGTCTGATAATCCTGGTCTTTATTATAGTTTCAACCAATTTGCCTGGTACTGAAGTTAGGCTTACTGGCCTCTTATTGCCAGGATCACCTCTGGAGCTCTTTTAAAATATTAGCAGTCTTCCAGTAATCTAGTAGTGAGGGTGATTTAAGTGATAAGTTACATACCTCATAGTTAGTAATTCTGAAAATATCATGAGTTCCTTCAGAACTCTTGGGTGAATACCATCAGGTCCTGGTGAGTTGTTGCTGTTCAATGAATTTGTTCCAAGACATCCTTTATTGGCACCTTAGCCTGGGATGGTTCCTCAGATCTGTCATCTAAAAAGTATGGCTTGGATATGAGAGCTCCCTCACATCATCTGCAGTGAAGACCTATGCAAAGAATTCATTTAGCTTCTTTGCAATGACCTTGTCTTCTTTGAATGTTCCTTTAGCACCTCAATTGTCCACTAGCCCCACTGATTTTTTGACAAGTTTCCTGCTTCTGATGTAATTTAACAAAATTGTGGTTAGTTTTTGTGTCATTTGGTAGTTGCTCTTCAGAGTTTTTTTTTTGACCTGCCCCATTATAGTTTTACCCTTGACCTTTCAGAGCTTATGCTCCTTTCTATTTTCCTCACTAGGATTTGACTTCCAATTTTTAAAGGATGCCTTTTTATCTCTAACTGCCTCTTTCACTCTGCTGTTTAGCCATGGTGACTTTTTTTGGTCTTTACTCTTTTTTTTTTCTTTTGGAGTATACATTTGGAACATACAGTTTCAGCCTCTATTATGGTGTTTTTAAATAGTTTCCGTGAAGCTTGCGGGCATTTCACTTTTGTGACTGTTCCTTTTAATTTTAACTAGCTTCCCTCCTCCAAGGATGTTAAATTTAATTACAATGTGGTAGCTATTACTGAGCACCTGGCAGCATCAAAATATGCTGGAGGAATTTTTGGAGAGCTAATACAGAGGGTGATGGCTGATTGCTTGAGAGAAATGGAAGTCAATGTGCCCATGTACAGGGCAGACTAACTACAAGGTGAAGTCATAAAGGTAGCCCATGAATAATTACAATCAAAGAACCTGTACTGAACGGCAATATTGAGCATGACAAGGGACATGTTACCAGGAAATTTGCTTCCTTCCAATAAAGATTCTATGCCACCTTACACAACGACCTAAAATGAAGTCTTGTTTAGGTGGAGAGTTGCGCTCTGCAGGCAAATAGCCACCGACCATCTATGAGAAATATATATTGGATATAGTCAGATATTTAGGAGCATTAAAAGAATGCATAATACAGATATTCCCCTGGCATTGAAGTATGTGCACTCAAACCTATTACAAACTTAGTTAATCTTTGGATACAGATGAGGGACACTAAATGCCATCTTCTGACTTGAATGATAAAAGTAGTTCCTGACTCAAAAGTCAGGCCTCTATCCTGTTTGTTCCTCGATGAGAGGGCAGTTATACATCTGAAGCCTTTGAACAAACTTCTATGAAATCTTAAGTTAAAGGTCCCATATCTAAGAAGATCAATGTGCTTTGAGCTAGTCTTCAGGGAGATCTGGTTGTGTTTTCCCAGCAGTTTACTTGGCGTTGTTTATAGTTCTGCTAAACTAGTGTAGATATTTAACACTGAGCTTTGCACAGCATGTTGGGTCTCGCTGTAGGTTCTGGTGATTCTAATAGTTGATTGCAGACAGAAAGTCTCAATGAAGTCTCAGTTAGGTGGAGAGATGTGCTCTGCAGCCAAATAGCCACCGACCATGTATGATAAATATATATTGGATATACAGATACAGTGGGACCCCGGAATACCGCACCCTGCTATAGCGCAAATCCGTTTATAGCGCGAGGTGTGGCTGGCTCCTGATGTCGGTAGCGGCCGCCGCTTTGATGCAGCGGAACCCCGCAATACTGCGACCCCGCCATTATCGCGATCGATTCTTTTTGGATCCCGATCGTCATGGTATTGCGGGGTCCCACTGTACTTTCTTAGATGGGTTCCATTTGGGGACGTGATGGATGCAATATAGTGAAAACAAGGCTATATGACAAAGCCAGCTCAAAGCTCTTCAGTGCTTTTAAGATATGGACCCAGTTTGCTATATATTAAGACAAGGACACAAATGGAAGTTAGTAAAAGCTCTGTGCATGTTACAGGTTGTGCAGACTCCAGACCTTTCCAGAGTCTCCTATGCAGCTAATGAATGAGGCCAAACTCAATGCAACCTTCTTCCCAAGGGTCCCTCCTATAGACCATGGGCTTATCATGGCCAACAAAGATTCTTTCGCAAATACCCATATCAGTTCAGTGGTACACAATAGATTGAGTAAGTGATGTCCAAATCTCAGAACTGGACAGAACTACTCTAACCAGCTAGCGTACAGGGAATGCCATTTCCCCTCGTGCCTACTTCTACATAAAGGTCTTAAGTGTAGAGTCTTATGAAGACATTATCAATGGCCTATTATGACCCAGTGTCCATAAATGGAAGACAAGTCAACTAAATATCCACTGTATTATGTAATTAAAATGTGATTGCATACCTGAATGAGCACTGGGGAATCAGGTCACTTGGTCTTTATTGGGAGGCTCAGATCTCAATTAAGTGGTTGCAAATTCTGTTGCTCTGTGCTGTTTTCTCTTTTCTGTTCATTGCAGAGTGCCTAATTGGACAAGGCATACAACAGGTAGCATGGATGTTCTAGTTACATACTCAAGTGTGCAATCTAACAATGTGCCGCTTTACTTCCAGATGAAATAAAGTCACAAAATCACTTTCTATGAGAGTGATATCTATGGGTGTGCTTTCCTAGTCCTGGCCCAAATGAATGCTTCCAGCCATTCCTCCTGCACAGGGCCAAATAGTAGAGCTGTCAGTAATGTCATTCCAGAAAGGCTGCAGAGACTCCAGTTAGCTGAGTTGGTAAATAAGGTGATATATTTGCCTGTTAGTATATGGAAGGGACCTAATCATCTCACTATACTGTATAACCTGACTTTGGCACATGAAAGTTGGCTGCCTAGTGTTTGAAAGGAAGCAATTAGAATGGATACTCAGACAAGTAGGTCTAAACATAAAGCACACTTGGCTGTGTCTGCACCAGATAGTAAGTGTTAGGCAAATTTGTACTTGAATATATTTTTGCATACTTCGATTTAATACTAGAGTTCATAAAAGATGGTTTCATTATAGGGTTAATGAGCCTAGGTTAAAGGTACATGTATTAACTATATTGGGGTACTGGCAATATGTAAGAAGAATATAGCTTTATTCACAGTTGCCAGACTGAGTCTCAGCTAAGTCCTCGACAGTTACACAGGACTACAAATTAAAATTGCAGTCTAGTCCTCAATGCCCATGCACAACATTATCTTTTCAGGATATATTCTTTCTGTCAAGTAGCTCTTTTGATAGCATTCAAGTTGACGATTAGAGTATAGAAACTAGGGGCCAGATTTATAAAGGCATTTAGGCACTTGACAATCCCTGTCATGTCCTATAATACTAATAGGACTTGCTCCAAAATACATAAACTAGAGTAAGTATTGCACTTATGCAGGTAATCATTCTCATGATTTTTTTTCATAAGTACTTAAAATCCTATATGACTTTCAAAGTGGCTTAGGCCTAGGGTGGGTTTTTCATAAGTCTTTCAGACCAGGGGCTTTACAGCTTTACAGAAGGCATGCCTTAGTAATTCAGACATGCATTTATTACTGTGGCTTCTAGCATTAATAGAGCACAGAAATAGGTGGTCATAGATAATAATTCAGATTTTTGTCTGTAATTTTGAAACTGGCAATCTGTGTCTAAGTTCAGTGTGCCCATGCCACATTTAATATTTGTATGGAAATTGACCAATTTAATTTCATTAAAAAACCCCCAACCATAGCAAAATATTGTACATTTTTCAATATCTACCACTTGGTGGCAGCTAACCACTGCCTTTAACCAACTACTGTATAGAAGAAAGAAACCAAAATTCCTAAATTCACTTGGTTTTGAATGGAACAATGTTGTCAGTATTTAAATTGCATCAGAGTTCTCTTGATTAAAGTGATATGACCAATACACTTTTCTTTTCAACTTGATGCTTCTTGGTGTAGCTGGTTTCTTGCTGACTGTTACAACCTCAAATTGACCTTGCTAATCAGGGGCACAATCCTGCAAGGTATCAAGGACTCTAACCCCAGTCTACCAATACACTCACTAAAGTACATGAGTAGTCTTATTAGAGACAATGATATTATTTGTGTGCTTAAAGTTAAGCACATTAGTGTTTCCTGGATGTGTACGGTGCTCAGTACTTTGCAGGAGTTAGCCCTAGATATATACCATTTGGCATTGTCTTAAAACTGCCAAATGTAGATGGCAATGGTAAAAGCCAGCATTTCATAAGCAAAGAGCCTAAATACATCTTGCTTTCTGCTTCAGCTGCCGCTCAGTACATTATGGCTGTTATATGCTGTATTGATCAGCATCTGAAAGAAAGGCCATTGACTAATCTTGTTACTGAATTAGACCCTCAACACTGGGTCTCAGCAGATTCTTTTCCTCTATGCCACAGACAGAGTTCCTATTGTGAATTGAAACTTCCCAAATCCACTTAATTTTTCACATTTGAAATTTCTAGTTCAGTTTTGCGGATGGCTGCTCCCACCCTTCCCAAGGATGGAGATGGCTTGATCTAATAGGAAACTATAATTAGGGAGCAGGTAAAATTAAAACTGTCATTGGGTTCTTATTGGGTTCTCCCTCCATAGTGAGGCGCCTCAGACCAAAATGGATATGAGGGAAATATTGCCCATGAGACCAAGTGCAGAACCTGCTGATGGTGGGGAAAGCTAGCAGTGCCACTGTTCTGAATGCAAATGACCTGATGTATTTGGAGTGGTCCAAAGTCTACTGGATATTAACCTTAGGCAATCAAAAATGACTATAAATTGGAGCTGTCAAGTGATTAAAAAATTAATCATGCAATTAAAAAAATGAATCGCAATTAATCACATTGTTAAGCAATAACAGAATACCATTTTTAAATATTTTTGGGTGTTTTCTACATTTTCAGATATATTGATTTCAGTTACAACACAGAATACAAAGTCTACAGTGCTCACTTTATAATTTTTGATACTTTACAAGTATTTGCACTGTAAAAAACAAAAGAAATAGTATTTTTCAGTTCACCTAATACAAGTACCATACTGCAGTCTCAAGAATCAGAGGGGTAGCCGTGTTAGTCTGGAATTGCAGAAGTGACAAAGAGTCCGGTGGCACCTTAAAGACTAACTAAAATTTTAGAGCATAAGCTTTCGTGGGTTAATACCCACTCCGACGAAGTGGGTATTAACCCACGAAAGCTTATGCTCTAAAATTTTAATTAGTCTTTAAGATACTGCAATCTCGTTATCATGAAAGTTGAACAGTTGAACAAATGCAGAATTATGTACAAAAAAATGCATTCAAAAATAAAATAATGAGCCTGCAAGTCCACTCAATCCTACTTCTTGTTAAGCCAATCACTCTAACAAGTTGTTTACATATGCAGGAGATAATGGTGTCCGCTTCTTGTTTGCAGTGTTGCCTGAAAGTGAGAACAGGCATTCTCATGGCACTGTTGTAGCTGGTGTCGCAAGATATTTACGTGCCAGATGTGCTAAAGATTCGTATATCCTTTCATGGTTCAACCACCATTTCAGGGGACAGGTGTCCATGCTAACGACGGGTTCTGCTCAATAATAATCCAAAGCAGTGCAGACTGATGCATGTTCATTTTCATTATCTGAGTCAGATGCCACCAGCAAAAGGTTGATTTTCTTTTTTGGTGGTTCGTGTTTTGTAGTTTCTGCAATGAAGTGTTACTTTTTTAAGACTTCTGAACGCACACCTTGTCCTTTACAGATTTTGGAAGGCACTTCAGATTCTTAAACATAGAATCATAGAATATCAGGATTGGAAGGGACTTCAGGAGGTCATCTAGTCCAACCCCCTGCTCAGAGCAGGACCAATCCCCAACTAAATAATCCCAGTCAAGGATATCAAGCCTGGTCTTAAAAACCTCTAAGGAAGGAGATTTCACCACCTCCCTAGGTAACCCATTCCAGTGCTTCACCACCTTCCTAGTGAAAAAGTTTTTCCTAATATCCAACCTAAATCTCCCCCCTGCAACTTGAGACCATTACTCCTTGTTCTATCATCTGCTACCATGAGAACAGTCTAGCTCCATCCTATTTGGAACCCCCTTTCAGGTAGTTGAAAGCAACTATCAAATCCCACCTCATTCTTCTCTGCAGACTAAATAAACCCATTTCCCTCAGCTTCTCCTCATAAGTCATGTGCTCCAGCCCCCTAATCATTTTTGTTGCCCTCCGCTGGACTCTTTCCAATTTTTCCTACATCCTTCTTGTAACGGGGGCCCAAAACTGGACACAGTATTCCAGATGAGGCATCACCAATGTTGAATAGAGGGGAATGATAATATCCCTCTATCTGCTGGCAATGCCCCTACTTATACAGTCCAAAATGCTTTAGCCTTGTTGACGACAAGGGCACACTGTTGACTTATATCCAGTTTATTATCCACTGTAACCCCAGGCCCTTTTCTGCAGAACTGCTGCCTAGCCACTCGGTCCCTAGTCTGTAGCAGTGCATGGGATTCTTCCGTCTTAAGTGCAGGACTCTGCACTTGTTCTTGTTGGACCTCATCAGATTTCTTTTGGCTCAATCCTCTAATTTGTCTAGGTCCTTCTGTATCCTATCTCTTCCCTCCAGCGTATCTACCACTCCTCCCAGTTTAGTGTCATCTGCAAACTTGCTGAGGGTGCAATCCATGCCACCATCCAGATCATTAATGAAGATATTGAACAAAACCGGCCCCAGGACCAACCCTTGAGGTACTCCGCTTGATACCGGCTGCCAGCTGGACATGGAGCCATTGATCACTACCCTTGGGTTGCATGCTGTAGTTATCTTTAGAAATCTCACATTAGTACCTTCTTTGTGTTTTGTCAAATCTGCAGTGTTCTTAAAATGAACAACATGTGCTGGGTCATCATCCGAGACTACTATAACATGAAATCTTTGCCAGAATATGGGTCAATCAGAGCAGGCGTCATATAATTCTTCCCCCAGGAGTTCAGTCACAAATTTAATTAACACATTATTTTTTTAACGAACATCATCAGCATGGAAGCATGTCTTTTGGAATGCTGGCCAAAGGATGAAGGGTTATACGAAAAGAGAGTAGATTTGGCATTTTGCCATAATCAAATATAGTGAAAGTTGAGTGTACTTTCCGGTTTACAGTTAAAAATCAATATATTTCATCAGGCTCTGTTTTGCTGGTCTCAATAACTTTTCAGCTACTGTGGGTCCTTTGTGGTAGTGCATATGCCATGCTTTTCTGGAAGTATGGGCTCTGACACTCTCAGAGGCAAATGAATAATACAGCTTGGCAGATGTTGCATCCATTCTTTCTTTTCAGGTTTCTGTTTTCAATTGCTAACAGATTGGGAGCCTTCGCTCTTGCCCAGTTTCTTTATCTCCTTTTTAGTTTGGAAAATGACCTGTCTGAATTGCAAAGCTAACCCATTAACTGTGGAGTTCATTCTTTAAGGCTGACTTATTTTGCCCTAAAATCAGGCTAAAATTTACACTTGAAATTTAATTATCTGTATTGTCATTAGGCTGGAATCCTAATACTGCTCTCTGATTTTCCCAGTGTTCAGAAAATGAGTAAGTGATACTGATTAGGAGACTCTGAAGGTAATTCTGTCCTGGGAGTCTTTCATCAATTGGATTTATTTAGCTGGAAGGGAAAATGACATCTTGGCTGCTAAGGGGAAACACAAGGATGCTTGGAATTTAAATGATTTTACGAATACTTAAACAAGGAAAAGCACAGGAACTTGAAAACACATTTCAAAAGTGACTTATTTTTTGGAAAGGTTAGATTGTACTGAAGAGAATTGTGCAGTAAGTTAAATTTGATCAATTAAATTAAGGGCTTAATGTAGGTTTATGAAACGGTCTGTATACAAAGTGTATGACCCTACTGAGAGGAGGAAAATGTTGAAAAGTGTTCTGAAAATGTTGAAGTGTTGCATATTTTTCTACAGCTGGAAAAGAGGATGGCATCTTTTTGAGGAGGGGGAGGGATAGCTCAGTAGTTTGAGCATTGGCCTGCTAAACCCAGGGTTATGAGTTCACTCCTTGAGGGGACCTTTTAGGGATCTGGGGCAAAAAATCTGTCAGGAGACAGTACTTGGTCCTGCTAGTGTAGGCAAGGGACTGGACTCAATGACCTTTCAAGGTCTTTCCAGCTCTATGGGATAGGTATATCTCCATATATTAGAGCTGTAGATTTGCTTCCAATATTTGAAGCTGAAATTTTGAAAGCTTCATAAGGAATTTGAATGTCCATTGATTTATTGGGAATTGGGCCTCCAGATGCCATCAACAGGCTTGGAGAGTCTCAACCTTAATTTCTAGAGCTACAATCCTGCCTCAGAATTTGCTAGTCTGGGTCATATTTTCTCTGAGTATTACCACTGTATATAGACCAGGTGTGAGCCACATTGAGGTTGCAAAATTGTATGGAGGGCCAGGTAGGGAAGGATGTGCCTCCCCAAACACCCTGGCCCTGCCCTTATCCGACAGCCACCCACTTCCTGCCCCCTTTAGAACATCCAACCCATCCAACGCCCTTCCCCAGCTCCTTATCTCTGACCACCCTTCCTGAGACCCACCACACCCTAACTGCCCTCTGATGGCCCCACCCCCTGCTCCCTATCTCCTGACTGTCCCAACCCCTATCCTTCCCCATGTCCTGACAGACCCCTGGGACTCCCATGCCCTATACAACCCTCCCGTCCCCTCACTGGTTTGCCCCCCCCGAATCTCTGCCCCATCCAACTGCTCCCTGTCCCCTGACTACCCCCGGGACTCCCTGCCCCTTATCCAACCCCCTGGCCACTGGCCCAGCCCCCTTACCATGCTGCTCAGAGCAGTATGTCTGGAGGTCCCACGGCCCACCAGACTAGACATGCTGCCCTGCTGGAGCTCGCATCCCATCCTCTTACCACGCCGCTCAGAAGGGCAGGAGCTCAGGCCCTGTCTGAGCCAGCTATGCCGCTGCAACACTGCCTAGCAGGAGTGGTGGGCCAGAGCGCTGCCCACGTGGCAGCGTGGCTCTGGAGAAGGGGGAAGTTGGAGGAGGGGCCGGAGTTGGCCTCCCCAGCTGGGAGCTCAGGGGCTGGACAGGATGGTTCCACGGGCCGGATGTGGCCCACGGGCTATAGTTTGCCCACCCCGATATAGACATAATATATGGCCGCAGGCAGATGTGCAAGTAAGCTGGTATGCCCCGGTATGGCATACTGGCAAGAGCCGGTGTGCTGTACCAGGGACTGGCTTCTCCAGGCAGCAATTTAAAGGGCCTGGGGCTCCCAGCAGCAGCTGGAGTCCCGGGCTCTTTAATTGCCGCCAGAGCCCCATTACCGGAGCCATGGGGTAGCAGCAGCGGGGCTCTGGAAGCAACTTAAAGGGCCTGGGGCTCCTGCCACAGCTACTGCCCTAGGACCTTTAAATCGCCACCAGAGCCCTGCCGCCACTACCCTGGGGCTCCATCAGCAGGGCTCTGGCAGTGATTTAAAGGGCTCAGGGTGGTAGTGGCAGCCGGAGCCCTGAACCCTTTAAATAAGCCACCTGAGCCCTACTGAGGGAGCCTTGGGGTAGCTCCAGTGGCAATTTAAAGGGCCCGGGACTCCCAGCCACCACTTTCGTCCTGGGCCCTTTAAATTGCTGCCCGAGCCCCGCTGCGGCAGACTTTGGGTAGTGGCAGTGGGGCTCTGGTGGTGATTTAAAGGGCCAGGGGCTCCCAGCTGCTGCTACTGCAGCAGAGGCCCCAGGCGAGGAATCGGCAACCTTGGCCCGCGGGACCACAGGGTAAGCACCCTTAGTGGGCCCCGCCACTTTGTTTACTTGCCGGTTCGCTGACTGCAGCTCCCACTGGCCCCGGTTCGCTGTCCCAGTCCAATGGGGGCTGCAGGAAGTGGCGGCCAGCACCGCCGTGGGGCTTTGTCCCTGCCCCCGCTCCCATGGGTTTTCAGTTAAAAGTTGTTTATGACATAAAACAGATTACAATGAACAGGCAGGTAGTTGAAGAAAATAAAATTGATAGTTCCCATATTTGTGGCCAAGCAAAACAATTCCTTACATTCCACTTGATGGCATTTCTGTTTCTCTAAATAAGATGCACGTAGCTAATGGCTTCAGAAATCTATCAGGGAGAGGAATTGGCTTAATTGTCATCGACTCCCAAGCACAAATTTAAAGTGGTAGAACCTCCTCAAGTGTCACTCTCTCCATCCTTCAAGTGTCTCTCTTCCTTTCGCCACCTATCCAAAACATCCATTTTATCCTGTGTCACTTTGCGTCCTCTCAGCCCAGTTCCTGATAGACAGTAGCGCATTATCCAATGGGCCAATGGGGCCTTTGCCCAGAGGCCCTGTGCCCAGAAGCCCTGGCCAATTTGGGGCCCCTGGAAAAATGGGTGCCCTGCCCCCAGCAGAAATCCACTGCAGAGTGGTGGAAGCCCGAAGCCCTGGCAGAATCATGAGCTTGCGTGGGGAGGGGGAAGCCCCTGCGTCCCAGCCCCAGTCCCTGACAGAAGTGTCGGGCAGGAGAAACCACCGCACCCTGCCCCTGGTCCCTTGCAGAAGCACGGGGAGGCAGGGGAAGCACCAGCACCCGGACCCTGGCTTCATCCCCAGGAGTGGAGGAGTTCTTGGTCCCTGCTGCAGCCTCAGGGCTGGGGGAGCTCTCACTCTCCACTGTGGCCCCAGGGCTGTGGGGTGAGGACAGAGCTCTGGTTTTGGGGCTGCACTGGGGGAAGCGGGGCAGAAAGGAGCAAAGGGATTGCAGGGCTGCAGTGAGGGGGTGAATGGAGTGAGACTGAGGGTGGAATGGGGCAGGGCCATGGGGGAAAGGTCAGGAAGGGGCGGGATGGGGGTGGGACCGCAGGCTGAAGGCCTGGGGAAGGCACTCACACTTTCTCTGGCCCTTAATCTGCCTCGGTTAAAAAGCCAGAGTTTAAACTGACTCGGAGCCTTCTGTCTGACCCAGTAAATGGACAGCACCTGTTGCAAGGCGGAGGCGGGGGGCAATCCTTAGGGAAAGGTTGGCAGGACTTTGGTCTAATGAGGGGGCTTATTCTGTGATGGATTTGTGACCACAGGAAACACTCTGGGTGGGATTTGAAGGACTAATCACCAGCCAGTGCCCTTGATGGTATAAGGGGATGATCTCTGGGATTAGCATGCGTGTAGACTCTTTGATTGGTTTTCATATGTTTTCTGTGCAGCCTAGAAATACCTCAGTCAGGAGTGGGGGAAATGCGCGTCTCTGCCCAAGAGAGGTGACATCTGAGGAGCCTGGAGCCTAGAGTTGGTGCCTTTGCTGGACCATATTGGGATATGTGCTTCTATACAGGAAAATATACTGGCAGTGGTTTTACTTGAAAAAGTGCATCTTGCGTATTAGACGTTCTGTAGGGGCTCTGAAATACTTGTAAACTGATACACAACTCAAAGTGAAATGTTCGCATGCTTGCACATCTGGTGCTTTGTAGGCAAAGAAAATACTACGAAAAGATGCAGAGGAAAGCACAACTTTCTAAATTACCATCATGTTTCTTGTATGAACTTGTTTAACCTTTCTTTTTGGGATGCGTAAAGCTAATCTAGATTTCCATTAGATTGGGTGGGAGAGATGGAGAGGGAAATTAACAATGTTTCTTAAGCATCATAAAGTATTACAATATACCTAACTATTCTCACTTTGAGTATTTTGTTAAGCACTTAAGTACTTATCACACTGAACAAAAGTTCCTAAAAATAGCTGTATAAGTTACTTGTCTACTACTTGATTTTTGTGTGTGTGTGTGTGTGTGTGTGTGCGTAGGCCTTAAAGATCTGCTACTTCTGAAAACTAACTGCTGAAAATATTTGCAGAGGAAAAGCTAAACATTCAACAACGATTTCAGTGTGTAACTGAGCAGGACTAAGAGGAAAGAGGAGCGTAGCGCTGCAGAAAATAAGCACAAAAATGTCTAATAGTAATTTTTCAGTAGTCCAAAGACCAAGGTCTTGATTAAAGATTTGTGCAAGGGGCTTCTTTCGTGGGTTTCTGTATCGCTAAAAATGTCATGGCTGACAAGGAGACAAAGATTTCTGTTCACTTGTGGTCTTCATTAATAGGAATAAACAGAAATCAAGACAAGGCGTGTTTAAAATGACTTGTACAAATGGCTACGTTGGCCATTGAGCATGATTATTTCTAATCCAAACAGTGTTGTATATAAACAATATTACCTTAACAACAGAGAGGTTGGCTGTTAGCTGTATTCCCTGGCTCATGCTCCAAGACAGTAAATTATGGCTGTTAGTGGCTGTGATTTCTGAATCAGTTCACCTTGGCCTGTAATTAGTAAAAGCACACATCAGTTTTTGCTCCAAGAAACACAAATCTAAACTTTGACGGCTGCTGGCTCTCCAAGAGGTTTGTTAGTAAAAAAAGGCTATTGGATGAGGAACGTAGCAACTCAACCAAATCTATAAGGCATGTGGATTGAAAACTGACACCTCTTGATGCTTATAATATCCTACTTTCAATTCATGCAATGTTTAGAGCTGGAAGAAAACAATTTTGGAAACAAAGCGTCACCAAAGTTTTAAAGGTAAGGAATACTGAAGTGTGGACAAAGTTCATACCAACATAAAAAATTTTCATAATGCAATAACATGAAGATTTGTCAGACAAAAAATGTAAGGAAGGAACAATTGCAAGTAATTTGTTAAGAACACTGAGAAGAAGTTGGTCTGGTTTATTTGTTTGTTTGATTTAGGTGCAAGATTTAAATGGTCCAAGATTTAAATGTTTTTTTTTTAAAAAAAGTTTAGGATTAATAGGACATATCTGGGACTACAACTGACTTGTGACATTGGAGAAGTCACTTTACCTTACTTTGGCATCAACTTTCTTACAAGTAAAATGGCAATATTACTTGGTTAAACTTGGATGTTGAAGAATAAATTCAGTCAATTGTATTAAATACTTAAAGATCCTTTAATTGAAGGCGCGTTAGAAGCGAAGTAGTTTTTGGATTAGCTTCATGTTATTATGGATAGTCAGAAAAGCTGCTTAGTGCAGGTTTCATATTCAAAAGTATATTAAATGAGTTCTCTGAGAGTCCAGCACAAAAACCCTAATGTACAACACACAAACTGCTTTGAGGATTTTAGTCTGGAAGTGAATTTTTGCAACACATGAACCACATATTTTCTTCCATAGGAAGGATCTTGGTAAACTAAAAAGTTTTGACTTGTCCAGGTACAATATTTTCAGGTTGTTGTCATCTTCTGAAGAAGATGATTTTCAGGTAAGAAACCAAATGTAAAGTGTAATTTTGAAATAATTTCAATTAAAAATGCTCTATTTTTAAAGTTCATTCTTATGCAGTTGTGCTAACGCTCTGTGTGGACCATACTATGGCTCACTACAAGTTCCATAGTACCCTTTCATGAAATCCGTAGTGTAGTATAGATTAACACTCTGCTTTGCCATGCACTAACTCACTATGTAGAGAAGCCCTTAATATATTTACTAGGATAGCAAAATATGTAGAAGTCCAATTCAAATATCTCTTACGTGTGCTTAAGTAATTTGCTCTTCTTGTGAAACAGGACCTTCTCAAATAGTGGTCCCATTATACTGTAGAGAGTGAGGCTGTTTAAAGTTGCAGGAAAACTTTTGATTATCCTTTAAGCAAGAAAAAAAACCTGATGCTGGAACAAGGTTTCATGATGACTAAAATAATTTTGCCTGAAAATGGCAACGTGGGAGGGGGTATGAGAGTAGTACTGAAGTACTTGACCTTCAAGTATCAGAGGGGTAGCCGTGTTAGTTTGTATCCACAAAAACAATGAGGAGTCTGGTGGCACCTTAAAGACTAAGGATTTATTTGGGCATAAGCTTTCGTGGATAAAAACCCACTTCTTCAGATGCATGAAGTTCTTGCTTGTACTTCAAGCCCTGGACAGGAGAAACTGTTCAATGCTGGGCCCTGGTAGACTTGTGCTTTGGCTCATGGAGTGAGATGGGCCTGTCAGTCCGAGTCCTCTTTGGTAGTGTTCAGGCTGCTTAGTGTTGAAATGTCTGGATTGCTGAGTGCATAATTGTTCTTGTCAATATTGTGGATTCCTGTGTTAAATTACATATAACTCTGGGTCCCTCTGGGACTGTCTAGTGTCCAGCAGGTAGAGTTTGGAGATGGCACTGGTCTGCACATGCAAGCATTCAGATGTGATTGTGCCTTAGCTCCGCCATGGGTAGCATGTGTGCTTTGTATGTAGGATATTCAAATTGCAGCTATTGTATTGTAGACTTGTCACAAAATAATCTGTTTTGCATGTTAGCTGTGGCTACTGATCCCTGATTCATATCACTGATAGGATTTGGGGCATCCTGCTCTCTTCTTGGGTCCTTTGCCTTCCATTAACACAAACTATAGCTTGATACACAGGGATACCTTTTCTGAATAGCTGTGTCTTGAATCACTCAGTCACCACTTTCACTCTTCTTCTGTAGCAGCTGTTGTATTTACTTTGAATATTGACTAGTTGCCTGTTCCATGCTTTTTATCATCTTGGTTGCTGTGAGCTCAAGGCCTTTCTAATAAACCAGATGACGGTATTATGATGGTGTACTGTTAGACTCTATCTAGTGCTTTGTACGTGTTGTGGCAGCTCTTCTTTTCTTGTCTGTGGAAGGAAGGTCTGGTATGCACAGGTAATTCATTTTTCTGAACACAATTTTAAATACTCTTTACATGCCAGCTTGTCCAGTATAGGACTGATGTTCTGCAAGAGCTGAAATTGATTGACTTCCACAGGAAAGCGTTGTATACCAAAAATCAGGTTAGTCATTAGTCTAGATTACTAAAAAACCCTTGAAAAAACAACAACAAATTTGGTAGGCTCTTCAGTTTTTTAGTAGTAGTGTGTTATCAGCAGTGATTTGTGGATCTCTTTTCTAAAAGGGACACCTCCATTACAATGTAGTTTTCTGTTCTACTGCCTTATGGACACTTGGAAACATAATTACAAACACAGTTAAAACTTGTTCTCCTGATGGTAAGTAGGACTTGAAGAGAGCTTTAATAATGAAAAGCACTCATTAAATGACATCTTTTGCAAATGCTACAGTGGCCTGAGTGAGAGGATGATTACATTCCCTATTCTAGAGGTGGCTTAAATGAAGAGTGTTTTAAAAGTGGATAAAAATTGAGTTGCTTAGATTGCCATCATGAGCACTTGCTCTACCTTTGATTGTACTGTTTGCAATAACTCAGAAAGAAAGTTGCATAGCAGGATGGATTGCTATTGGTTTTTCAAACAAATATGTCAGTAAGAGCTCCATTTGCTGTCATGGTGAAATAATCCAACATAAATGTTTGTTTTGTCAAGTCTAGGCTTGTTTGTGCAGAAAGGCTCAATGTAGAAGCTCATGATAACACTAATAATATTTTATGTATGGAGATTAAATAGGAAACAAATATAAACTAGTTTTTATGTAAAACTTCTTAAACCTCAAAATGTAGTACACGTATTAGAAATAGACAAGACACATTAAAGACTTGACTTTACTTTATGCTTGGACAATTGCCAGCAGTGGTAGAGGTGGAGGAGTTGTTGAGTTTTCATTAGAAGTACTTCACCAGCTGTACCTGAAATTGGCTAAGGCTCTATTTTTTGGGTCTCTAAGCAGACACCATAGATTTCCTAATACAATTAGCTTTTCCTTTCTAGTTAGGAACATGAACCTAAAAGAAGATATATACTTTTCTCCTGTTGTATCTTTGACCCTCAAAGAGGGAGTACCTCCTTTAGGCAACATTGAGTCCTTCAGAAAGGAATTGTATACAGATTTCAGTTGAAGCAAGCTTTAGAGCTTTGTCTGGAGGTATAAAATATTACTACATACTTTTGAATGGATATAAATGGTCTACAAAAATTATATCCTTGGATAGCATTTGGGACTACATGGAGGGCAAGGGTCCCCTCAAGTCCCCTTCAAACCCCACTTCAGGTCCTTACACTGTCTTCCTCTCCACTCCCCGGCAGATGCCTGAGCTGGTTCTTAGAGCAAACAAAAGAAAAGTCCTTTCCCCTTTTTCTTCCCTTATGGGAGTCTCTAGGAGAATAAAGAGAAGAAAAGTCCTTTCCCCATTTTTTTCCCCTATGGGAGCCTCTAGGAGAATAAAGAGAAGAAAGGGTGAGCTGGATCTCAGACTATCTTCTTATGTCAGTCCTATGGGCTTAGTCTAATATGGGATCTACCTCCAGTCGCTCCTCAAAGGGCAGAGTGCTCTGAGACTGGGTCTTGTAGCTTTTGGGAGTGGTGAGGCTTGTTACTGTCTCCCTCTCAGCAAGCCTGTTTTGGCTGTCTTAGGTTGGGCAGCTTTCTTTCTGTTTGCCACCCCTTCCTGTGTCAGGTTTTCCATTTTAAGCTCTCCACGCAGAACAAGACTTGCAGGTGTGCCTCATTGAAGTCGAATAGGCCCAGAGGAGCTTATTAAGTCTGTAAGGGTGTGTCATTTCATGTACCCCACCTTTCAAGCTGGAAAGGCTGTTCTGGGGCAGTTTGTAACTCTCCCATATCTCCTGTGAAAAGAAATAGGTGTTAACATTATCCTTTCCTGCCTGGTGTTATACTCTGAAGCCGGAGGGATGTAGCGCATGGTCCCATCCTATTATGCATGGATTTGTGTCTTTCATGGCAGTATAGGGGAGTGTGATCTGTGACCAGACAGAAGTGGCTACCCAACAGGTGATACCTGAGGGAATCCACAGACCATTTTATTTAAGCTTGCCACCTTACTAATGGGTGTTAACTGGATTCCTGAGGCCTTTCCCCCTGTTCTGCCTCTTTCCCCCAAGGCCTCACTTCAACGCACCTCTGCTCCACCTCTTCTCCCAAGGCTCTGCCCCATGCATGCTATGTGTTGCTACAAGCCACACAAGCAGCATGGCCCCAGTGGCTGTGGTGGCTGCTGTGCTGTCTCCTTCCTTCCACTTTGGGTTGCCACAAATTAAAAAAACCCAGACATCTGGGCTTGTCAAATGGCACCTATACACACACCCCAAAACCCAGACTGTCTGGGTGAAAATCACTAATGCCTTCTTTTCTGTAGTTGAGTAAGCCTCTTCTCTAGGAAGGAGCTTCTTATTCAGGTATAGGACTGGGTGTTCTCCTCCGAAGTCTTGTGAGAGTACGATGCTGAGCCCAATGTTCAAGGCCTTTATGTGCAATACGTCCATCTGCTCTTGATCAAGAGACCCTTCAAGAGAATTGATGTGGATATGGTTGGGCCCCAAGAAAAAACTGCCTTGGGGCATCAGTACATATTAATGATTGATGACTGTGCAACCAGGTACCTGGAGGCTGTTTGTTTGTGTTCCACAAAAACTATGGCAATACTGGTCACGGGGTGCTCTGTCTATCTGGGAGGGCCTCTTCAGAGCTTGGCCCCTTTGGGAAATTGTTGTTCATTCTGGCTCACTATTCTCTCACCTCCACAGGTTTCTTGCCGCTCCATCTGCTACCATGTCAAGGCCTTGGGTGATTCTGTCCCTAACAATCCTTCAGCTCCTACAAAGTCCTCCATTAGCTTTACAGCTTCTGATTATGTCCTCAGGCAGTATCATAGCACCCACTTCTTGCCTTTTGCGGGTAATATCTTTATGAATTGCTCTGTCACAATAGCTTTAGCTACCTGGGCCCCTGATTGCTCCTCCAAATGGAGTCACTTCCAACAGCGTTTTTTCAGCTGTTGCACTATTATCCGGGGTCTTGTCCCCTTGGGGTAGTTCTTGGTTCTAAGCTGTCGACGATGGATCGCCTCAGAAATATCCAAGTAGTCCAAAATGGCGGACTTAAGTTGTTTGTAGTCCTTTGCCCTCTCCAAATCCAGACTATGATAGAATGCCTGGGCAGGACCCATCAAGTATGGGGTCAGGATCAAAGCCCAGTGTTCTGAGGGTCACCAGTCTGCTAGTCCCACTTGCTCAAATATAACTAGGAAGGTGTCAGAGTAATCATCTAGCCCCATCTTGGTTTGCTTTACTGGTACTGGCAGGGGAACCTCTTTGCTGGAGGCATGACTTGCTGGATTCCCTGTGCATAGGGATGGCTCTGTCCGCTGTGTCATCTCCTTTTGAAATTCCTGCTGCGGGGCCATCAGTTCCTTCAGGTGCTGCTATTGTTGTGTGGTCTGAACTTGTTGCAGGGTGGTCTACTGCTGCAGCTATGCTGCTGGAACTGCTGTTGCTGAGCAGTTTGCTGCTGCTGCATCTCAGCTAACCACTAACTACTTATAGCACTGCTCCAAAGATGTTGCATGGAGCAGTTTTTCTCTGTTCCCTCTAGGATGGTTCTTTTTAAATCCCTTGTTTCAGGTGTGGTTATGCCCATGTTTTTCACCATTTGTGGGGGGAAGGGGACCTTGTACTGTCTTCCTCTCCACTCCCCCCCCCACGGTGAATACCCAAGGGGGCTCTTAGAGCAAACAAACAAACAAAAAAGTCCTCTCTCCTCTTTCTTCCCTTATGGGATAGGAGAGCCCATAAGAAGATAAAGAGAAGAAAGGCTAACATGGATATCAGGCAGTCTTCCTAGGTCAGTCTCTGTGCTTCGTCTAAAATGGGGTCTACCTCCAGCTCCTTCTTGTGGGGCTTCTTGCTCTGAGACTGGGTCTTGCAGCTTTGGGATTGGTGAGGCTTGTTGCTGTCTTCCTCTTGGTGAACCTATCATGGCTGTGTGAGGTGGAGCAGCCTTCTTCCTGTTCTCTGCCCCTTCCTATAGCAGGTTTTCACCTTTAACTTTCCCTCTCACCAGGCAGATCAAGCTTTGCAGGGTTACCTTGTTGGTGTTGAACAAGCCCAGGGAAGCTTGTTTGTCTCCTGTCTGCCTGTGTGAGGGTATGCCCCTTCATAGACTACCTGAATATAAATGTATCTCATCCTCTCCTCACATGTCCTCTACTCACACAACTGATTCAATACCAAAGGGAAAAATACTAATAGAAGATAATCCCTTATCCAAATGACTTGTGCAAATTTCCCCTGTCAGGGGGAGCTTATGTGTATGTTCTCCATATTTGAGAAAGAGCTGTTGAAGTTGGGAAGCAGCTTCCAATCCTTCTTCCTACTAAGTGGATCTGGCAGTTGCTCATTTGCTTGTGGTTGGGCAGCATGGTTAGGGTTCAACAGTGTAATCTTGCAACTAAACCTGTGTGGACATACTTTCTGGATCCCTAGTTTTGTACCTGTGACCATCACTCCTGACCCTGTATTTCATTTTCAAGGGATGGATCATGCAATGATTGCCAGTTCTGTTCATTCCCTCTGAAACAGCTGGCATTGACCACTATTAGAAAACATTATACTGGGTTAGATAGACCACTGGTCTGATCCAGTATGGCCCTTCTTATGTTCTATCAGTTCTGTCTGCCCTGTTAGTTACTGAAGACAAGGTGTAAGTGTTGAAAAAAGTGGTGATTGAAATGCTGCGTAGATCATTTGGGAGTTCATTCCATTGTCTTGGACTGGCTTCTAAGAAGCTTCTGTCCAGCACAGATGAGTTTTTCCTGTGCTATGGGCAGCTCACTGTGAATAAGGGCAGGGATTTGTTGACTAGTCTTAATTTCAGAGCTTCAGGTGACCTGGGCCCAGGATATTCCAGAGACCATTGTATACCTTGAAGATAAGGACAGAGATGTGGAATTGAGCTCTGACCCTATGTGTACAGCAGAGGGTAAATTGTTTGTGCTCATCGTAGCTTGTATTGCTCAGTGGATATTTTTACTTGTTGGAATTTCCAAAGGTCTGGTGGAGCACAAATGATCATTGCTGTCTCTTTATACTGTCC
Source organism: Dermatemys mawii (assembly GCA_007922305.1). Classification (NCBI taxonomy): domain Eukaryota; kingdom Metazoa; phylum Chordata; order Testudines; family Dermatemydidae; genus Dermatemys; species Dermatemys mawii. Next base: position 6,302,749 of record ML677334.1, on the reverse strand, counting down.
TCAAATCTTCTTAAAATTAGCTGGATTATTGTGGAGCTGGCATATGAAAGTAAAAGACTACTGTACCTCTTTATTTCCATGCATGAAGCCTAAGGATTTGGCTTTTCTTGTTTAGCAGAATCAAATCAAATAGTTGAAATTTTCATCAGATAGCCTTTATGTGAAAAAGTGACGCTGTTGCTATACTGTATTAAGCTAAGTTTCCAATGTATTTTTGCAACATGAAGTACTGTGTGGTTTTAAAATGACAATGTCTATGAATCCAAACTTTTTGGCTAAAGAAATTTTTCAGCGAAAAGGTGACGTATGCTAATTCTGTTGAAACTGGGAATGAAAAACAGTATATGGGATCAAACTGTGCTGTTCCCTGATGTCTTTAATTGATTTGCACATGAAACGGAGCTGAACTTAACTGCTGATCTGGACTCATTTTAAAAGAACAGTCAGCATTTAGATACTTAGTGATTTTTATATAGTGCACGAAATTAAATCCTTAATCAAAAAGGATGAGCAGAAAATGTAGACCACACGGTATTTCCTTAAATCATGGGCCTTGTTACAGCAGACAGGCTGGATATTTAAAAATTAGCTATTGTGACACATTAGTATACTTGAAAGCTTTGGAATTGATTTGTACTATAAAATACATTTTGGTGGAGACTACCTTGTTGATAAATTTAACAGTCAATTGGTTGACCACACTTTGGTTTGTTACAAAATCTACTCAAGAGACCACATAACCAATATCAGTCAGTTTTATTGTAAAAGTCAATAATAGTATACTACAGGAAAAAAGATTTAATATTATAGCAGTTTCCAGGAAGCTGTCTTGTGTAGCATTGTTACATTCATCTTACACAGAAGCTGTGCTGCCAAAGTTACACGTTTGTTTACAGAATGACTTTACAAGTTACAAACTCATTACACATCACTAGAATTTGACCCATCAGTTTGTATCAGTTCCTTAACTTGTTCTTCTGTCCCTTCCTTATCTTTGTTTTGGATACCAGAATTCTAGGTACTGATCCGTGAAGGTACCTTCCCAGCTAGTACTGAGGCAGAACATTAATGTATTTTGTCTTTGACGTGTTTCTTATTTTCTAATGCCAAAGCTGACTTCAGCTTTGCAAAGTGCTTTGGGGTGCTTCGCATAAGTGAATAGCATTATAAAAAGACAAACTAATTCCAGAAATATAACTGCTAGAAATATATATGCAATATAATGTTATATTGATAGTGGATGCTTAATGAATATTACTATAACATTAGTAGGCCTGTTACTATAACATTATATTATGCATATATCTATATCTCTCTATATATGAAAGCCCAACATACATTATTCAACAGTTTTTAGTTGCAGTTGTAAGTATATGCTGCTAGATTTGTCCTTTTGTGTGTAGGACTGGATATCACAAGAACAAATTGTGTGCTCCATTGGATGGAAATTACTAATACCAAGTTAATCAGCCTAAGGTGTGGGAGGAGAATGTATTTACCATTTATTTGGGAATTCCAATTTTAACATGGAATCAGTATCTGGAGAGGGCTATTTCCCCATAAAAGTTTGGATTACATGAATGATGAAAATGGAACAAACTACATATGAAATACTTGGCAGCCTGAATATTCTATAAAGTGGTGTACTCAAAAGTACTGTTCATGCAAATTAATTCTGCTATTCTTGCATATACACGACAATAAGTCTTCAGTTAAATGATGGCATTACTATATTTTTTATAGGATCCCTGCCCCAGTCAGTGGAGATCTTGAACAGGGTATACTAATGAACAAAGCAGTGGAGAATCTTTCTTTGCTGTTGTTTGACTCTTGCCTCATTGACTACATGCATCTGTTTTGTTATGTGTATAGCTTCCAACTTATGTAACCAATCAGGCAGGTGTCCTGTTGAAAGTATCAGACCTTTCTTAGTCCTCAGTGATATAAGCATGGGCATTGTCTTTCTACATGGAATCAGGTACAGAAGTGAAACCTCAGATGTGTGTGAAATGAATAAAGTAACCTTGATACATAAATGTTTGTTTCCTCGTTACTTGTAATTGAAAGATTATTCTTCAGCTGAAGAACAGTTTTTAGAAAAACTCAGAATAGTAATTTCAAAATTGTCACCATAACACACTGTTTCACTGGGATGCAGGCCACTGACTGTCATAAGAAAAGGTGGCCACCATCCTCATTCATTTATTGCTAAGTGTTGATATGAAAGCATGGAGAATGCCATCTTTGGTAATGGCAGGTTGGTTTAGCTCTCATGGAAAGCAATGGGAGATAGCAGCCATCTGTGCTAAGGGCTGTTGCAGCCTTAACCCAATTTTGATCAACCAATGGCAGCCATTTTCCAAGAGAACTTTTCACAATTTTTTATAAAAGTTTATGCACCAGGCTACTTTGAAGGTGAAATTTATTTTTGGCAAAGATGCTTAGTCCTAGCTGTACTTTTAAAAACCTGTTGTGCCAGATCTAGTCAACACGGAAGATAAAAGGGGGAAAAGGTGTAAATGCAGTAATGGTGTAAATCTGGCAGAGGTGTAAATCTGGCATGCTAGCAGCTGTGAATCCAGTTAAACAGGCCAATATGCCGTGACTGCCTTGCACTGCTCTAGAGCAGCATGAAGCGGCCTTGGCATATGGGTAAATCAGGCCCTAAAACATGAAAGGCAATGTTGTGATAGATATTTGCCTTCATATCCCTAGAAATGTAGCATGGTAGCTCTTTCTCTGGATTTTTGTTTAACGTCAGCGTATGTATTAACTTTTTTTTTTAAAGGAATGCTCAGACTAAATTAAAATTGAGAGCATATATCAGTAATTAAGGATGAAATCTTGATGTGTGACTCTGTGGTCTCCAGACAAAGTTCCTGGAATGATGTCACAGGCACAAGCTCCATAAGAGCAGACAATGCATTTGCTACTGGAACAGGGAACAGAGGCAGCTCTCCTCCTGCTGTTGACTTAGAACACTTTTGCTTTCCCTCCCTGGGCCTTTCTCTCAAGGTTACTTCCTGAGTTAGGGGTTTTCCCTGCTGGGAGGTCTAACATCCATGATTAGTGGCTGTGGGTGCATATATCTCACTTAGATCCAGCCAGCACCATAACTAAGGCACAATACAGTACAGCTAGGGTGTAATTACCCCAAAACAAGAATTTAAAAGTTAGTTTAGATTTCATTTCAGTTTAAAACCTTAAGTTAAGGAAATCCACAATTAAGGCTCCCAATCAACCTAACTCTAGCCAGTAGCTGGAAGGGTATATTTGATGGTTGTGGTGATTTTTGCATCAGATAATAAAATTATCTTGTGCATTATTTGATCCTGTTGTCTTTTAAATTGCAAAACTTTGTAAAGAGAAATAGGCTGTAGATAACCATTTAAGCTATGTCAGAAAACAATTAGCCCAGCTGAGCCACGGTATAACTTTATTGAATAGAAAGGAGTTACACATAGGATTATTTGAAGTCTTATTTCCAAATATTTGTTTGAATATTTCATAGACTGCTCAACAGATCTCCTACAGGAAAGTACGGATCTGTAGGAAAATAGGCACTCAGAAACTTTGCCGACCAACCTTTTGTAATTTTTTTACTATGACTCGAGTAGGTGTATAACATGCATATTAAATTAACTACACAGGCTGAGTTAATGAAAGTCAGTAACTCTGTGACTGAGTTTGCAAGTAGTTTTATGAAATGTTGCAACCTAGGAGTTCCATGGGAAATTCAGGAGCTATAAAGTGTAATGATGAGAGAGATTCCTCTTTTTTGAGAACTAATCAAGCTGATTAGGTTTATGTTAACCATAGTTTTGTGTGCCAACAGTATTTAAGTGTAAACACTTTATTAATATTTTACTAGCCTTCAGGGATGTCTGTATCATCAACTCTGAATAGCACATAAAAAAAATAGACTAACCATAGGAATAACATAACTGTCAAGAACATTGTATTCACTAACATTTTGTTACCTAGCAGCAAGCAACAGGGAGGTGTTGTATATGCTAAACAGGTGCTTGAAGAGGTAATGAATACCAGTCATCCTCCTGTAGTTTCTCTGGGTTCAGTAGGGTTTCCCACGCTAAGGTTTGGGAGCATCCTAAGCCTATTAGCCTCAACACTGCCCCCAGGCATACTTGAGCTACAATTCTCCTCTGTGTGGTTCAAGAGACACCATGTAATTGCAGTCCATGAGAGGGCACAAACAGCTAAGACGCCCGGTTTCCCGCACTGAAGACAGATGACTGTCCAGTTAGGGGACCCTCAATTGCCTCCTGCTGGTCATGATTCTGCATGCTCCTCTTCAGGCAGCTTGTGGGGCAGTATCTTGGAGAGCCTCTGGGGAGTTTAGTAAAAGGGAACTCCTTATTGCGAGACTTCTCCAGTTCCTTCCTGATAACCCAAGCTGAGTCGTCATGTGGTTAGGCTTATATCCATCATCCTTGCCTGGCTAGCCTGCCTTCAAATTCCTCTGAGTTGGATGGCAGCTGCCAGTGAGTCGAAGATTCTGTTTGTGTACCCAAGTCTGAATGAAGGCTGCAAGACCTCTGGATATCAGTCCAGCAAGACTGAGACTCTAGTCTCTGAAAGAAAAGTATTCTGGCTGAAGCCAGTGGTTGATCCAATCCTTTAGGCATTGGGAAACAACCTTGGTTTGTGCTCTAGGTGGAAGTTGGTCTAGAACTGGTGGTGGTACATCTCCAGGGATGCCCGCAGTTGGTTGAGTATAGCAGTTTTCAGGATGTCATAGTCGGTGGTGGTGATGTCATCAAGGCCTGGTAAGCAGCATCACCAGACAGAAAGTGATCTAATTACATGGTCCAGGTAGTCTTCACCCACTGAGCTACTGGGGCTGCCTGCTCAGACACGATGAGATAGGACTCAAGATCATCAGTGAGCTTTAATTTGGAGAGGGTTATATCCAGCCCTAGTGATGTTGCTTCAGATGGGGAGCAGTTGGCGACCAGCTGAAGCATGGCCTCCTGGAACTGTTGTTGCTATCATTGCTGCTACAGCAGAAGTGGCTTGAGGAGCACTCTGCTACTGCTGTGTGACCCATTAGGCCAGGAGTTGTAAGGGATCTTCCATGGCCCCCTTCCTGGAAAAGGGGAGAAGTTGATTCCATTTCTAATACGAAGTTGTGGCGGCATGCCTGGAGCTAGAGAACTTTAGCAGGGAGCGTGATCTAAGTTTTTAAGTGGTTAATGAACAAACAAAAGTACAATTTGGTTGTCTACAACTTTAAACTAGTAAACAAAAATGTAGTTGCTTGTTTGCAGTGCCGGAAACAAAGGCCCTAACCTAGCCCGACATTTCTGGGTTAGATTTGGAGTTCCTTTCTTGTCCCAGCTCTACCCACGCTCATCCTGGGTTGAACCAGGCCGGCATTCTTACCTTGCCTAGTGACTCCTGACTGGTTACTGTTTCTGCCTGGGCATTAGAGAAGTAAGTTTGTAGGTACCCTGGGTCGAGTAGGTTTTTCATAGTCAGGGAGTGTCAGGCTGCCACCGCCTCCAGTGGGGATGGGGGAAGGGAAATTGCAATAGACCCCATCACAGGGAGAAACTTCACCCTTTATCAGTTCGCTCACCAGCTTCATGAATAAATGAACATTGAACTCAAGTCATGTGAAAACTTTTTTTTTTAAAAGGACAAAATGAGCACTGTCAGGTAACGTTGACAAGTGTGAGATGCCATTTTATAGTTGAATATAGTTCTCTTTGTAAGACAATTTAAGGATTATCCACGTCACGGAATGAAGCCCACAGAGTTATAGCACGTTGTCATTTGTTTTATCCTTTTGTAGTCTCCAGGGACCAAACAAGTTGCAGATATGATAAAAGATTGTGCGTAATGTGCACAAAACTAATATTTTACGACCATTGCCTTCTTCAATCATATCAGCTTAATGAAAACAGTCACCTATAAGCTAACAGAAAAAAATTCTCTCCCCACACATTCAAGCACTGTAAACAAATGTCTCTAGGACTTAAAGAAATGTTTACAAATTCTTCTATACGATTCTGTAATAATTAGGAAGGATATTTACGTAAGGGAATAATTTCAGTTATGCAAGACCTATTGGATCTGCTACAGCTTCTGGCTATATTACTTGCATTCCTGCTCTAGAATTACTGGATTCTCCATTATCACTGGGGAAATTAAGTTTGGGTTTCCCACCTACAAAATATAATTCTAAATTTCTATTGAAAATGAAATAATATTAATTCTTGTGATCTGCAAGCACAATAATACCAGCAACTATTCCAAGGTTATTTTGTCTCTAACCAAATGAGATGTGTTGCATGTGGGATTCAATTTAATTAGAAGCTGAGATACAGTATTTGAAAAACCAATCTAATAGCAGTAGCTAACTGCATTTGTAAACACTTGTGTATCTTCAGGCTTATTGCTTGCATCTCCTTATACTTATTGCATCTCCTTATACTAAAGAGATAATGTGTGAAATCCCAACCACCCCAGTGAGTTTCTTTGTCCTTTTACTGCACAAAACCTTAGCAATCCTACATGAATAACAAATAGGATGTGTTGTAATCGTGTCCTGATTTAAACAGCATATGTAAATAGTCTGAAAAGCAGGGACTCGTGGCTTTAGGAGCTGAGGATTGTGGTAGATGTATGCAGCCTGATATGGATGGTACCTCGTGTAATTTCTTCCAGGGAAGGCCTCTGATAGGAATACATGATGCTATATAATACACTTAGTTCATAAAGTTGTAGGCTAAATTGAATGGTTGAACTACATAAATTAGCTGTAAAACTTTAAATTTCATAACTTTTCATAAGTATAGGCTGGAGCCTAAAAATAGGTCAGCCATAAGTAAACCCCAAAAGAAGGAGATGTAACTTGAAAAGTGAGTAAGTTAGGTTGTACAAATCACTTGAGTGGTTCTAACTTTTCTCCCAATGGTCAATGTTTTCTTACAGCAAAAGCTCAAGGAGGAGAAGGAGGCCAAAAGAACTCAGCTGGATGGCAGGCATGATTATATATTGGATATTGTTGCTTCCTGCGTGGACTTGGACAAAGCTGAAGTGGAAGATGCTATTCTTGAGGGTAACCAGGTATGCTGATTTTTACCTTTGTAGAGTATGGAGCACATTTTCTGGCTTCAGAGTTACTATTGTAACTTTTATAGCAGCTATCTGTTAACTTGTATGTGCCTCTGGATCACCAGACTCCTCTAATTACTTTCCCCTCATCCTGCACTCAGTTTCAACTATATTGCACTTCTAGCTTTTGAGACTACAGAATATTAAATTTAAAATACATAATTGAGAATTTGCCAAGTTTACAAGAGAGGTTGGAAAGAAGTAAAATCCCCTTCCATGTTTAATGAAGCCCTTCATTTCCCGTGTTCACATTTGGGACTCAACAGAATGGAAGATGAACCTGGGGTTAAACCCAGATTTATGAATGTGATGCTGATTAGTAGAGGGAGCTTCTCTAGGATCTCACAAAACTGAAGTACTTGCTCTGTGGGAGATTCTCAGTGACCCGTTGTCAGTGATCTGTAATCATGGTGATATCACCTGCACTTCCACTTCAGTGGCTAGAAAGGACACTTTCAGCATAAACTGTCATCCATCGAAGAGGATCTAGCTGCTTGAAGATGTGTTAAGAAATGCTCCCTACATGTCCAGTATAGCCACTATAAAATAATATTAAATATAGGTTCTGTACTCTGAGTCCCCGGACTGTCAGTTAATGGCTGGGTGAATAAGCTGCTGATTACCTTTTATACAGCCCTAAAGGGTCTATAGGACAATTACCTAAGGCTGAACATCACAAAGATGTAGCTCAAGGAAGCTACCAAGAGTGCCCTACTCCTCTAGTCTTAAATCTGAACATAGCTGTGAAATTCCCTTGAGGCTCAAACATGGCTACATCCAAAAAGCCGTTGGAATGTTGACTTCTACTGCCATGGTGCTTAGTAACAACAGCTACATTTTGCTAATTTTTAGCCAGTCAGTGTAGTTCATCCTTTAAAACTGTGGTGATGGAGAAACAGAGTAAGAGCTCTCTGTACATTTTTGCCTCAATTGAAGCCATGTACAGTGAACTCAACTTTTATAATGATGAACACAATATACAGAAAATGGCTGAATAAGGGCCAAATAAATAAGGACTTGATCCTACTACTTCTTCTCATATTACACAGTAATTACCAATTTGAGTAACCCCATTAAATTAAGTAGATTTATTGGCAGGGATAGAAGCAACTCTGCTTCAATAAAAGTGGCAGAATTGGACCTTACCTGATGATTTAACTTTCATATTTAACAGTGATGCTAAAATGCATGCACTTAATGCTTGATTTTGTGAATGCTGATAAACTATCCAATAAATAACTAGGAAAAGTATGTAAATGATCTAACCTAACCTTTTAACAGATTGAGCGCATCAATAAGTTCTTGGCCGTTGAAGGATTTCGTCATATCATATTCTACTATCAAGATGTGGAGACACCTGAAACTGGTTAAGTAATTTGTAATAGTACTATTTGCTTTACTGTAACATGTCACATCCCAAGTTGTAGTAGGTGATATGCAAACATAACTATTTTCCAATTTAAATAAAGTGAGGATCAAGGTACCTGTTATCTTGTTAAGTCACGTGCTTCTAATTTCCTTCCACTTAAATTCTGTGAATGCCAAAGATGTATTGCACATATTCAATCAACCTGATGATGCTCTGTGATACAGAATCTGTATATGTGTGTGTAATCTTAAACAGAGTAGATAAACTGAATTCTGTTCAAAAGTGAAGCATTTGCAGGAGGGATGGAAATAATTTAGAAGGTTGATTCTCCTGAATGCACCAGCTTCAAGTAACATACAAGTCACTCTGAACCTCAGTCAGGTTGCCTTACACCCCTGTGCCAGTGACTGAGTGGTGTAACTTACACTTGGAGCTAGAAGATTAAATTTTGAAGTAGGGTGGATGTTGTAGAGGGGAGGTATGGATTGACTGGAGATGGAGGTGAGGTACCAAGGATGGAGCTAGGTTGATGAAAAGAGGGAGAAACTAACAAATGGCAGAGAGGGAAGTGAAAACATCTGATGGGTAGCGAGAGAAGAAAGGAGAATGTTATAGGGCAGCTTCAAAATCGGTGACAGTTACTAGCAAAGAGCAATACCAGAAAAGGGGAAGAGAATCCAGTGGCATACTCTATGCTATTTGGTGGTTACATCCTGCTAAGAAGCCCAGAAGCTTGCTTTACTCTCCTGGCTACTACAGGGGAGTCATATTGGGTTTCTTACCAGGCCACTGCCTATAGCGCCCGCGGTGGGAAAGGTTCTACCTTTTATATCAGAAGAAATAGTTCCTGTTTTAAAATCTGTAATCTACCTCCAGAAATTCTTACAGTTCACTGGTCTGATTTTTGGCAGGAAATGTATGAGGTAAGGAGGATGAAATTTTTAATCAGTAATGTCTTGAATAATGGAATGTACGGCGTACTCAGTACTTTGCAAATGGAATGAGAAAAGGGGTAGATGAAGTTAATTTATAACCTAAAGTTAAACTAGAAAAATGTAAACATGCAATAATAGTCAACTTTTCCCTCCACTCAAAATACAACTTATAAAGAAGTCCATTAATCAAAAGGTAGAGGGGATGTTAACATACTGCTCTCTCTCGCTGTAAAGTCTAGTAGGCAAGCAATTAATAATGCAAATTAGCAAAATTATTTCTGAATGCATTGTGAATGTCATTAAAACTTAGTACTAATAGAAAATGAGGAGAAACTCTGATACCATTTGTTCTTTAAAAAACTAAATCCCTAGAACTGGGAAACTTGAAAGTATCTATTAAAAACTAAGTGAAGAGAGAAAGAAAAATCTCAGTCTTGCAAATCAACTCAGGGAGTGGGAGAAAAGTTAAAAGATCAGGTTCTCTTTTCTGTCTTAAACATGTCTTGAAGCACTATTATAATTAGGTAAATTAACTACTTTCAGGGTAGCCTGAAAGCAACTGTATACCATTTGGGCTTTGACATGTGCGCAAATATATTTATACACATGTGTCTTCACAAATTATTTTTTAGCGACTCAAGTAGATAAAAACTTTAGTAACCTTTAGCAATTATTGTTTTCTTTCTTTTGGCTCACAAATATGATCACATTATACCATCTGAAGATTAAAAAAATTATTAATGCATATTGAATGAATGACCTCCTTTTCCCCAGACTTATTGACCTGATGTTGGTATATTGCTGAGAAAGGATCGTTAAGTTCTTGAGTGACAAGGCAAAACAAAAGTTTTGCTTTGAATATCTTGAGGGCGAAAAAATAACTACTAACCTAACCGCATGGTTTAATTTGTATTGTAATGAGGCCCTTAGGTTTTTGACATTTGCTTTGCAAATGAACTGAGAAAAGGGGTAGATGAAGTTAATTTATAACCTAAAGTTAAACTATAAAAATGTAATTGTTTTTCCTCTCCCACCCCAATCATTAGGTAGCAGTACTTCTAATTTCCATTAATAAACACAAAGTTGTTGCTTTATGATCTTGGCCAGACTTCAGAATGGAAGTGTGATCCGATTATTCAGATGCTTGTTTAAGCTCTAGCTCATTATTAACATTCTCAAATTGCCATCTTATTGGGATATCTTTCCAACAATTCCTCACATTCACTGCTTGTAAAGGGTAACTGTATAGTGTAGGGTTTTACTCCAAAGAAAGGTAACTTAATGGCTCTGTATTCTGCTTAACTCTGACTTGTTGCTGAGCCGCTTTGGTTGTCTCACCGGCCATCTCTCCTTGTTCTTAACTCTGACTTAATTACCTTGAAAAAATTTTCTGCAAACTTCTTTTTAGCCTTTTGCTAGCACAATATTGTATCCCTTAATCGAAGGTAATCTTGCCAGTACAAGCAATATTATTGATTACTTAGTAGCTATTCACGTGCATAAGAAATAAACAAATGAGACTCAGTCTCTACTATTACTACTACTACATAGTTGGTCATATAGATGTCCCTAACAGATACCATAGGCAGAGTTTATCAGCACTCGAAAGCTTTGCTCTCCTCTTCCTAATCGTAGTATTGTCCCTCACACCTTAAAACATAACAGTATAGTATAACTTAATAAAGCTGGTCACAGTTCATTTGCACTTTTCAATGAATTTTTTTTTAAAGATAACAAATATCCATATTTCACCTTTTTGCTCATTTCAAAACCAAAATATTTGTTTTGAACCAAACAATTTTGATGTTTTTCTTTGGGATGGTGGGAAAGTAATACGTTTGTTTTCCTTTGAACCTCTGTTATCCTCTTTACTTTATGGTGTTCTTCACCAGAGGAAAACGTGTGCATCCATCCCCATCTTTCCATCCCCTGAAAACCAAAACTAACTTTTCAAAAACTATACCCAAATGAAATTTTTCATGTTGAATTTGAGGCATTTTTTCATGTTGACTTAAAACTTTAAATATTTTTTTCCCATTTTTAGTGAAAGTTTACACAATGTTTTTTTTTAAAACCAAGTGTAGACTTCAGACTCCACTTCACAAACTTTTGTTCCCAATTCAGTTTAAGAGCACCTCCTATACTAGGTATGGAAAAGTTGAGCTAATACTTTCCTTCCACTACAAGGAATATTTTACCATAGCTATTGCTAACTCTGTTTTTTTTTCATATAAACTGTAGGACATTTTGGCTTACCAGGCACAGGACCCAGTCCTCATTTGGCAAGGAGCAAGAAACCTAAAGTGTTTGTGACAGAGGGAACAGATGTTGCTCTAACCGGTATATGTGTGTTCTTCATTAGATCTAGTCCTTCCAAAACCATCACTGCAGAGAATATCTATCGGGTAAGATAAAGGTTAATGCTGGATGTTAGTATAAGAAAGTTAAATTTAATTCAATTTCTATAGTGCATTGTAGCAACTTGTAATTTGAGACCTCTTGGTACAATTAACTGAGCAGAGCTCCAAAAAGGGAATATTGTTGCATTTTCCACTGAAGGATGAGTGTAACTAAGAAAATGTAGCATAGTTTGTCTGTCACAAACAAATGTGCTGGTAGCAGTCAGTGGCACCAACTTCAAGCGCATTGTTATAGTCAATACAAGATTTGCAAAGTGGGGAGCAAAAGGGGAAAATTTGTGTCAGGGTCTAAGAAAACAAACAGCAGCATCTTCAGTGATGATTTATTGACCACACCAAAGACTGTGCCAAACAGTGGTACTGTGATGCTGAAGCTTGAACTTTATATGGGTATCACTTTGTTTTTATAGCCGGCAGTTCCACACATTAGTCTTGCGGATTTGCAGTGAATATTATCTCATGCTTGTTTGTATGATCAAATCAAGTTTTCCACAAAGAATAGAAAGAAAATCAAAATATAAGTACTCAAATATAAAAGCTTATCCGATTAAATATTTAACTCGGGCGTAGTCTGAGGTGACCAAAATGGACCCAGTTCATCTCATGATCCTCCGACAATTAGGAATGCATATCTAAACAGAAAGGCTCTTGATAGCTTTGGTCTCTGATACCAGAGATTGTTAGCATTCTAGGGTGTCAGAATTTAAACGGGGAACAGGGTTGGTGATTTTGTAGAAAACTATTTAAAGTAACTAGTAAACTATTAAAAGTGCTTTTCAACCACAGATCCTATACTGAAGTCTTTTAAAACATAATTATTTGTAAGTAGCATAAAGCACTGATCTGTCATTCGTGAGGCTATAATGAATTGAGATTTGCTATGTCATTACAAGTCTTAATATTTTTGCTTTTAATGATTTATAATGTAGGGTTTTACTGTTCAGTTAAATATATTCCCTTGTTAATCCTTTCAGCATAAATATTTTAGTCCACCTTGAAAGATCTGGTATTAATACAATCCCTTGAGTTGTACATAGTGCTTAACCTTTTAAAGATTTTTTAAATCTATTTAATAGTGCATGCAAGAAAGTAGCCACAATCAAAAATAGAGTAACAAAACATGGTGTATGGTAAAGAATTTCTTAATGTATCCCTTTATGCTTAAGTAGTGGTAGACATTCAGTATGTTTTACTCTTAAGAGTGAGCTGCAGAGCATAAATCGGGGGCCAGTCTGTTCAGGACTAGGATTCTTGCAGCCTTTGTTAAAAAAAGGAGTTGAAGTTCTAATTCTCCAAGAACCTATATAGTGACCAGCCTATATAATCACATACATATATCTTAATCAACTTTACTTTTGAGTTTGATATGCATCATATCCCTTCTTTCAGGAAGTGAATTTCAATACGCTGGATATTGCTCGGGGTGGTTTACTAAAAAGTGTGCACCATTTGCTGTCAGAAATCTTCATTCCGGTCATCAAGACTATGAACCAAGGCTGGGGTGAGATTGGTGGTCCTCAACAAGCAGCTAATATTCGGCAGGACTTCCTTGGTTCCCTTGAGGGATTTGTTAGTGTCCTGTCAGGAGCTCAGCAGAGTCTGATGGAAAAGGTAAGATCGTCAGCATGTATGCTATAAAATGAACTTAATGTTGCTGTTGTTGTAGAAAGTGGCCAGGTGCCTTTTGTATTGCTGGCCACCCCAGAATTCCTTTCAAGGGCCTTTTCTAAACTGCAGACCGAAAGGCAACATCATGCACTGCAGTGTAAGAACTTGCAGGGCTAGAATCTGGGACCATGGTGGTTCTGTTGGTGCCTGCACATCACCACAGGAAGTTTGGGCTCTTGAGGGAGGATCCTGAGAGGCTGGATTTAGCAGGAAGTACCACCCAGCAGGACCTGAGTGGCAGCTTCTCCCAGCCCACTGATTTGCTAGCACTGGTATTTAAGCCATGACAGGGAGTTGTCTGAGCAACAACACAAACCGCCTGCCTGTCCCTGCTTCAGACACTGTGTGTTAGAGACCCCAGGCTCTGGTTTCTGACTTTGCCTGTCTCCTGATACCTGACTCTTGGTTTTGCCACTGGCCTGTCTTCGTCTCTGGCCTTCTAGTACCTGACCTGGCCCGACTCCTGCTCTGACCACTAGGTCTGAACACCTACATTCCGGTTGTGACACGCAGATTGTTAACAGTAACTTACTGAACTTTGGCCTGTTGGTTTAGGGCATCAGGAGGGCCAATGTTGTAACTTCAAAGTAACTGTGGGCATGTAAAGCAGGCTTCTCTTCATGAGGGCAAAGCAGTAATTTTTCAAATGAAATGGTAACTCCAGAGGTATCTGTCTTTATTGAATTTTTAATTCTTCCTCTTTTAGGTAAATCTGGAAAAGTGTGACACATATGACTTGAAAACTCTAAAGGGACCTTCAGACTATCTGGCTGTTGCTAACAGCACAGAAGCTCTAGAAAGAATAGAGGCCTGCATGAAAGTATGGATCAAACAAATTGAACAGGTGATTCACTGAACATATCTGAAACATTGCCAACCGTTCTGACATGAATGTCAGTGAAACTTGGATTAGTCCTGTATACACAAGTGGCATTATGCCCAGAATTGGTAGAAAGAAGTAGTATTTACTAATGTGGCCTCATATGCACTTAAATTCTCTAATCAGTATGCTATACAGAGCTCCAACCCTGAAACTGGTAAATACAGTATGCATACAGTATATGCTAGCTATGATACTCAGAATTAAGCTTTCTTGCTGTCACTAAGGGCTTGATCTTATTTGTAAAGCACAGCACTCGTTCAGCTTCTCCACTTCAAAACAGCCCTATGCTACGTATGCATCTGTTGTACCTGTTTTTGGCAAAGACATAATGGGTGAATCCTTTATGAACTACAGGCTGATTATTTTGTATTGTTATACTTTGGTAGTATCGTGTTTTTAAAAGGTATATTCTGCTGAGTATTAATTACTATATTCTGTGTGCTTGGTTAAGGGCTGGTATCTATATGAATGCTTAATTTGTAGCAAGCTTTGGTGTAAATCTTCCCTATACCAGCCTTCTCTGCACTGTTTTATGGGGGAGGATCCTGCTGCTGCACCCAAAAATTTCCATAGTACACACTGGCCTACTCCTGTTTTAAAGCTGGATAGATAAAAAATGCCTCAGGAAACTTTGTAATGAACCTGCTGCCATACCAGACACTTATTGCGTGGCATAATAGTATGGGGAAGATTTACATCCCAGCTTGCTGCAAACTAAGTGTTCGTGTAGACAAGCACCAAGTCAAACTACCAAAATGATTAAAAAAATACACTTATTCCCAAACCATGAATGTCTGTGTTGTAGCTCAAAGTATATTGTTTAGGATTAAATTATATAAGTCAATTGAAAACAAGGCCCTGTAGTAGACATATATGCAGTTGCAATCTTTTTTTAGTATTAGAAATAAAACTTGTCTTATGTTAAGTCTTACTGATTTCCTGTTCTTAGAAATTAATTCTTGCATCTCAGACCTCCTAAATGATGAAATACAAAATCACAAAGAAACCAGCATAGACTTCTGGCGGCCTTAATTTTTTTTTTTTTTTTAAAAAGCCATGACCTCCTTGTGGAGGAAGGAAATACAAGAATCTTGATGTAAGTGCAGAGTAAGGACGGCTGGCAACATTTCAGGGTATTTTCCTTTTGCCAAAAGATTGTAAAATCTCATTTTAGTACTGCACATGCACTGCTAAAAGGAAAATATGCTCATTAAAGCTGTCACTACTGTATACTTAGTACAGCAAGCAGGTTTTAGCCTAAGGCCCTCAAATACCACTGTGGTGAGTGATGTAAAAATCTAGGTAGATTAGAGAGGTCTAAGGGTGCTGTTCTTGGGATTCAGTGATAGGCTGTGGGGAGTTAATACTAAAAAGCATTAACTTACGTAAGTTAACAGTTTAATATTGTTGATAACATCACTTTATTTTGGGAGTTTGATGTAATGCAGTTGCAATGAAGACTATAGAGGAGAAAGCACTTCACAATGTAGTCATGGGATGTAAAGGAGTGGAAATATTACTTCCTTCCCTCACCTATTCTGTGCCAAATTGACTTGGCTATTAAACCCTTCTCTTTGATTTATCAGAATATTATCCTCTTTGTAGAAGCTCTGTTATAATCAGCGATGAAATGAAGTAAAAGTAATTATCTCAGTGTGTTAAGGTAAATGCTTGACCTAAAGTAGACGTAAGGTTACACTGTTGCTAGCTATCCAAGTCTTACTATGTTAATTTGATTTTTTACACCGGCCTTTTGAAGAAATACCCATTTTCTACTCAAATTTACAGTTTTAAGCAAATTGAGTCAATTTGGCTTTTTAAGAAGGGCATCGGGGAAGGGATGGGGGAAGGGAAGAGCTAGCTCCTAACAAGTCACAGGAGGTTAATTGAGAGGCAATGTGCATGAGGTAATATCTTTTATCGGACAACTTCTGGTGTTGAAAGAGACAAGTGCTTGCGCTACGCTGAAAGCTTTGTCTGCTCTTTCACTGACAGAAGTTGGTCTGATAAATGATATTACCTCACCCACCTTATCTTGCTAATATCCTGGGACCACCATAGAAAACTGCGTGTACAACAACACTGCAGACAGGAGGTGAATGTCAGTAATAATAGGAGATTTCATATTGCTGCCATCCATTCAGATAAATAGCAGCCCTTCTGTATCACTGATATATTGCTGTGTGATTCAAGGTCCTGGCTGAAAATGATCAGCTGAGAAAAGAAGCTGACGACCTGGGGCCACGAGCAGAACTGGATCACTGGAAGAAACGATTGTCTAAATTCAACTACCTTTTGGACCAACTGAAGAGCCCAGATGTGAAGGCGGTGCTGGGAGTACTTACTGCTGCTAAATCCAGACTTCTGAAGGTTTCTGTTAACTTAAGATAGAACTAAAGACTGAAAATAGGTTACACATAGCATTAGTTTCCCAGGATATACAGTATATTTAATGGACAAAATCCTGATGTTATATGCTCTTTTATTGCTCTTTATATTTATTGAAGTTCCACACACTTAACTGGGACTGAGGCAGAGACTGGGATGTGACTTACTATTTATTATTTGGTGATAAAGCACTGTCCTGAATCTACAAAGCGTATTACAAATCAGTATTTAATAGTAAAAGCTTTTCAGTTAAAAGTTGTTTATGACATAAAACAGATTATAATAAACAGGCAGGTAGCTGAAGAAAATAAAATTGATAGTCCCCATATTTGTGGCCAAGCAAAACAATTCCTTACATTCCACTTGATGGCATTTCTGTTTGTCTAAATCATATGCACATAGCTAATGGCTTCAGAAATCTATCAGGGAGAGGAATTGGCTTAATAGTCATGGACTCCGAAGCACAAATTTAAAGCGGGAGAACCCCCTCAAGTGTCACTCTCCCCATCCTTCAAGTGTCTCTCTTCCTTTCACCACCTATCCAAAACATCCATTTTATCCTGTCACTTTGCTTCCTCTCAGCCCAGTTCCTGATAGACAGTAGTGCATTATCCAATGGGCCAACGGGGCGTGTGCCCAGGGGCCCTGGCCAATTGGGGTCCCTTGGAAAAATGGGTGCCCTGCCCCCAGCAGAAATCCGCTGCGGGGTGGTGGAAGCCTGGAGCCCTGGCAGAAGTATGAGCTGGGGTGGGGAGAGGGAAGCTCCTGCGTCCCAATCCCAGTCCCTGACAGAAGTGTCGGGTGAGAGAAACCACCGCACCCTGCCCCTGCCCCTGGTCCCTTGCAGAAGCACGGGGTGGCAGGGGAACCTCCTGTACCCGGACCCTGGCTGCATTCCCAGGACTGGAGGAGCTCTTGCTCCCTGCCACAGCCTCAAGGTTGGGGTAGCTCTCACTCCCCTCTGTGGGCCCAGGGCTGTGGGGTGAGGACAGAGCTTCTCCGGTCCTGGGGCTGCAGTAGAGGGGACAGAAAGGAGCAAAGGGGTTGCAGGGCTGCAGTGAGGGGGTGGAATGGGGTCAGGCTGAGGGTAGAATGGGGTGGGCTTATGGGGGAAGGATTAGGAAGGGGCAGGATGGGGGTGGGAGTGCAGGCTGAAGGCCTTGGGAAGGCCCCTCCACTTTCTCTGGCCCAGGGCACTGGGAAATCTTAATCTGCCTTGGCTGATAACTCCTCCACATTGACTCCCAATGTCTATCCTTCTTCCCACCCATATGCTGCTCTCCAACTTGCACTTGCAATCAGCAGTAAGAGGTTTCTTTTATCATTCATTACTTGTCTGTTTTGGTAGCTGTTGAGCTGAGTGCGCTGCGTCAGTAGCCACTTCAGGTGTTGATAGTATATATGAAATTGATAATCTGCCATCAGCCAGCTCCCTAGCATCTGGCATTTTCTGCGATGAGGGAAAGGATAAAATAGTTTTCCCTACCATATGCTGGTCATCACTTCCCTCTCTTGTGCTTTTTTTTTTTCCACGGGCCCATAACCCGTAAGCAGTAGCAGCTTCTGCAAGTTCTTGGAATTCAGGGCTCCCAAGCATTGCTGAGGGATCTGGGTGAATTTACCACTAGGCTTGGGGGGAATGTTAATTAAATATTCCCCAAATCAAAAAAAATATCTTTTTGCCTTTAGAACTTCTCCTGTCTAGGTGAGAGTGACGCAAGTCCATTACCTCACATGACACATACATAGAATATAGTGTGTAAAATGTGCCCTTGCACTGCCGCTTGCTATTCAAATGTCAAGTGTCTAGGTGAGGTGTAACAGATTATGAAGTGAAGATAAGCCAGAATTGGGAACTCCACCAAACGGATAAGGTACCTCTATACTGCACACTCCTTTCAGTGGTGTGTAGAGTATGTACACAGGTAGCACCCCTGGCATGGATGTAAATATCAGTGTAGACCGTGGGGCATTGCTTAGGTGATATATACCCTATGTGGCTCTCTGAATGTCCAAGCAGCACCTTCCCATCTACACTTCTGTTTTTAGCAGTGTAATGTTCCACTGCAGAAGCCTTTCCTTGCAGCAGGAAAAGGCTCTGCTGGGAAGAGGCAGTGGGGAAAGGTTCTGCCAGCTTCCTGCTGCCAGAGTCTTCCCCAGCTGCACAGAAAGGCTCTGGCAGTGGGGGAAGGCTCCAAAACTAGGATGCTGCTGAAGTGTTTCTTTGCTCCCTCCCTACTGCTAGAGCCTTTCCCTGACACGTGTAGCTACACACCCCACTGTGGACGAAACCTGCTTTCTGCTGCAGTGTGTAGCTGCATGTACACTACGTGCCGCTGAAAGTGTTGTGCGGTGTAGACATAGCCATATCTATGCATAGTGAGAATCCTGTTCTTCTCGGGATCAATTAATTTAATTTTAATGGGTATTATATACATAAGTGACTAAGGGAAATAGACTCTATAATACTAACTACATTTTATTGTGCTTAGTTACCTATCTGTTCCTGTAGGCCAGATCCTCACCTAGTACAATATCTTTGATATTTCAATTTTTCTTAAAATAATTATTTTTGGTTTTTACTTCTTACTTTTAGAGCTGGCGAGAGCTGGATACTCGCATCACTGATGCAGCTAATGAAGCCAAAGACAATGTTAAGTATCTCTACACACTGGAAAAATGCTGTGACCCGCTCTACAACAGTGACCCTGTAAGTATAACTTTTAACTTCCTGAATAAAAAAAGATAAGATTCCATATAGCAGCTGAACTGAAAGCAAATTGCCATTTCATAGGCTTCACTGACAGTTTCAAAGTCATGTAACATTATGTTGCATCCTCAGAATCCCTGCATCTAATTCCAAGCTCAAAACGGTTTTATAATATAGTGTCACTGAAAAACAAGTTACTTGGTAGTGAGTGTTCCCTCTCCAGGGATACTAGGCCACATCTAACAAATGCTTTGGTTTCTGTGACATCCAAGGACATGCAAAGCTGACTCTTCTTTTTTTTTACTAATTTCAAAATAAATTTTGGGTGTTTAGAGCTGTGCCAAATATAGGCAGAGGAGGCTTATTTTTTCATTTGTTTCTTATTATAACTTACTTAGTCAAAGACGATGGCCCGAATTTGTAAAGATATTGAGGCATTGCAGTGCTCAACATTGGTTGCAACACCTATCTGATTTAGGCCAATTACTGCTAGTGGGATTTAGGCTTCAAAGTGCCTGAATGTGCCAAGAAGAGCTGTGTGTAAGCTCTAACGATTGTCTCTCTCACTAACAGAAGTCGGACCAGTAAAAGATATTACCGCACCCACCTTATCTCTCAAATATTGTGGGACCAACATGACTACACCAACACTGCATAATTAAATTAGTGGAAGATTGTGTAGACAGGGCCCTAGTTATTTGCCCCTTCTAGATTCCATTTTGCGTCTCTGTCATCTGAGCTTGAATTGCAAGAGTTTTCTCAAAATAATCAGACAAATTAATCACAGTGCTTGGGCTATCAGATAGGCTAGCTAATGCAGTAGAAAAGAGACTGTCAAATTAGAAAGGTGACACTTTATACCCTCTCTGCATATTTGTAAATCGTACAAGGCAGTGGTGAATTTCACTGAGAGACTTATGGTGTTTCCTTTTTAGGTGTCCATGGTAGATGCTATTCCAGGTCTCATCAATGCAATAAAAATGATTCACAGCATCTCACGTTACTACAATACCTCTGAAAAGATAACCTCACTGTTTGTGAAGGTGGGTACACACAACATATTCTCTTTGTATCAGTATTGCTTTCTGGACAAAACATCTAGCTGACTTTTAATTAGAAGACCCCATGGAGAGACTAACACAAAGGGATCCTGGAAATTTAGTGAGACCACCTTTGTCTCAACGTGTAGAATTCTTGACTCTCCTTTGAATGTAGACTACATTAAAATGCTGATCAAAAGAATCTAGATGTCTTTTAAATGATGCAAATTACCATGACAAGTGTTTCAAAACCCACTGAGCCCTTGCGAGGAATCCTTGAAAGGCTGTCTGGGCTAAACTCCCTCTGGCCATAAACAAGTGTGATTGCGTTGATTTCCATGGAGTTATAGCTTTTTTTGCCAACTGTGAATTTTGCACTTTGTATACAAACAGTTTTGCTAACTTAGCACATTTCTTAACTATCACTCCGCATTCCTGAATGAAAATAGGAGTTCAATGTAAGAATGCCTCTTATTTATTCCCTCCTAGTGCAATCATCTGTGGGACATAAGTAGCTATATTCCACTCACAAGGCGCAAAAGCACTTGCCACTTTAGCCTCGTTTGGCATATTTAAAGCTCTAGACTATCCCATCTCTTGTGTGGTGACTTGATAAGCAGCATTTTGTCTGGGGGATGGAATTGAGATTGGTTATTGGAGGTGAAACCATTTGTCTACACACCTGGCTGGAAGCTTTGGCACTTCGTGTGCAGTCGGCCAGTAGCATGTTAATGGGGGACATAAAATGAAATGAAAACAAAGCACATTCAATCTGAGCTATTCATAAGACTAGAAATTAATTTTATTCTTAGGTAACAAATCAGATGATAACAGCGTGTAAAGCTTACATAACTAATAACAAGACTGCCACGATTTGGGACCAGCCTCAGGAGATAGTTATGGAGAAACTGCAAGCAGCTATTAGACTTAAACAGGTAACCTTAAAGCTCAGTGTGGGATAAATGAAAGTGCAAAGAATGTGTGGTCTCAGGACTAGATTCTCCCACCCCACTCCCTTGTCTGACTGCTGGTGTAGAATAACAAGTGGGGACATGTTTTCTCATACTGTCTGAGGACTGACTGCCTTCCTTCATTCTTGGTGCATAAAGACTCTCTCACTGCTTCTTAATCAAGTATGCAAAAGTGGCCAAGGCGTCTTGGGCCCTCTTCTCTACATCCTTTTGCTTGCACCTACTCTAGCCCCGAACTTGCATGCAGTGAGTTCATGCTGTGGTGGTATTTTCCTTTGTCATCATATTCTGAAAGTCCTGGCTACAGAACCTGTTTTAAAGTCTCTCTCCAAATGCACTAACTACTTCAGAGTCATTCAATATGAAGTACTTTTCTTCAGAGAGCATCCCATAATGAAGTTTACCTAGATTCTTACAAATGTTTCCAACTGCCATGGTCCTGTTGGTATTTGTCATGTGTTCTCTGTCTCTGTCCAACAGTGACGGACATTAAAGAATTCATTGCATACAGAAAAGTGAAAGACAGGTCTCTAGTAAAACAGTGGGGCAAACTATGATCGCACTTTCCCTGGGAAAAATCTGGTGTGTAACTCCATTTCCGTAATTGAAATTCAGTTAAGGATGTAACCTGAGATAATTATAATAAGAATCTGGTGGCATATATTCAATGGATAAAATTTCCAATCCTAAAGTTGCACTACAACCTCCATATGTACTTACCTAAATATAAACTTTCACTTGCGTGCTTAAATATGAGGTTAGCTCTAGGCACCCAAGCTGGTGCATATTGGTCAGTATATCTAGAAAGAATAATAAAAGCAGGAAGGAAACATTCCTCAACACCTAATTAGCTCCAGAAGAGATTATGGGTAAACTTTTGAAATGCCTAAGTGACTTCTGAAAATGGATTATGGGCCCCTAAATCACTTAGGCCCTTAAAATTTTCAACATAGATATTTTTAACACTGCATTATTTGGGATTTTTATTGCCCTTTTGAGTTCCTCCAGAAATATGGTAGTTATGGCAAGGAGGTGAGGAGGTCTGTTAGAGTGAATACATGGCAACCTAGTAACTTGGAGGAGCTACTGATTTTAAACCGAGCACACTCTGGGGATTTGCATACTGCCTATAGTCTAAGTGGGGATTTTTCAAACAAGCCTACTGGAATTTGGCAACCAACTCCTTCAAGCCCCTTTACAAAAAATCCAAGCCTTAATATCTAAATTAAATATTTTTCATTTACATATTGAAGATGTTTTTAGAGATTAATCTTAAAAAGGAGAGTTGAGTTGCATGCACTTAAGTCTAGGTCTGTATTTGGGTTAAAGATGGAATATTGCATATTGAGAAGCACCGGTTTGGAATTAAAGTCCAATTCACAAATCTAGGGATAGATTTTGAATCCCTTATTGTCAGGGGCAAGCAAGCAATCTGGGCCAGGATTTTCAAAGGTGACTAGTGATTCTGGGTGCTGAACTTAAAACATTGTAAAGGAGGGTGTATTTTCAAGAAATTCTCAGCGTCCAACCTTAGAAAATGATTTAAAGTGTTACAGGTTCAACACCCAGAATCACTAAGCACATGTGAAAATCCTGCCTCTTCAGTAGTCCTTCAGATTAGATTAATTGTATGACCTTAAATGGGGCTACCTGTGAGAGAAACTGTGTATCAGTGATATTAAATTGTTCTCAGTCTGACCCTTGGCAGAACAATTTTTTTAACCTGATTATTGTAAGGTTTGGTGCAGTCCACACAAGCCAGAATAAGTGTGTTCGTTGCAACAGAGATGAACTCTTATGCAGTGCTTTACTGTATGAAATGATTTGGGAAAACTGAAGACACTGTTACTCAGCAGAACTATGTGGTTTGTAGTCAGTCATATCTGCCTTTAGTGATAAACCTTGGTCTAACTACTGCCCAACTAAGGGAAAGCGAACTGGGCTCTTTTTCTTCATGTTAATTAAATCAGTTAAATTAAATGCCCACTTTTGAGTTCACTTGTATAGTGTCATTGAAGGGTTGTTTTGAAGTAGCTAACAATGTGATAAGCAAACTGAATCTGGAAATACGAAGACATAATGAATGTGGAATCCCATGATGCCATTTCTCAATCTAATTTTTCAGAGAAGAACTGCACTTAAGTCTTGGTGTAGTGTAGACAGGTGATTACTTGATCAAACTTGCCCCTCTCCCCAGCTGATTTGAGATGGTGACTGTCTGGATAATTCTATTATAGATTATGAAAATGAAATGTTTATGTCTGTCATGTTTGTTCAATTTTGTTGTTTCCAAGGAGTATCAAAATTGTTTTCACAAGACGAAAGAAAAACTAGAACAAAATCCAGCTGAAAGACAGTTTGATTTTAGTGAGATGTATATCTTTGGAAAATTTGAAACGTTTCATCGACGTCTGGTTAAAATTATACATGTCTTCAGTACCATTACAACCTACTCAGTTCTGCAAGAATCAAAGATTGAAGGATTGGAAGTTATGGCAACAAAATATCAGGTACTCACCAAGCAAATCTTGCCCTCCCACACCATTAGGGAGAGTTGGAATTAAAGCAACAAATGCAAATGCCAGACTATGGAGAAATTTTAAAAGTAGGCTGTACTAATCTTACTAGGTACTAATCCATTATCAGAGATGTATGTTGTTGAATCTACTTGAATGCACAAGACTTTTATAGTCAATATAATTGCTGTTAAATAAGCATTTTCCATCAAAGGTTTAGAGGGAGGGATAAAAGTGAAAAGAAGGAAGGGAGTATAAGCAAGAAAGGTTGGGGCTGAAAAGCAAAATATGTAAAACATGGATAAATGCAAGAGGCTAGGGCAGAGATACATGGATTCCTTATTTCCTTTCCTCACTATTCTTTTTACAATCAAATGTACAATGTCATGATTCTATCAGACTAAAAATGAAATTCATGGTGTTTGAACATTGTGATGGGAGGTCACTTATTTAGGTTGCCTGGTTCTGATGTTTCACTGCTACCACTGTGCCTTAACATGAGTTGCCAGTAAAGAATGGTCTTGATAATGGTCTTAGGGTAAAACTCCATGGGCACACTCAAGAGCCATTGTACCATTCAAGCCCTGTGTTAAGAGCTTTATGCAAGCCCTCTGTTCAGGGGGAGAAAATGTATGCTTCATTCTGAAATAATACATATCATGTTAAACTGTTAATGGTAAAAATCAAAGGTCAATTAAAAAAAAGTCTTGGAGGTCATTATGAGGCCATGCTGCTACTGAACAGTAGCAGCCTTATTTAAATGACTGAACTATGTGGCAGTGTCATAGGTATCCACTGTCTTGTGATTGGCTGAGACACTTGACAAGTAAAGGCTTCTGGAATCCATTTACCAGTTGAATATAACGGTATGAACAAACTTAATCATCTGTTATTTAGTTGCTATCTTAGATTTACTTTGTTCATGGAAGAAATAATTATAACAAGGGGAAAATGAGTAAGTTTAGATTAAAATGTCTTCACAATGGTGACTCCATCTATGCCAATGAAAAATATGGGGCTGGGCTTAAATGATAAGTGGAGCATGACAAGCAACTGGCATGCTGAACTGTGGCTAAACAGCAGAAGCAAACACAACTTTTAACAGTATTATTGGCTACTGGTGTCAGGGGCGGGGTTATGGGGGGAACAAATCTGTGCTTCCATTTGTGCAAACTGCAGCAATGCTGGAACAGTGGACAGGTAACAAATGCTACGGCTGTTCATGCAGTGGAATGTGGTTCTGAATATTCCTCTTTTCCTCACAGAATACATAGATTAAAGAGAATACTATTAATGGTGTGTTTTTGTTGAAAATTTAACGTGAACTTTTGTTCGCTTTGTCTGCTATACTACTACTTTGCACCAGTGTGTTTCATATGGAAGTGTTGCACATTTATATGAATAAAAATTATTTATGGGTAACAAATATGTTTAAATGAGAAAATCACTAGGGTTTGACTTTTGTATAAATTTCTACATTAAAACTGTGACAATAGATGGGAGTGTTTTAAAGTACCACTCTTGTGGTCTGTTTTGTATTTTTTTTCCTTATCTGTCACTCAGATTGGTTTGTTTATGCATTTGAAAATTGAGACTTTAATATCTGTAGTCAAAAATACAGAACACAACCTTGTAAACCCAACAGATGTAAGTAACTGAACATGACAGGTTGCTTGATAAGGCAACTGTATTCTGATATTTTGCTTTCTTTCAAAAATTGTTTAGAGCATTGTTGCCACCATGAAGAAAAAGGAGTACAACTTCTTAGATCAACGAAAGACTGATTTTGACCAGGACTATGAAGAGTTTTGCAAACAGACCAGTGACCTTCATGTAGGTTGCATAATTTAGTGCTTGGTGATTGTTTGTTTGTTTTTTTGGCTAGGTTTAGTACTCCTAATTGATTGGGATGCTAAAAGGGGAAAGTGTCCATTTGAAGCAATATCAACTTGTTTATGTATAACCCACACATATAATCACCTAGCTCCTAGGTGTGCTGTCCCATTTAGTGGCACCCAGACCACTTAAAGAGACTTAAATGAGTCTGCTCTACAGCTTTAGCTAACAGCCAGTTGACTTTTAGTTTATGTGGTAGAGGCTCATGCACTAAGCTCCAGAGGTCCGAGGTTCAATTCCGCCTGCTGACGACTGGGATCTGTTGACATTACGTATGCATGCTCTGATTTAATGGCTGGAGCACGTGGAATGCTTTTACTCATGGATTAAAAATACATATTTCTATTTAGAATGAATGATAAATCTAATACCATTCCAATATCACACAGAGCCTTAGTGGATTATCAATTGTATCCATCCTGAGATTGATACAGCCTTTGGGAATGCTTAACCCTTGAGATGGTTTATAGGGGCTACACATTACATTCAACTGTCTACTAGTAAAACCAGCCTGGTGCATAAAGGCATAAAGACACACACATAGTATTCCAGTGCAGGGAATAATAGAGGATGCTCACTTTTACAGATCTTAAGCACCTCTCCTCCCATTTCTCCCTAAAGAGAAGTTCTTACCCTTAATCCCCATATGCAGGCTCTCAGGTAGCTGTATAATCCAGACATACTGCACATACTTTAGGTTCTCTAACCACTAGAACCATGTAAAGCTGATGGGACAACTAGGTTGCTGTACTAAGTCAATATCCGTGTGAAAGCTTGATTTAGCTGGCTAGGAGAAGGAAAGTATTCCCTCAGATGATAGTTGCTAATGTGGTTGAACAGCTGAGAAGACAAGTTCTTCTGTGGTCTCTGTAGCTGGAGAGGTAGATTGCTTTTCTGCTTTTTTTCTTTTCACACAACATCCAAAGTAGGATAGCTGCAACTATTATCAGATAAGTAGTTTGTGTTCATGTACAGTACATGATAAACACACTGACACGTAATACTTTGTATATTTAATACGTGCACTCTATAGAGCTCTCCTTAGTATAACCCTTTTCCTTCTCCAGAATCAGTTAAAGACCTTTATGGACATCACTTTTGAAAGGATTCCAACCACTGAAAGAGCTCTTAGTATGCTGAAGAAATTCAAAAGGTAAAGGGATATTTATAAATATATCTAGTATGCCCTAGAGCAACATATCAGTTTTCTGCACATTAGGTCAAATATAACCTCTTTTGACACAGAAATAATGAAGAAATTGGCTATAAAATGCTTTTGTTCTTTTTGGACATAAATTGACACTTGAGTAATCATTTTAAGTATGTCTCTTCACCAATTCTGTTAAAAAGAGTCTACTCAGTTTGCTTTAAAAGAAAAGCTTAACACTTCTGACAGTCTGCATAAGTAGAATTTATTTCTGGGCAGTTGCTTGGCCACCGCATTTGTGAGATCACCTGATCTTACTGAACTTAGATGACAATGTAAACTTTGTGCAAGGATAATGGTTCTTGAATAATTTCTTAAGCTTTTTAGGGTCAAACATATTTAACTTCTACATTGTTAATTCATGCCTTATTATTAAAGATCTTTTCCCCCTCAGCACATTGATTATAGACACTGGAAAGAAGAAAACCACTCAATTTTTGTTGTTGTTCTATATCCCTAATGCAGTATCCAAAGTCTGTCTATTTTTATCTGTCTTTAAGATTGAAATATAGCACAAGAACTGCTTGTTTATAGTGACTATCTGCATGTGGGCTGAAGTTTCTCTTTTGGATATTGAAATCTATTTATCATCATTGTATGTCAAGATGCAGCATGCTCAATGTTGCATTGCCATGGCTAGCGGCGGTATCAATAGCTGATGATGGGCTAACAGTACTGCTTTCAATCATTAAAATGGCAGAATGAAGGGCAAGTTCAGTCTGTACTGTCACAGTTCTTCTGCTCTATTCTGTATAACTGAGTTCCTGTATTTCATGCCATTAGTGGGTTCAACTACTTATTGAAAGCCATGTGATCTTACACTTGAAGTTAGCACTAGTGAGATTCCCTTTATATGGGTGATAGAGGGGTATTTCGAGGCTTATTTAGAAACACTTTCTGTTACACTGTCTAAGCCAGGCCAAGCTTCTGGTTGTAGGAGTGTATTTTGAAAGGTGTTCCTGAATATCAGGCTGAGAATGCATTTGTCCTCCCACAGAGCATACAAAAGAATGTAAAAATGATTGTACATTCAAACTCAAAACTAGAAGATCCTCCTAATCACAGAAGTCTTGTGGTAACTTTTCCAATGATCATCTTTGGGTTTTCTTTTTATCAGATTAGAAATCCCCAATCTTGGCATTGATGAAAAATATCAGAAAATCCTTCAGAACTATGGTCATGACATTGAGATGGTCTCTAAACTGTACACTAAGCAGAAAAACGATCCTCCGCTGGCTCGTAACCTGCCTCCGATAGCTGGTAAGATATTGTGGGCACGCCAACTCTTCCACAGGATCCAGGAACCAATGGACCTTTTCCAACAGCATCCCACTGTTCTGCAGACAGGAGAAGCCAAACGCATAGTCCGCAACTACAACAAAGTGGCAAAAGTCCTCTTGGAGTTTGAGGTTATTTATCACAGGGGATGGCTTCAACAGGTAAAATGGTTCACTTGCTGCTATGACTGTTGAATTGTTTTTAGTATTTTTGCTGCTGTATTAATGCCTAGGGACCCACAGTGTTAGATGCTGTATAAACATGGGATAAGTGGATAGCCGTGGTATAAGAAGTCCCTAATTGGCAAAGTACTGCTATAGCTAGCTATTATACCTTCTCCTGCAGCTCCCAGCATGGGGGTAAAAACTGAGTGGGAGAGGGAATGACCAGAATGTTACTGTGCTTTGGCTATTTCCCACTAGTAGATGGCCTCTTGTGGGTCCTGACCAACTATTGAACTTTAGAGGACACCCTATGCTGCTTTAAAGTGTCAAGGGATGGGGCCGGCATAGAATTTAAACCACAATCAAGGCTCTGTAACAGGCTCATTTGAAGGCCCTCACACTCTGCTGTGTCCCACAGATTGTTTTTTGAAGAGAATCTGGCCAACTTTCCTGTTGAAGTGCCTAGCTGAAAATGAAATGTGTCCATAGTTCAGGCAGCATACTATGCACTACAGGCAGATTCTATCCTTATTGTTCATAGCAGCATTAGGGGGCTGGTGGCATTATGGTGCTGACAGATCATACTTGTTTGAAGCCACAAAGGTTGGATGGATATGGACTAGACCAACATCTCAGTGCTTGAGAACAAGGCTAAGCTCCTTCTTTGCTGCTGCAGGAGCACTGATGATGATAAAAGCTTCCTACATGCTCTCTTCTCAGTACACCCACTTCACAAGGTATGCTTTTCCTCTATAGAAATAGGGATTTGATGAATTCTTGGAAATATTCACTGCTCTTCAGTGACTGCTGAATGACTTACTGAGTTTCAAGCTGATGGTAAAATATGTGGCCTGGCTGACATGTTGCAAAGCTTTAGAGATACGGGAGGGACTTTTCTTTACCATTACTTCCTACCATGAGAGCTCCAGAGTTGGTTTCGGCACCTGGTCTCCAGATGGTCTGTCTGGTAGTTATTAGGAATGTAACAGAAACACTCCTCCTCCTCTGTGATGCTAGCAACTCTTTGCATAGACCCCTTTGGCCATTCCAGAGGTTAGCCACCAACGAGATCTTTTCTGTCTCTAATTTTTGCTAAAAGAGCATTATCTTGTTCATCTCCTTCTTTCTACAGTAACATAGTAACCACCACGATGTCTTGTAATGTTGTGTCAGTCTAGTTCTCTTCAACATACATTGGTAAAAAAAGAGTTTGGACATTAAAAGTAAGCTTGCAGCAATATTGGGATTGTATGCTTATGTTAGTACAGGAGGGGAAAAGGCATAAGGAGTACTTCATAGAGAAGCATTTTTAAAAAAGGAGCGAAAAACATCCAATAAATGCAAGAGGAAAAGGATTGCACCACCTCAACTATGGTGGAGGAGGACAATGAATCTCTTAACAGAAATGTGGGGACTCCAGAATTTCTTTGTGGGAAAGTTGTGTTGCCTTTTTTGCACAATGAATGTTATGGAAAAATAACATCTTGAGTAATTTACAGTCATATTAGCTGAATTATTATAAATGAACTTGCAAGATGTGAAACGACTTGACAGCTTCCTGAGAGCAAGAATTATTGCAGATGTGTTCAGTGTGTCATTACATTGAATTTCTGACTATTTAGCAGCCTCTATAAGTGTGTTTTGGCCCTTGAAATATGGTGAAAAGCTCTGCTACATATATGATTGGAAAGTAAAATACTTTGCCCGACATGGAATAAATCATATGGCAGAGTATTGCTTAGGCAGTCATTGTCTACAACTTTTGAACTGATCAAGGGGGAGATTATAATGAGGAATAGACATATAACAGCATAGTTATGGCTGAGACATAGCAGCAGCAGGTAGTTCAGGTTGGGATTATTTCCCATACAAGGCAAGAAGCTGTGTTTCACTTACCCCCAAATAACTAAAAATACAGATTTGTCATTTTTTCAATTTATATTACATAACATAGAACAGGGGTTGGCAGTCTTTCAAAGAAGAGCCATTTTTTTGTTTTTGTCTTTGACCAAAATATTTTGAGATCTGCATCACACACAAAACTACTTGTAGAGTTAGAATTTATCAGCTAATAATAATTGAACATATTAAAGTTATTACCACTCACCAATACTTTTAATGCGACTTCTGCTGTTTGAATTTGAATTTAAATAGGAAGGGGCTCCAGGCTGGGGCAGTAGATTGGGGTGCAGAAGTGTGTGGACTTGGAGAGGGAGTTTGGGTGCAGGAGGGGCCTTGGGCGCAGAAGGGGGCTCTGATATGGGGTAGGGAGTTGAGGTGCAGGAGAGGGTGCAAGGTGCAGGTCCCATTGGAAACCGGCCAATGGGAGTTGCGGGTGTGCTGCTTTAGGGCCTGGGCAGCGCATGGGGACCCACTATCCCCCTACCCCCAAGGGGCGCGCAGAGACGTGCCAGCAGCTGGCCACTTCTGGGAGTGGTGTAGGGCCAGAGCCCTGTTGCACCGCCAGCTGGTAGCCAACTGTGGTAAGTGCCTCCCGGACAGAGCCTGGACCTCACACTCTCTCAGAAAATAGCTGCCTGCAAGGAGGCAGCCAAAGACCTGCATGTGACTCTGGATCCATGATCTAGAGGATAATAGTGTTATAGGGAATAGTCAGCATGGATTTGCCAAGAACAAATCATGCCAAACCAACTAATTTCCTTTTTTGACACAGTTACTAGTGGATAGGGGCAAGCAGAAGATGCGTTATAGCTTGATTTCAGTAAGGCTTTTGACACAGTTACATGTGACATGCTCCTGGACTAGGGAAACGTGGACTAGATTAAATTATTATAATGTGGGTTTGCAACTTGGTTGAGAAACCACTAAAAAAAAGTTATGAGTGGTTTGCTGCCACACTGGGAGGAGGACAAATCTAGTGAAGTCCTTCAAGGGTCTATCCAGAATCCAGTACTAGTGAATCATTTCATTAGTGACTTGGATAATGGAATGGAGAGTATGTTTATAAAACCTGTGGATGACAACAAGCTGGGAGATGTTGCAGTCACTCTGGAGAATAGGATTATACTTCCAAAGGACCTTGACAAACTGGAAAATTTCTCTGAAATCACCCATAAGGGTAGTTAAGCATTGGAATAGGTGTCAAAGAGTGGTGGTGGAATCTCCATCACTGGAGGTTTTTTAGAACAAGTTAGACAAACACTTGTCAGGGATGGTCTAGGAATGCTTGATCTTGCATCAGTGCAGGGGGCTGGACTAGGTCATCTCTCAGGGTCCTTTTCAGCCCTACATGTCTATGATCTTGGGAGACTCTCCATTCTATTTGTGATACTATTTCCTTCATCCAGTCCGTGTTGCTGCATTAATTTTTATGTTCGTGGCATGCCTGATTAATTTAGGTGGAATAAAGATTCCCAAAGAGCTAAAGGTGTTAATATAACCCAGTTATAGTTGAATGTTAAACAGTTTTAAACCAGGTTTGGAGTTTGTTATACAGACAGCGTAGCCTGCCTTGTTTCACAGCAAACCCCCTTGTCTGACAGTTTTTGAGATGGTATTAAAGCTGGTAATAGCTGTCCTTTTTAGGGAAAAGAGAAGTTAGTTGAGGTGGGCAGGAGCTGTTATTGTAGCTGCTAAAGTTGGATTCCATTTCCAAAGAAGACAAACACATACAAAAGGGAAGAGAAAAGAATAGCAAAGCTAGAAAATGCAGTTTCTGTCTTTTTGTTGTTGTTGATGAGTACTTGTAAACTTACTGAGAGAATACAGGCACAGCATCCTGTTTGTTAGCAGGCTGTGTAGGGCACAGCTTTTAGGTGTACAGGCTCACAGCAGTGTTGCAATGTATATAGCTTTGGCCAGCTAAGCCAGACTCTTATTAAACAGAAAGCAAAAGGGGAGAGGTACGAAAGAAAAGTAATAAGGTAGGAAAGCATGGGGGAGATAAAGTCTTACAACCCAGATGGTGGTTGTGATTCAGCTGAAGCTAGTAGAGGTGTCATTGTCATCTGGGCTCCCTAGCTCCTATTCTTTTTTGCCCAGGTTGGTCAGGGCACTTCTTCATATCAGGATGATGAGGTTCCAGGAGACAGTGGTGGTGGCAGCCATGATGAAGCTAACTCCAGAAGCCAATTTTTCCCCCAAAAGCAGTTTTTAAAAAAATGACAGTAAAAAGGAGAGAGAGAGATAGAATATCCCATTTCCTTGCTATTTTGTTACTAATTAGTCCTAATTTCTGACACCAGTTTTTGTTTATAAATTTTTGCTCCTTAACTTTTTTTGTTCACCAGGCACGATTTTAATAGTCCTTGAGTGATATTAGTGAAGCCCTTCTTGTTTAAATTAATGTAGCTTTTTGGGTTTCAATACCTTTTTTGAAACAATTTTATATAATAGGTTATTGTTATAAATCATGCATCATTACCCACTTTTTACAGTTGAGCTCACAATTAGAGTAAACTTGTAGGCCAAATGATTACAACAGGACCAAAATTCAGAAAAAAATATAGGTAGTTACTTAGCTTGGCGGGAAGGCAGTTTTTGACTCTAATCTACATGTATCAGATTGGAGTATTAGTTTAAGTTTCCACTAGCACTTTTGTATTTCAAGTTCTAGGTGTATATTTGTATCCAAATTCAGAGCAGAGTATTGAGTTGGTTGTGATTATTTGGCAAGACTGTTTCTTGTTTCCTGCAGATTGAAGTAACGAAAACAGGACTTCAGGCATCCCTGTTGGTGAAGGCTCCAGAGACAGGAGAATTATTTGTGAATTTTGACCCTCAGATATTGACTTTAATTCGTGAAACAGAGTGCATGGCTCACATGCACCTTGAAATCCCACCCTTCGCGATTGCTCTACAGCAAAAGCAAGACTCATACAAGAAGAATTTCAATCAACTGCAGGTAGATTTATTTTATTCATTTAGATCTGCATAGAACTATTGAAATAATTTGATGAAAAATAACAATACTATCTTATTTAAAGATTGAAAATGAACAAATTAAGACTACTATGCCCCAGGAAAGTGGTTAAGGTGGGAAAAGGACTTGACAGTTCACCTCCATCTTTTTCCTGCTATTTTTTAGATGCTACAATGACTTGGTTCTTAAACATAACCTCTAGGAGGCATGGCAGTGTGGAAGGAAGGCACTGAGGTCTAGAACTTTGGAGGGGTGGAAGCATTTCCTAAGTAATATAACCTTATTTCTAACTTGCTGTCTGAGTTCAGGCAAAACAGTGGACATTTCTGAAACACAACCCTGATTCAGCTTTGAGCACAATCTGGGTAGGGGACAGCAATGAGGCATGCCGACCCAGCAGTTGCCCTTAAAAGTATTGTGCCTTGGATAGGCACAAAGACTCCAGTAACTAGGCAGTGCAGTGCTGCACCAGCATTACACCTGGTGTACTTTTTGGACCCACTGTGCTAGAAGATGCAGAGAGAAGATGGATCCTTGGTTTCTCCCCTTTTCTCTGAATTTCCTTTTGGGAAGTTAGCCGCCATCAGCAGTCATGCAAGCCAGCAGCAATCATTAGGCTCAAAGGAACGTGAACAAGGATGGAAGCTGGCTGGTGGGGAAATCTCATGATTTCCCTGCAAGCTCTTGGGTCAGGGATTCTCTTTTTCTCTGCGTATGTCTACAGTGCAATAAAAGACCTGTGCCATGGCTGCAGTTGGCCTGGCTCACAGAGCTGTGAGTGGGGAGGATCTCAGAGCCCAGGCTCCAGCCCGAGCCCCAGCATCTACACTGGTATTTTTAGTCCTGGGGCCTGAGTCTGAGCTCTGAGAATCAATACCATGGGTTTTTTATTGAAGTGTAGACATACCCTTTTTGTATAGCACTTAGTCCAATAGGGCTGTAATCCTAAGTGGAGTCTTTGTATGATACTGCAATACGAATATATAACATAAGCTTTTGGAACTCATCTCCTTCAGCTTACCCCCATCTTGTTGCTCCTTTTCTTTATATGCATAAGGGAATAATTATTTTCTCATATGGGCACTGTAATGATTGCTTGATGCTTTTGCAGTACTTTGAAGCTGTCAAATGTTTCATACTATGACAAATTTAAAAAAATACTCTGACTCTTTGTGGTTGGTTTATGACAGTCAGTTGTCACTAGGGCGTGAGGAAGGGTCTCAAAAAAAAGTTTGTGCCTAGATTGTTTTTATCTTCATCATTCTTCTAGAGGCCCATTGTTTGGGCTCAGAACAGAGAGGGTTGTCACGGAGCTCCCGGGGCGATGGTCTGGACCAGCTCCTTAAGAAGCCAGTCAGGACTCTGAGGGGAAGCTTCTTCTCTGTAAACAGCCTGTCTCCAAGGCTAGGAGCTTCACAGCATACAGCTTCCACCTTCCTGGGTCTGACCTCAGAGCATTCAGCACCTTCTGCCCCTCCGTGCGCTTCCCCCAATGAGCCCAGCCAGGCAGGGTCCTGGGGAAGCCCGTGGGTCTGCACCCCAGCTCCACAGTCAGACGTAACTCTCAGCCAGCCAGTAAAACAGAGATTTATTAGTCGACAGGAACATGATCTAACACAGAGCTTGTAGATGGAGTGAACCGGACCCCTCAGCTGGATCCATTTCAGGGGTTCAGGGAAGCCAACCCTATTTGGGCCTCCCTGCTCTTCTTTAGCCAGCTGCAGACTGAAACTCCCTCCCCAGCTCCTCCCCTGCTTCCTTTGTCTGCTCCCCAGGCAGGAGGTCAGGTGACCTCTTCCCCCAACCTGGAGTCAAGTTACAGCTTCAGGCATGGACACCTTCACACAATAGTCAGAGGAGCCATTGAGAGCATTTCTATTCCCTCACAAGGATCAAAAATGACTTTTAGCCACTGTTAATAGATTGGGTTTCAGGAGGGGAAAACACTGGGAAACAAGTCCTGGGGAAAGCTTCATTGGCTTACTATGCTGATTTCAAAGAATGATACAGAGTGCTTTGGCCCACTTCAAGAAAGAGCCCTGTGAGTCTGCTGAGATGCCAGTATAATAAAATAGAGGAAAGGAGGAAATTTCTGACAATTCTTGATTTACCATACTGGGAAACAGGAGAAGCCAGTGTTCTGAGTAATGCAGGATCCCCTGTCTTGCAAACAGAGCTTGAGGCATGCCATGTTTGCATGGCTGAGAAGGATCTTTTAGTGAGTTAAACCTGTGGAGAGTACTGGAAGTGGCCTATAGATTGGTTCCTACATGAAACTTTTAGATTTGAAGAAACTCAAACAGATTAGGTCACTTATCAATTTAAACAACTGTTTTTTTCTTATTACAAACCAGGGTGTTTACAGAATACCATTTCTGTCTTTGTCTTCCTTTATATATATATTTCAGTGGTGGGCAGTGGCATCCTGTCATGTTGTTGTGCATGGTAAGATCACACAGTAGTGAAGCAAGTATATTTCAGACTAAATGTTTGTAGCCTTTGGATATTTTTATATCAAATTTCCAGGTATATTCGTAGATTTGTTAAAAACATATTCTTCTAGCTCCTTTTAAACTGAAAACTGCATCACCAGTTGTCAAGAATCAGAGGGGTAGCCGTGTTAGTCTGGAATTGCAGAAGTGGCAAAGACTCCTGTGGCACCTTAAAGACTAACTGAAGTATTAGAGCATAAGTTTTCGTGGACTAATACCCACTTCGTAGGATGCATGCAGTGGGAGTATCCAGGGGCAGGTATAAATCGGTAGGCAAGAACCAGGTTAGAGATAACAGGGTGGGTCCAATGAGGCTGAACCAGCTTGTTATCTCTAATCAAGGAGGGTGAGGTATTCCTCTAGCAGCTGAACTGGAGGTGTGAACAGCGAGAGAAGAGAAACTGGTCTTGTAGTTAGCTAGCCATTCAAAATCTCTGTTCAGTCCCAAATGGATTGTGTCAAATTTGCAAATGAATTGCAACTCTGCAGTTTCTCTTTGCAGTTTGGTCTTAAAGTTTTTTTTGCTGCAAAATGCTGACCTTTAAGTCTTTCATGGTGTGTGCAGGGAGATTGAAGTGTTCTCCTACAGGTTTTCGTATATTGCCATTCCTGATATCTGATTTGTGTCCATTTATCCTTTTTCGTAGGGACTGTCCAGTTTGACCAATGTACATAGAAGAGGGGCATTGCTGGCACATAAAGGCATATATTACATTGGTAGATGTGCAAGTGAATGAACCAGTGATGGTATGGCTGATCTGGTTAGGTCCTGTGATGGTATTGCTGGTGTAGATGTGTGGGCAGAGTTGGCATCGAGGTTTGTTGCATGGATTGGTTCCTGAGTTAGAGGAGTTATGGTGCGGTGTGCTGTTGCTGGTGAGAATATGCTTGAGGTTGGCAGGTTGTCTGTGGGCCAGGACTGGCCTGCCTCTCAAGGCCTGTGAAAGAGAGGGATTGTTGTCAGAATGTCTTCATATGATGTCTTTTGACTGGGCTTTTAAAAGATGGCCTTTCTTTAAAAAATTAGAAGTATTGGCTTAGGGTCTCAAAAATATTCAAAATTCTGACTACTCATTTATTCGTATTATCATTTAGATCCCATGAAAAGGTATTGCAGAAAAAAGACTTTAGCACGAATATGAGATCTATATGTAGACTTGACCCCCTCCGACCCACCAAAACTAAACCTATTTCTTACAGTTTACAAAGTGTCTGCTCTTGGGTTCAGGCCTGCATGGCCTAGTGGCCCGAGATAAAGTGGCATCCCTCGAGTGCCGGGCTGCATGGCCTAGTGGCCAGGGTCAGGGATTTGCCACCCGAGCAGGAGGCGATTGCCAGGGTATAGGGACTTGGGATCTCTCTCCTTCACTGGGTCCCAGGCCAGGGTCCTGCGAGTAGCAAGTGTGTCTGCTACCCAGTCAGCAAGGATCCTACTGCAACACATTGACTCTGCTTTGAGAGGGTTACAACTCGCTCCCCCTTCCTCGGCCACTTCTTACCCTGATTCCTGAAGTTGTGGTCAGTTTGATGTTGAGGTCTCTGGGCTCTTTGATGCAGGTAACTGCCTAGGACTCTGGCTGCAGCTGCTTAGCTGTAAGCAATAGGTCTCCAGTCTGGTTCTTGGGATCTCTGGTTCCTGCAGACAAGGGCTGTAGCGGCTCCTGGGCTGGAGCCTCCACCAAGCGTCCTTCCTCTTTGACAGTCATCCCAGACTGAGCTGAGCTGTTCTCCTTTATACTAGCACAGCAGATGGAGCATGCCCAGCACGGTCTGAGGGTGGGATTAACCCTTTCTTGCTAGTGTGGGATATGCACACCTTGTCACATCATCTCAAAAAAGATTTTTTAGAATTGGGAAAGCATACAGAGAAGGCAACAAAATGATTAGGGATGTGGAACAGCCTCCATATGAGGAGAGATTAAAAAGACTGGGACTGGTCAGCTTAGCAAAGAGATGACTGTTGTAAGGATATAACACAGGTCTATAAATTCATGAATAGTGTGAAAAAAATGAATAAGGAAGTGTTATTTACCCCTTAGCATAACGCAAGAACCAGGGGTCACCCAAGGAAATGAATAAGCAGCAGATTTAAAGGAAGGAAGCACTTCTTCACACAATGCTCAGTCAACCTGTGGAACTCATTGCTAGGAAATATAGTGAAGGGCAAATGTACAACTGGGATAAAAAAAGAATTAGATAACTTAATGGAGGATAGGTCCATCAATGGCTATTAGCCCAGATGGTCAGAGATGCAACCCCGTGCTCTCTAAACTTCTGTCTGCCAGAAGCTGGGGCTGGATGACAAGTCAAAATTGCTCTGTTCTATTGATTCCCTTTGAAACATCTGGCACTGGCCACTGCTGGAAGACAGGATACTTGATTAGACGGACTATTGGTCTGACTCAGTATAGCCATTGGTATGTTCGTGTCAAATTGTTCCTCTGCATTAAAATGTTGCACCCATCCACACTTGGCTGCAGCGTCTAGACCTGAAACCAGAACTGAAAAAAGCAGTCTTAAATGTTTGTTGCCCAGCTTGAGTCATCTGAGACCTAATATTTCACAGTTGTAGATTCACCTGTCACTACAATTGCTTTAGGTTAGTTTGCAGATACTCACTCACCTGTGGAAAATTAGGTTTAGGAAAGTTAAGGTGAGTAGCCAAAGCTAAAGGATGCCTTTTAGAACTCGTCCCTAGGTGGTGTACTAGGCTTTGAGAACTGGACTTATATACAGTCATTGTACTAAGTGTCACTATTGGAAGTACTGTCTACTAGATTAAATATAAGAGCCTCTGATCAATATGGTCAAGATAACATTTTGTTTTCAGCAAGGATGTTAATTTTGTTAGCCTAGCCAAATTCCAGTTCTGATTAGACAATGACACTGAAGTCCCCTCAAAGCTTCATTTAATTCTTCTCTTCCCTTTGCTCCAATTACATTGTGCAGTAGTGGCAGTGCATTTCGGTGATCAAGTGTTCATGGTATTTTTGTAGGAGACTTTAGGAATCTTAAGAATTAGTAGTGTCATTAAAAATATAGAGTTAATGTGAAAAGAATCGAGTGTTTCATTGTTTCAAAAATACTTTTTTATAAAATGGAAAATAATAAAAATCTGCCTTTTCATGAAGAGTGGGACTTTGTTTTTAATGTAGCTAGATGCAAATATCAGCATAGTGAATGGTTTGCATCATGCTTGTTAATTAGTGTTATTACTCTCTATTTATTTCAGATGATGCTGGCAGAATATAAGAGAATTAAGTCAAAAATACAAACACCCATAGATCAGCTAATGGCTCCCCATTTAGCTAATGTAGATGATGCTATCCAGCCTGGTTTAACGTCACTAAACTGGACCTCCTTGAACACTGAGAAATACATAAATAATATTTTTGACAAACTAGGTAAGCATGCTTGTCGTAAATCAGCATTCTTCCACTAAACTCTGAGTTGTTTGCTTCAGTCCAGATACACGGTCCAATATTAAGTACAGCATTCATTTTTATTATACAAATTATACTAATGCATAAATTAAATCTCCAAAATTCTCACCTGTAATATACTGTAATGCTTATTCACCCAGGGTTGGCCCACAACATTTTGGCACCCGAGGCAGGGAGCTCAAATGAGGCCTTCATTCCTCTCGCTTGGGACAAAACTTTGAAAGGTCTCAATTCTGCCTTCTTCCTGTTCTACTCCTCTCATGGTACTGCTCTGCTACCTACCCCAATAAAGAAAAACTAACAACTTAAAATGCCTTATTCCAAAATTTTAAATAGCACTTAACTTTCAGACGCCTGAACAGCAAATGTAACTTCTTGTCTGCATAGTAAACACTGGCATTTTTATCTGTTTGAATAATCAAAGTGGTGCGTTCTGTGCCTTCTTGGTTGCAAAGACTTGAACTGCTTCCTGAAGGTCCACAGTCTGGGCCAGCTCATGCTCCATTGAGATGGTTGCAAGGCCAACCAGCCTCTCCTGTGTCCTTGTGGAGCATATATGTGTTTTTATTAACTTCAGCTTGAAGAAGATGCGTTTTCCACTGGTAACTGTTACAGGAAGTGTTAGAAGTATGCACAGAGCATCAAAAGCATTTGGAAAGAGGGTAGTCATCTTATTTGTGCACATATATTCCAGAACAGCCTCCATTTCCCCAGCAGCTCCCATATATCAATCTCTACCTTGTCTGGGCCTCTCTGCCCCTTTATGTAAAGGTCCTCTTTTGTTGTTTGGATATATGGATGGTCAGTGAATTAATATGTATAAAGGAAAAAACTTGGTTGCTTGTTGTTGCTCATAAGTGGGAAATTTCTTAATTGCAAATTCTGAGTTTTTGAGTACTAGGTAGTGTTGTTGTTATATTATGAAACTGGGACCAGATTTTGCTGCACATTGTCTGTTGCACACGTGGTAAAATGATAGTTCTTAGAAAAACTTCATTTCATAAATGCATAAACCTTACGCCTAAAGTTATAACCCTTAAAATTAAAGAAAATTTGATGTAATTTAATGTGATCAGTCCAAATATATCAGCATATTGAGGACAAAAGGGATTAGGTGGGGCTTTATAACAACTACTGTCTCCTCCCTTTGAACCTCTTTTGGATTATTTTTTTTTGCTATGATCTTCTTTTGTTTGGAAAGCTGAGTTGGAGCTGCTGCTTGATCGAGTGAATGATCTCATAGAATTTCGTATTGATGCTGTTCTACAAGTAATGAGCAGTGTGCCGCTTTGTGAGCTGCCAGAAGATGAACCACTTACCTGTGAGGAATTTCTCCAAATGACTAAGGTTATGAGACTTACTCTTCTAAAAATATGTTTAGTTTCTTTACATTGAAGTATGTGCTTGCTGAGTGAGTATGACATGCTTTTCATTAGACATGAAGGCTGCACTAATGATTTAAATTACCTAAGTAATTTGATAATGAGAATGACTGAAAATCCCGAGTTGTCTGAGAGTGACATGTTTAAAAGACATAAATGTAGGAAATGCAAGATGTTTCAATTATGAATGACTTGTTGAGCTTCCAGTGTCAGACATGCTATGGTAGTTACTCCTTGTCCAGTTTTATACCAATTAACTTAATTTGAAGATCCTCATTCACCCTTTTCCCTCTCACTGTCTTAGAGGTCTGACACTTGTCATGACATGGTACCTTTAAATCTTCTTTAAAACAAGAAGGGCTAGAGGTGCCTGTGAACATGCTTTGGTTGACTGGAGGGGTCAGCTTTCAACTGCCCTGGAGAGCAATACTATGGAGATGGTTGGGAGTGTGCAGAGTTTATTTTCTTTATCCCCATGGCCTCCTGAGCTGATTGGGACAGAGGGGGCCAGTGCACAGGCAAACCCTATCCCCGAGACATTGCAAAAGAGTAGCTCTATGGGTAGGGTGACCAGATGTCCCAATTTTATAGGGAAAGTCCTGATTTTTGGGTCTTTTTCTTATATTGGCTCCTATTACCTCCCCAACCCCATCCCAATTTTTCACATTTGCTGTCTGGTCACCTTAGCTATGGGGGATCCTTGGAAAGACTTCATTCCCCACAGCAGGGTATAGAATATGATTGCATTAACTACAATCATCTTTACTTTTCACATGTAATAGGCAAGTGAAAACAAGTATTGCTGGTTAAATCACAGTGAACTCTGGAATGAGGTGTTAGAATTACTTGTAGAATTTAAAATTGAAAACAAAGAACAAATTCATTTTTAACTGACATTTCATGGGCGTTCAGTTCCAAGGTTTTTCTTAAAACAACTAACCGAATTGTTTAACTGTGCTCGCCGAGCTAGTTCTTATATCTATAGGTAGTTGCAGTGATGTCATGTAAGTGTTAGCATGGTCAGATTTCCACGATTTTTAAAGCAGTAAAACACACAAGCAATAATTTCTAGGCAGTTGTGTAATATAATTTCAGTGAAACACCATGTAAGAAGTGCAGTAATCATATCTGAATGCTCTTCCTTCAGTAAGTTAGGATGTAACCTATTTGTGGGGGGAGGGTAGTTTAAAGTCCCCAGTGCATGCAGTAGTTAGTGATACAAAGGTAATGGGCATCCACAATCTGTAAATTTGAAATATTTTGAGTACAGCTATAACTTGGATCTAGATAGCTAGCAATAATTGGGAAAACAGAAAAGAAAATGTCTAGGGCTGGATACAGAAATGAAGTGCTACTGTGATAACCCTAAATATGGGGATTCTAGTAGGTACATTGATGCAAATATACCTGTAGTAGTGAAAAACGTCCTGAAAGAAAAAATTCTAAACAGGAACGAGTGGCAAAGTAAGGACTTGTCTAAACTGAAAAGTTGAACCACTTAACTATACCAGGATAGAGAGTGCTGTAACTCTGTGTTGTGGATGCAGTTGAACTGGGATAAAGATGCATTACACTGTTCTAGTTTATTCCCACAAGGGAAAGAAAATAAGCTTTGCCTTTATACTGGAATAACTGCATCCCCGCTAGGGATTGTGCTGGTATAATTTCATTTAATAGTTGCACTGGTACAAAAATGTGCAGACCAAGCCTAAGTCACAATTGGAAGTGATCTTGATTATTGGAAGCATAGTATGTGACGTGTATTAGAACATTAAAATGTGCTAAATGCAAAATCTTTCCAGTTATTGATTATATTGAACTAGAATACCTGTTTGTGTGAATCTTCTCAGTGGAATATGAAGTGAAGCCATGGGCCTCCAGTATACCCAAGAAAGGAGACCATCAGCCTTCCTGTGTAGTGGGGAGTGTCTTAATACAGTTATAACACATGTAGCAAAAATAAAAGTTTTAGAACTGATCATTTAAGGATGGATTTTGATTTTTGATACTCTACTGACAATGGAGAGACGTGTTATAGGTGCAATCAATTGCAGATACCTGTAGCAGAGAAGACTAACTTTCTTGAAAGATATCTTGATCCTTTAGATATCAGGGTAGGGATTAGAAAATCATAATGAAAAGACATCTCATTGGAAATTATTGAAGCAGTCTATCTCATGTACTGCTTCAGTGCTTCTGCAAACCTGTACCCACTCTTGATCGCTAGTCCAAAATCAGAGGCTGAATTGAAACTTTCTAAAATAGTTTCACTATGTAAAATAACTTGATTTCTATTAAAAGTCAAAACTTTTTGTCAATCAGTTAAACTTGTAAAAAGCTTTTTCAGTTTCTCAATTTTAAGTTTTGGAGCATTTCCTCACTTTTTTTCCAATGGGAAATTAATAGAAGTGAAAAGGTGGGAACTTCCCCATATGTTTCAATTTAAAATGAAACTTTCTGTTTTGAACACTTTTGACCAGCCCTAATGAAATTACAATAAGAATAGACATGTAACTGCTCTGTGTTAATATTTTATCCCCTTCCTGTACTTAACTATTTCACTTTAATCACTTGCTCTAAA
This sequence comes from Dermatemys mawii, assembly GCA_007922305.1. Classification (NCBI taxonomy): domain Eukaryota; kingdom Metazoa; phylum Chordata; order Testudines; family Dermatemydidae; genus Dermatemys; species Dermatemys mawii. The sequence continues at coordinate 6,259,384 of ML677334.1, read as the reverse complement.
AAGGTTTAGATATCCCGCCTGCCAATCTTAACCATGAATGTATAGCTCACCAGCATTCCCCTTGTGACCTGATGAAAGAATAACATGGAATTGATTAATTCTCCATCTGGACTGGCTAACTGATTCAAAATTGGAGAATTTTTTTTAAAGAAAACAGAACAAATTTGCTGACGCAAATTTGCTGACAGGTTGGATTATGCAGCTTCTCCCCTTTCTTTGTAGCGTTCCTTATAAAAACTTAATAGTTTGGTAGTGCGAATTCTGAGCAAAGTCAAGTGACTCATTAAACTAAACATAATGACCTTGAAAAATACTGTTGTTGAGAAAGCCTGATCATGCCAGACTTGCTATTGCTAACATAATTGTTCAAAATCATGAATCAGGCCCCTTCCCAAAAATGAAGATATTTTAAAAGTAAATTTTGGCTTTCTATATGCCTTCAGATTTTTTTGAGCTTTGAAATTCATTAAACGTAGAAGATTTTTTTTAATAAAAGCTGAGATTCTCATGCAGTACCAAACTCTAGAAATTGGCACTTTAAGAAAAACAAATATCAAAATAATAATGAGATTGCTTCAGTTCATGACACTGTATGCTTGATCAATTTTTAAACCTTACTCCACGTCTAGCCTTATTGATGGTAGTGGGATTATTCATAGGTTAATGTACCACTAAAAGTTGTTTGTGCCAGCAAAGACTTAAAAAAAAAAAAATCAGATTCAGCAATAGTTGATGTATTTATTTATAGGAGCTCTGTGTTCAAGGTGCACAGACTTTGCATTTGAAAAGCTCATTGGTGGAAGAAGCAGCCAATGAGCTGATAAACATGTTACTTGACACAGAGGTGCATTCCAAAGGACAAGATGAGAAGTCAGTTATGCTTCCAGTCACTCCTGAAATGAGTGAGGTGAATGAAAGTACAGGTAAGATGAAATACTTCAAAAGCAGTTACCTTTGTTTCACACTTAGTTGACTGTACTTGTAGATAAAATATTCTGGGTCCCAGAAGGCTCATAATTAATTTGATACTTAGAGACTTTCATGTCTACAGATTATAATCTAGTTTAGAGTGACTGAAAGGTGATACGAAACCTTGCACTGCTTTCCTTATGTGAAGTAGGCTAGTGACATCAATCCAACTTGCACAGTCCAGTGTCCATGTCACAGAAACTAGCAGTGGTAGGCATTATTTGGCCACCACATTTCATAGAGCGAGGACAAGGCTTGGCTGGATAGGGAGAAAGATATATCTTCACATTCCTAGGGGTAAATTTACTAGGTCTGTATTGAGTATAGAATTTAGTCTTCAGGTCACTGTAAACTGCAAAGTGATTTACCCATGCACAAGACATTATGGGAATCCACTTTCTTACCCTTCTTTATGAAGATGGTATTAAAAATTGTTTATTTCCAGACATGTAATTGCACTCCTGCTTCTCTCCATAGTTTTTTAAATTATGTTCTAAATTACTGTAATTGTATTGGTGTGCTTTTAACAACAGAAGAGGAAGGGAGACAGGAGAAACTGGCATCCTCTCATACCTTGAATCAGATTATGGCTGGGATGTCTCCTCCTTTAACAAAGAAGAAGAGACGGGAGATGGAAATGTTAGAGGAAGAAGCCCAAGAACTGCTTACCCACTTCAATCACTGCAATATTGATGCCCTTTTGAAGGTTACTCGGAACACTTTAGAGACCATACGCAAGCGCATTCATGCCTCTTCTGCAATCAACTTCTTAGGTAGCCATAAGTTCTACTATTTTACATTTAAATTAGTATGCTGAAAAGAACAACTAGACATGGTATCCTAGTACCATGCTAAACCAGGGCTGGATCTTCAAAGGAGGGTGGAATAGATGAACAAGCAATTTTGCGGGCTAGTTTGTTACACCACAGTTGCCTACATTGTACATTTCCCAGGGAATTTTCCTCGTAAGATGAGTCCCCAGCTACTGGTGGGTTATGTTTATTATGGCAAAATTAAAGATAAGTATTTTGGGGAACAGATGTTTGAAAGTAGGTGTAGTCTTGTGTGTGCATAATGTGACCAGACTTTGTAACTGAAAAGCTGGAACACCGTAACCCATTGGGTCTTGAAGTTTGTATAGAGAGGTTTTGGCACTACAGGTATCAACTCCCTCTGCTTCTTAGATGACAAGCTGTCACAGACACTCACAGGTCTTCAAGGAGTTGTTCATATATCATGAGAGAGGACACAAATCCAATTTATTTTCTTGGCAGCCCACCTATACAGACATAAATAAAATTAGAGGCTTCCATTTTTCATCTAAGTTGCACCTCCAATTTTGTGCACCACAGTATTTGAGTTTTTAATAATTCATATCTCATTTAATGTACAAATTTGTATTTTAGTGCACAAATCAGATTACTTGCTGATAGTTTTGTTCAAATGTTCAGATACCAATCAGTTTTTATGGTGTGGGGTGGGGGGGAGTGCATAAAGTAATAGCATAGAGTTTAAAGGATTTTTGTATTGCTGTTGACTTCAGAGTCTTCTTATGCAGCCTCAGTTATGAAATAAGCAGCTGGAATAAGTGTTCCCCTAAACAGTACTAAGTTCAATATCCACCAATCTGCTGTATTTAAAAGAAGCAATAGATGGTGAAAGCAGATCACTGTAAATTGTTTTAGTTTCATATCTATAGACAAAATAAAGAATACTGCACACGTTTTTAAAACTGTATTTGTAACAATCAATGTTGTTCTTCCTTTAGACAATGACAGTGCTTCTAAGCAAAAACAGAGTGCGCAACCTATTTTTCGGACTAGCGTTAACCTGTCTATCCCAAATATTATTATGATGCCGGCTTTGGATGAGGTACAGCAAACACTTAATAAAGCTGTGGAGAGTATTGTCAGTGTCATGAAAGGAGTTGGGCAGTGGAGTAAAGAGAGAATGTCTAAGGTTTGTCTTCAATCGACTTCCTTTTAAAATATATTCAAAAATTCTGCTCTTGAAAAATTTCTGACAGAAAATAAATATGATCATTCTATTTCCTACACAGAAAAAAATGCTAGAAAGAAAAATAGCTGCTTTGCGGCGCAGTAGCGAAGACAGTGATTCTGATGATGGAGTGAGAGAGACTGGCGTCAAAAATGTTCAGAGTAAATAACTTTATAATATCACTGCCTCAGATTTAGACATAAGTGTTGTCTCTCCTACTGTATGTGTTAGGATGTATAAGTATATGTATAAGTACTTGGATATGAAGATGATATCACTCAGAATACGCTAATCTTATATCACCCTTGAGACCAGATTTGCAGTGCACAAGCAGAAGAGGATGCAAATACAGTGAGGGGCTGAGCACAATCCCTGTGCTTGCTGTTCTGATATATGGGGACCAGGAGAGTCTAGAGGTCATACTTGACCTCCCATGGAGATAGATGGGGACAGTCTTTTGCTAATTCCATCCAAATTACCTGAACTGGATTAAGGAGAGTGCTAACTAGCTGTACCCTGCTAAAGGTGTTGCAGCCCTGGCTCTGTGATGTTTAGCCCTCCAAGTTCGTTCATGGGAATTCTGGCTGAGGTAGCCAAAATGTTTGCGGGGACTCCACTATTTTCAGATGTTTCCATCACCACTCCAGTGTGCACTGTGGCTTCACAGCCACAATATAGTCTTTAGAACTGCATTTAACTTACCCCTTTAGAATGTTACTTTACACTAAAAGTAGAGTGCTCATACATTTCAGTTCTTCAGTATAAGAAAATGTATTGCAGACGTGATTGTATGATCACAGAGAAGCTTCTCTGATGGTTTCAGGAGAGGGTGCAAGTAGACTAAAACTGTGATAGGGACTCTTAAAGACAAAGTTTATTTTGTGACTGCCTGTGCAGCCACTTATATTCAGATACCTAAATGATTAAAAACACATTTTAAGGTGGTGTCTATTTCCTGGGGAGTGATTTATAGGAGTATTGGAGGAAATTTGAATTTAAGCCAAATTCATCATATGTATCTCTTTGTCTTGGGTACTTACATAGTCCCTATTAGTGTAGTATCTGAATGCCTCAAGCCTGGTAATATATTTATCCTCACATCACCCTGGTAAGACAGGAAAGTGCTAGTACTCCTGTTTTACAGATGGTAAACTGAGGCCCAGAGTTTAAGGGACTAGCCCAGAGTTGCCACAGGAAGTCTGTGGGGGAGCAGGGACTGGAAGCCAGGTCTCCCAAGTCCTAAACTAGCACCTCAATCGCTGGACTGCCCTTGAAGTCAAACTTAAGTACACATAATGCTAATTTAGTCTTCCATTTCTTAGGATCTAGGATGGAGAGGGTTCCTCTTTGGTATCCCCCTTTCATTAATATCAGTATACCTGAACGGTGGCCCACGTCCCTCTGCTTGAGATGATATGACTTCATCTTCCTCCAGAGCTGGTTGGTGGGGCTTCCAAATACCACACTTTTGGCTTAGTCACTCTAAGCAATGTGCATGATATAAACTCCTTGAAAGAAAGAAAAACAGGGATTGTTCAGTGATGAGGATTGTCTCTCCACTGAGTGTCTTTGGTGAAGAATGGCTTTGTATCAGCCACTCTTAGAATTGACTATACTCTTTTGATTGATTAAAATGTTAAAACTTAGAGGGGATGCCTGTTGAGAGACCACGTGTCTTCAACTTAGGAGTTTTGTCGAACTGAGAATTATAACATTTTCTTAAATTAGTCTTTACAAATACTTCTAATGGCTCTGTCCTTTTAGATACCACCTCAGAAGTAGCAACTGCAAGCTTGCCGGCTCCAGTGCAAAACAGAAACTACTACAAGAGTGTTTCTGAGAACAAGGAAATTATTAAATTGGTCTCTGTACTTAGTACTGTTCTCAGTTCTACCAAAAAGGTAAGTGGGCAGGGTTATGGTTGAATCTTACTATCTATGGCACTGTCCTTATGCCATGAAATATAAGGAGCATACAACACTGGGCTAATGCATATAGGTTGGTGATATGTATATAAAAATTGCTTAATGAGAACAAGATAAACTGTAGAAGTGACAAAGACTAGACTAACACGGCAATTCCAGACTAACATGGCTACCCCTCTGATTGAAGATAAACTGTGATGGTGGAAAGAGAACATTTGTAGTTGCATCATGTCTAGAAGGGGTAACTTTGAACAGTAAAAAAGCACACAGCTCTGAAAACTTTTTGGGAGTTCAAGCTTATTGTTTAACATAAAACTGAAAATTGATAACAAGTCCAGAGGGTGTGAACTACCCCACTGGACATATCTGAAAGAGTGTAGCTAGTACATCTTAATGATTTGTGACAGAATTACGGTGGTAATTTTTTCACTAGTGACCAAGACACTTGCTACAGAAATGTATTCATGAGAAGGCAAGATCTTGAGTACTCAAGTAAAAGTTCTGCCAAAGCTAGTGGGAGATGTGCCTCAGTAAGACTGGTGTATTAAGCCCTTAGAGGAGAATCCAGCTGCTGCCTCTGCAGCTGTGGAACGGGGCATAGATGTTCTACTGCTTGAGATGCAGTGGTCTGGCTGCGGGGAGATGACCCTATGGGTGTACATTCCTTGCGTGCTATGGTGTTCATGGTGTGAAAGGGGTGGGCCATAGACCCAGGGACTGTATTGTTGTAGGGGCCCTGAGTGTCTGCTGGGCTTACGCAGAGCCACTGGCTTTTGAAGGTGCTCTGCAGCCTGGGAACTAGGATTTACCTTGCTCCACCCTGTATCTGCTCCGAACCCAGCTCATCACTTAGGGCATTAAAAATTTGGCCAGAAATGTATACGTTCATGAATGGAATGAAGGACACAGATGAGAATGTGCAAATCACAGCACATCATCAGTGTGCAAAAGGTCTAAACACTGTTCTGCCTAACATATAAGTGACACTACTACCCTCTGGATCTAATAGCAATATCCAGCACATGACACTGGTAGAAATCCAGGTTATTTCCTCATAGGTGAGTAAATATATAAACCCCAAAGTAATGTTTATTTCTCATTATTCAGAAGTTTCAGTATGGAAGTGGGTTACTGGAAAGTGCCGAAGGCAATATGAAAAAATAGATTGCAAACAAATTAGGCACACTTTTGTCTCAAAGCTGCTCTTGGCTATGGGAAGAAAGGGTGGAATAAGCACTGCAGTGGGAATTGGACAGAATTCTGTTCCCTGCTCAGGCACTGACTCCTTGGTCAATTCAATTTACTACTGTGCTTCAGTTTTTCCATTTATAAAAACTCTCCCTGGCATGCTTAGACCCAACTGAAATGAGCTTATGTCCATACAGTACTGTAAATATACAGTATATGAAAGTTAAGAATTAAGGCCAGTTCGACAATTCTGGGGGACATATTGGCACACTCATCCCCAGTGGGTGTTTGTGGGGAGGAGGAGATGTTAAATAAAATATAATCCAAGGAGAAGAGAAAATGCCTCTTCTGTTTGAATTCTTGCCACCAGATTGACTAAGACATAGCACTTTTTAACCTAAAGGGACCATATTGTTTCCACTGAGTTGTAGTTGAGGTTGCATACCTGTCACTGAGGGGAGGTTTTAATACTAGCTGATCTAAGAGGTACATGGTGACTTGTTCAGTCATATTCAGTATGATTCATTTTTTTGCTTCTGAATAGATATTGCATTCTAGCAGGATTTGCTTAGCTTAAATATTTCAACACCCTCCTGTTTAGTGCTGAAATGCAGCTTACCCCACCATTTACTTCAATTGAACTTGAACCAACATCTGAAATATCTGAGAAATTACTTGTTCACAACTGCTCACTGAGAAACTTCTTTTGACTTTGTAATTTATTCCAGGAGGTTCTTACAGCGCTGGAGCGTTTCAAATGTTATGATCACATCTGGCAAAGGAAGAAGGAGGAAACCATCAATAAGTTCATAACAGGGAACCCTTTACTCTCTGAATTTGAGTCCCAGATCCTCCATTTCAGAGACTTGGAGCTGGAGATAAACTCAGAACCTGAATACATCTGTGTGGGAGCTATGGCACTATATACTGGTACAGTGGTTAGCTCAAATATTTTGTAGAACATATGTTATACTTTCTCACTCTAACCTTTATCATTAATGCATATTGAAACAGTTGAGACTATTGCCTTAAAATTCACTTCTAATTTGTCCCCATAATTATACCTCTGAGACCCATAAAAAGATTGTGTTGACAGACAGTATCTTAAGCTTATAGCCAGGCTTTTGTGATAAGATCTACTTTTACCCTTCATGCTCAGATCTGAAGCATGAATTATCTGTGTCAAAATGTTACTACTGTTTGGAAGGAGTCACATGCATGTACTTGTATTTATTGTCAATTCATGAAGTTATTTCCAAGTTATTGGGTAGGGGAGGGGAAAGCTACTTGCTATGCTCAGAACTCACTAGGGGCATGGCTGCAAGGGGTGGGTGTAGTTGCACTACCAGAGGGAGACACTCTGTTGCAGGGGATTAAATGGAGTGTGGGTGTGTGAAGTAACCACACTAGCCAGCAAGTGGGCGAAACCAAGAGTCAGTCGGCAAGTCTTTCCCCTTCCTGCACATTCCCTGTCCACCTGTGCATCTTGGGGACTAGTGGCCCTGCAGAGGAAGGGAAGAGCATCATTGTGTGACCCATAAAATAGGCAACATGCTCATGGGAATAAGAGGGCTCCCTGCATAGGTATGTATGACAGGTCATAAATTAATAAATGTCACTTTGCACAGATAATAGGACATACAGTCAATAGCCTACATTAAAAGAGATAATTTAAACTAGTCCTATACATTATCACTAATATATATTCATCATTGAAGCCAGAGCAGTTTCATGTCCTTGATTTAGATCTTGCTTTAAAAGGTTTTATACCAGCATAACAGAAACAAGAATTGAGGCCTTAAGTTTCCCCACTGAGACTGGAAACTTGTGCCCATTAAATCAAATGCCAAAGCTCCTACAAGTTAAATGAGTAGTTTTGGTATCATTAGTTTTTTAAAGATTTCAATTAATTCCCTCCCTGAATTATTTTAAAATGATTTAAACGATAACTGTCCCATCGTGTTTTTATTTAACCTGATAGTTCAGTGAATAAAGTTGGAGTTGGACAACTAAACTGATGCACAAGATAATACATGTGCAGTGTGAGTGTTCACAATTGCGTAAAATAGGAATTAAAGAGCCAAATTATGGCTCCCTGTGTGTGAATTAATAGCTGGGGAAGAGTGCAGAGTCCATCCAAAGCAGGAATCAAATCATCATTCAGCTGTACCCTGGTTTGGGGTGACACTTGAGCTAAGAACAGTATTATCTACTCCAAAAAGGGTGGTGGGGTGGGTTCTGTGCATGGTTTTTCCCTCACCACATGCACACTTGTACCTGGAGGCTAGAACTGAGGGTACACACTTACAGAAGGGTTGAGCGTCGGTTATAGCACCTGTGAAAATAGGACCCTGAAATGCTTGTAGAGGTACAGTCCTTGACACTCTTCAGCATGCTCCCTCCAGCATCCCTGAAGACATTACATAAACTCCCTTCTATAAACATATAGGCTCCAACTACTGAAACGCAGTGGCTCAGGGACCCTTGTCCAGCATCCTTATGACGCTGAGAGGCAAAAACAGTTCTTGACAATTTTTGTTTTAAGATGAAATTTAAATTATCATTCTGACAAAATTTACTTTGCTTTTTGCCAAATTTCTTAACCCCACAAACACAAGAATGAAACACATATGTAACAGTCATCTGAAAACAAAATCAGTGTCTACTTTTAAAAAGTACTGACAATTGAACAAGAAACTCATGTGTATTGTGACAAAGCTCTGTCCTTATCTTCGTGGATCCTGCATTTCCTGGCGAATTTTTACTAGCCTCAGTGGCTCACTGTGACCCTCCACGGAGCCCTTCTCTCGCTGGAGACAAGTTCACAGCCTATTGAGCCATTTTCATCACAAGCCAGTGAGGAGAAGCTATCCTTCCTGGCACAGTCTCTATTGTCTCCCAATCTCAGAGACTAATTAGGGGAGGCAGAACGGGGGGAGCCCAGGCCTGCCCTCTACTCTGGGCTCCAGCCCAGGGACCCTAATAGTATCAGCTAAGATGGCTGACCTTTTATCCACAAAACACAATACAATTCCCTGGGCTACTTCCCCACAGCAGTCACTGCTTCTTCAAACTCCACTTCACCCTTACCTCAGGGCCTCCTTCCTTGCGTATAATATGTTGTCCACCACTCAGTCTCACCAACAGTACCACTTCCTTCCACAGCTCCTGACACCCATACCCCACCTGACTAACTGGGAGGTTTTTATCTGGTTTCAGCCAGTCCCTGATTGGCTTCAGGTGTCCCAATTAGGCTAGCTGTTTCTACTCCTTTCTAGAAGGTTCTTAATTGGCCCCAGGTGTCTTGATTGGCCTGGAGTAGCCTTTGTTTGGCTATCCAGGGAACAGGGACCTGCACATCCTGAGACTAATATACCTGCCTTCCAGCACTCTCCTATATCCTTCTGGTCTGACTCGGTCACAGTATAAAACCTGCTTTTGGGGAAATTAGCCAAAATGACCTGTTCTCTGTTTTCTAGCTGACCTGAAGCTAGCACTGGCTGCAGAAACCAAGGCTTGGATGATTGAGTTGGGGCGTCACTGTAACAAGAAATACAGAACAGAGATGGAAAATATTTTCACATTTGTAGAGGAAACCGGCAAGAAACTGAATCGACAAATTAAGGATTTGGATGACATCAGAATAGCTATGGCTGCATTAAAAGAGATTAGAGAGCAACAAATCTCGATAGACTTCCAAGTGGTACCTATTGAGGTAATCAAAAGGGGATAAGTGTGTTTACTACTGGCGTGTACAGAACACTGTCTAGTGGTATAAATTTTGAAAATATGGTGAGAATATATATATATGAGCTAATTAGATAAATAATAAAATGAGTCTGGACCTGAAAGTCCTTCATGTGCAGGACACCCATTAGGTAAAATGTAAACTCAAAGAGCAAAGAGGCAGCATAGAGAAACGGAGAGGCTCAGCCAAGTGAAATTCTCAAAGGAGAATTACTAAGGCAGTTGATGAGAAGGCTGTGGCCCTTGCGTGCAGCAGAGGTCAAAGCGTATGGAGACACAAAGGAGGTGACTGTTAGATGAATAACCAGAGATCTTTGGAGTCTGGTAGAACAAGTCCATGCAGGCTTAAATGGCAATTGCACAATGGATCCTGAAAAGAACTAGGCTTCAATGTAGGTGCTAGAGCAGGGCAGGTGATGTGACTGTGCGGCTTCGTGTGTGGGAAAGGACAGGCTGCAGTTCTGTGCTGAACTATGGGCATTTCAAGCTAACAGGTAGCCAAAACAAGAGGCTGGAGATGGTGACAGGTAGATCAACACAGAGCTGTAGGGAGTTGTATACTGTATAGGAAGGGTGTACTGCAGATCTAAGTCAAGAAGGAAGATAGAAATGGAGTTGTGCCTGAGGATGTACATATTGCTGAGGACAAGCACTTGATACAGAAAAAGTGTTGCTGACGCTTGGGAGAATCACAGGTTCTCCTGATCCAAGGCAGGAAAATTCAAAGGCTATGCTGTAATTTTAAAGAAAATACCTATTTCCTATTCAAATGTTTCACCATTAAAGCATGAGCCTGTCCCAATGCTATTTTGTACAGTTTTGCTCGCTACACCTCAAATAGAAGCTTCTGGCTTAAATTCCCAATCAGCAACCAACTATTTAGTGCTTCTATTGTGCCTGCCTTTTGAATTCTTAACTCTTTAGTTTAGCCTAGTGCATGTTTTCTACTTACCAGAGATACTAGCAAGTCTACTCTTTTTGCTTGAATATATCAGGGGTGCATTTGCTGATGAAATGCTTGATTAGGACAACTGTTTTTCTATGTCTTATAGGTTTTATCTAGAATAAACTTCAGCAATTTCTGAAGTGCAGCTTATAGCTGTAATTAAGGAAATATGCTAATGTGCTCCAAATATGAGTTGTGGACTGAAAATGTTGCATTTCATACATGATACTTTCAGTATCCCTAGAAGCTAGAAAGCATTCATGCATTTATCAGAGGAGCAACTAACAGACATATCTGTTGATTCACATACCAGTTTTTGGCTAGCTTGTATCTTGACATACTCCTATACAACATTTTCCTTAGAAAGGCTCATATCAAGATTGATTTTTAGTCCATTATTGGGTCTAAATAAAATGTTTTTCTTGGCTGTCATTAGTACAGTTCCAGTTTCTCTTTCACCCATATTTTTGTTTGGAACAAACAGTTACCCAAAGTTCTAGAATGAAAATATATTAGAGCAATTTAACTGGTTTCTGATTAGTTAGTTGTAGCAATGTAACATATCAAAACAAAGCATCAGTGGTGCATATGAAAATTCAGGTACTCAGGGACCACAATGCTGGAATCTATAGATGTGAGAGGGGCAGAATTGGGGGAGCCGGTAAGGAAGCAGCTAATATGCTGTGACAAAGCTCCAAGTTTGTACTTGTGGGTCCTGCGCTTCCTGGCAGATTGAGGGGCCTCAGAAAACTCATCTAGGCCCCAGAGTGACCTCCCTTTCTCAGTATAATTGAGAAGAGTCACCGCCTAGTGAGTTACCTTCATCACAGGCCAGTATGGAAGATGGAAAAGGGGGGGAGCCCGGGCCCGCCCTCTACTCCGGACTCCAGCCCAGGGACCCTAATAGTATCAGCTAAGATGGCTGACCTTTTAGGCACAAAACACAATACAATTCCCTGGGCTACTTCCCCACAGCAGTCACTGCTTCTTCAAACTCCACTTCACCCTTACCTCAGGGCCTCCTTCCTTCAGTGTGATATGTTGTCCACCACTCAGTCTCACCAACAGCACAACCTCCTTCCACAGCTCCTGACACCCACACCCCACCTGACTAACTGGGAAGTTTTTATCTGGTTTCAGCCAGTCCCTGATTGGCTTCAGGTGTCCCAATTAGGCTAGCTGTTTCTACTCCTTTCTAGAAGGTTCTTAATTGGCCCCAGGTGTCTTGATTGGCCTGGAGTAGCCTTTGTTTGGCTATCCAGAGAACAGGGACCTGCACACCCGGAGACTAATATACCTGCCTTCCAGCACTCTCCTATATCCTTCTGGTCTGACTCCGTCACAATACTTAATTGTCAATTCATACTCCTAAGATCTCTGGTTAATCTTGGCTGTGCTGGATTCCCATTGCTCTCAGTGTTTAATGTCTGATATTAGATTTAAGCATATATGCAAAAGAAGATCTGTTCAAGAGTGTTGCTTATTTTATTGTAAAATGTTTAGCTATTCCTTTCTTCCATATATTATAGTGGTAGTTTTGAATATAGTCGTTATATTGGTGAGTTCTGAAGCATAGCTTTAATTTAACTCTTCTTACCCTTATCACAATGAAAATGAATTTGTAGGTTACATAGGCTCTTGTCATTGTAACCAGAAAATAATTTTAGAGCAACAGTTCGAAACACAAACAAAAATCCATCAGAGCCAAGGAGTCAAATGCTGTGAAGAGGAAAAACAGTAGTTTTAATTTCTGTGTGATCGTGGATTCCTGAATTTGTTGTTTATGCACAACTGTATTAGCATAAGCTCCCTGCTTCTCTAAAAAGCCCTCTGACACTGTCTTCAATCTCCCACATTTAAAATCTTGAGGATTGATGTATGTATTTGCATAGAATATAGCATGTTCTCTACATGGTGGATTGGTGGATATAGATGCAACCATTGTTCTGACAGGAATCCTATGCAATGTTAAACAAATATGAGTTGCTGGTGGCAAAGGAAGAGATGGAGAAGGTGGATGCCCTGCGCTATATCTGGGAGAAGCTTTTGGTCCGGGCAAATGAAGTGCAGAATGAGCTAGTAGCTTTGCAGCCCAACTTCAGGGGAGAACTAATTAGTGCTGTGGAGATATTCACTGAAGATTGTCATCAGTACTATGCAGACTACGACAAGGTATTGATCTGTGGAGTGTTTCAAAAGAAAGAAACTTAAAAAAAACCAGGATGAAAGTTCTCTGTGTGACCCTTGTAAACCTGTGATGTTCATCTTCATTGCAGAAGGGGCTGTGATCCTGAAACATGAGAGTCAGTTAACTTTTTTTCTGGAGCATGTGGTAGGGGTCATGATTGTTCAGCAAGGGGAGCTGGGGGCAAATGGATATGATAGTTCAATGGTTCAGAGGCCTGTTCAATACAAGCCTGTTGAACAGTGCTTGTACTTCAGTTAATGCAAGGTTTGTCTGGCATGTAAGAGGGTGGAAGCTCCCAATTCACTGTTGCAAGGAAGACAGGGAGAGTCAGTCTCCAGTAAACCAGCTCACTAGCGTCGGTTCTCTCACCAGTAGAGGGGGATAGTGATGTGTGCTTCTTAAAGGTCCTTCCCAACTCATTAGGTATGAAAAGTACTTGAATCCCCTTCTGTCACCCTTACTCATGTCAGGCACCTATCTCTGTGAATGAACGTGGTGATCCCTCTGGTACTACAAAGTGTGAGTAAGGTTGGCAAAATTCAGTAGTAAAAACTACTGAAATTAACACTTGAACAGACAGTGAAATCGTATGTGCCAAATGCTTTATTTTTAAAATTGGTGAACTGCATCTCTAACTTTCTTCTTCCAGAATGGACCAATGGCGGTTGGTCTTGAACCTCAGGAAGCCAGTGACAGGCTTATCATGTTCCAGGTATTCATTCCCAATTCAAAGACTTGATTAAAATGTCATGTAAATAGCAAAAACATTTCAGTCAGTCAGAATTTAGCAGAATACTTAAACTCTGCAAGACTATTTAGCCTCATGCAATGGCCATAGTCCACTTAATTTTGCCTACTGGGACCAAAGTTTCTTGAAAATTTTTCAACATTAGCCAGGAAGGAATAATAAAAAAATTAAATAGCAAAAATGGATAAGGTGAATCTTACATATATGATTTGTATAATAAAACAATTACTAAGTGCAAGTGTCCTGATTGGAGTCTAATTGTGCTGAGCATACACTTTGATATATCTGCATCTTTGGTCTCACTTTTTAATGCTCACTCCACATAACCAGGCTTTTGCCAAATCTTTATATTATGCAACCATCCCCCAAGCACTACCCCTTCTGATAAAATGCTTCCACGTGCCTTGGCTAGTTTCCACTCCCACTATAGCAGTTTGCTCTATTTGGCCTCTGCTTCCCATGTTGCTCCCTCAAGTGCAGCCAGAGTTCACAGGCAAAATGTGGTCTGAGTTGATGGGAAGGAAAACCTATGACTCACTATTCAGATCCCTCACTTGAGGATTTGTACTTCAGACCTGAATTCTAGCTTTCAAGACCCTGCAAATCTCACCTATGCCTTTATTTTTGCTCTTCTGTATCATAACCAACCTTTCCCACTCTGTGCCACCACAGATAGCAATCTGACTGCTTTCTTCGATCCACCTCGCTATTCCAGGAACAGCCTTCTATCCTAACATGTAGGCTACCACTCACTTCCACGAGGACTTCAGACACAGGCTGTACCGAGTGTCCCATCTTTATTTAAGCATAGCTTTCGAACCATCCTTTGCATTTCCCTCTGTCTCTTGTCTAACTTTTTAGATGGTAGATGTCAGTGAGCAGGAGCTGTGTTTTCTCTCGTAGAGCTCTAAGCATAATACTAGCATTTGCATCTATATATTTTTATTAGAACCAGTTTGACAGCCTCTATCGAAAATACATTACCTACACTGGCGGGGAAGAGCTTTTTGGTTTGCCTGTTACCCAGTATCCTCAGCTACTTGAGATAAAGAAGCAGCTGACCCTGCTACAGAAACTTTACAGCCTATACAACAATGTTATTGACACGGTCAATGGCTACTATGATATTCTCTGGTCAGAAATTAACATTGCGAAAATAAATAATGAACTTCTGGAGTTTCAGAACAGGTGAGAAAGTGTTGAAGTGTATACATATTGTTAAGCTGGTGCTTTTACTTGTTGAATAATGGTAGGGATTGCCTTTCACTCACTATACGTAAATAAGCATGTTCTTGCTCTTTAAAATTTAGTTGAAATCTTCCACTCTTCTCTTTTTACTGTCTTAGCTAAAGAGGGAGTAGTTTACCAATTGAGAGTTAAAGGATTCTTGTTCCTTGGAAGTTTTTTCCAAGTAACAAATAATTTCCTTGTGTATAGAGGACAAATTCGGAACTGATAATTACTGTTCTCTAGTTGAAAGATGGTTACGTTTTTCTGAAATACAAATGAAATAATTTAACTTTCCCCTGCAGAGAACCCCTTCAGTAACCTACTGGGCAGCTGTTGTGTAACGCAACACTCTTCCTATCTATCAGGGCTGACGTACATGTTTCAGAATTGAAGCTCTTGTCAAACAGGGAATTGAGTGAGTTCAAGACTCAAACCTGATTATCCTGTACATCCAGGCAGAATACTGCCACTAAGTACCCCATAACCAGTAGTACTGGCCAAAAGTTTGGGGAAGGAGAATGTTTGAGAAAATTTAAGTTCTTTACCATTTTTGAAATTTGGCAAATATTGATTGAAAAATAAAAATAACTTAAAAGGAATCCCAGAGTTGTATATGGTGAAGAAATATTATTGGGATAATAGTTGTTATAATGTAGTAAAGTGACTCATAGATGGAGTAAATGTTCTTTGTAAGAGTACAGTAGTATGATTTTTCAGCTGAACTCCTTAGAACAGGTATGTAGTCTTCCCTGATCTGCAATCAGTGAAATAGGCTGATGTGGGGAGGGGAGGGACATGTTCTCTTAAAGCACATGTACAA
This sequence comes from Dermatemys mawii, assembly GCA_007922305.1. Lineage (NCBI taxonomy): Eukaryota > Metazoa > Chordata > Testudines > Dermatemydidae > Dermatemys > Dermatemys mawii. The sequence goes on along the minus strand of ML677334.1, from coordinate 6,243,625 downwards.
TTACTAAATTCAGGGAACTTAAAGTAAATTCTGCTTTAACTTCAGAAATATATTGTGCCATTACTGTTACCTTGTTACCTTCACTAATTCAGTAACATAAAGGAACATCTAAAATGCTTAAAAAAAGTCGACTGATTATATATATGCAGGTGTCGCAAACTTCCTCGTGCTTTAAAGGAATGGCAGGCATTTTTGGATCTGAAGAAGAGAGTTGATGATTTCAGTGAGTGTTGCCCTTTGCTTGAGCTTATGTCAAATAAGGCCATGATGGCTCGGCACTGGAAGAGGATTACAGATCTCACTGAACACAGCTTTGAGGTGGAAAGCGAGACCTTCAAACTGAGGAATATCATGGAAGCACCACTGCTGAAATATAAAGAGGAAATAGAGGTATTAGTGAGAATGGCACAGAAATGAGCAGTTAATATTTTTCAAGGCATGATAATAGTCTTAGTGTGACATTTTTCATAATATTTAAATAGAAGGAATCCATACACTCTTCAGCAACTCTCACATACTCACAACCACACTGAGGTCTCCTTTCCAAATACTCACCCCATTCCTGAGGTTTCCCTTGATTTTTTTTTTTATGAAGTAATGAAGCCTTAACACAGTCCGTGCTTCAAAACAGACATCAATCCTGCAAAGACTTAAAGATTGCAGTGGGACCCAACACAGGAATTAAAATTTGTATGGATGACTTGCTTTGCAGTAATGAGGCTTTGAAAGAACATTACTGAGCTGGTCATTGTGTCCCTACCACTAGTAGAAATACTATGGTGAAAGATGATCTTGAGAAACTGTAGGTAGGTAGATTTCTTTTGTATAGCCACTCAGCATTTTGTATCCTTAAGCTGGAGTTAAACAGCTGGTCAGGAATGAGCAGAGTAGCTCTCTACCTTCTCATGTAACTCATCTGTAGAAGGATTGCAGTGTCAAAGTGCCTGCCTTTTTCAAGTGCATTAATTTTAAGATGAATACGAATAAAGAGGTTTCCATTTTTTTTGCACATGAAAAGTATATTTGTAGTCTTTATATTTACCAATTAATGTTACCCATCTAGGCTAGCTAATGCTTATGGAGAAAAAGGATAGTAGAATGGGGATGCTTGAGGCTGAGCTGAAAGAGCGTCTTATATCAACTAGCTATTTATTTATAGGATATTTGCATCAGCGCGGTGAAGGAGAGAGACATTGAGCAGAAGCTGAAACAGGTGATTGCTGAGTGGGACAACAAAACTTTCACCTTTGCCAACTTTAAATCTCGTGGTGAGCTGCTCTTGAGGGGAGACAGCACTTCAGAAACGATTGCTAGCATGGAGGATAGCTTGATGGTTCTGGGCTCTCTCTTGAGCAACAGGTAACAGGAGAAGAGATTCATTATTAGCAAAAGACTTTGGCTTGTTAGATAAAATTGCCCCTTCCAACATAAAAGGAAAAATTAGAAAATAAATACAGAAATACCACTAGTATATTAGCACTAAACATTTCCCTTTTAGTACAAATGAAAGCCCCATCTTGAAAGCTGCCCTAGGCAGGTGGTCAGCTTTGCCCCTGAAGAGTCATGTTGATCTCAGCGGGGCTCCATGTAGGTATAAACACACACCCATGGTACATGATTGGAATCTAAAGGCTTAACAATTCTTTTAATCTGTGCATGACCTCCTGGGAACCTAATTGCATGGACTGAGGACCATATGTGATTCCAAGAATTTCTCATGTATAAACATCTGTACGGTTTACAGGACACAACTAATCCATGTTATGTTTCAGATGTGGTTAGAATATAAAATGCTATCTCAATGATGTGTGTTAATTTTAAAATTAGAAAAGATAGGATTCATTGTAGATCTTTGTACAAAGAGAATTGGCTGTTGTCCATTTCTAGAGGAACTTTTCTTTGGCTGGAAAATCTGTTCTCTTGCAAACCAGTCTGGATTTCTATATTTTATGATGACTCAAGAATGTAATGCAAAAATGATGTAAGAGTCAGGAGAATTTTGGATGACTGGTTGCTAAGGACCTATCAATTAAGTGAGAGTGTGGCTAGATGCTAGATGATGGTGACAATCGTGGGGTTTCTGACACTTTTCAGTCTGTAATGTAATTACAGATCACAGAAAGGAGCACTCACACTTTCTTATATCACAGATACTTGTATTAACTTCCATTATATCAGCTGCTAGAGGGAAAAAAATTAGTAAAGTCATTGTGGACCCTTCAATGTCCCTAGAGTAGTTAACATTGCCTATATTTAAGTATCCAGGACTTTTGAAAGATTCTGGATCAAGTCCTGCTTTCCTTACTCACGTTAACATTCCCACTGGAGTCCAGGGACTATTGATGAACGGGAATGGACCCTGGAAAAAACTGTGTATAGAAGACCTTAAGTTGGTGTAGCATATTATCATATTGGGGTGGGGGGAGAGACATGGGAGGTGCTGCTATCCTATTTACATAAGGCATGCATTTTTCCCACTTAGTATATCATGTGCTTCATAAGGCATAAACGCTTTAAAAAACATAGTTTTCTTTTTTAATTGCAGCAACTTTATGCATTTTTTTCAGGTACAACACCCCATTCAAGGCGCAGATCCAAAAATGGGTTCACTACCTTTCCAACACAACAGATATAATTGAGAACTGGATGACAGTGCAGAACTTGTGGATTTATTTGGAGGCTGTTTTTGTGGGCGGAGATATTGCGAAGCAGCTTCCAAAGGTTTTTGAATAGCTACTTTCTTTTAACTCTACTTTCTAAATACACAACTGAATTAGTTTAAAAATGACTAAGGCATTTTATATAACTGTAGGTTTTAGCATTACTGCTTTGCCATCTTCCTACCCTCAGGCCTTTTCTTAATGTGGGCAGAGGGGTAAGGTTTATGGAGAGAACACTGTGTAAAGCTGAAATCCATTTTTAAAAAGTACTAGATATGGGTTTTGAACTATGATGTGATAATCTTTACTCAGGATCTTAAAATGATTGATATTTGTACTGGTTTTGTTGAAATAAAGGCATATACAAAACCAAATATTAACTTCTTTGAGAAACAAATTTTGGGCCTCACATCTGGTACAGTTTACATTGACATGAATTGGGCCCTTGATTACTAGCTTCCTCTCATAAATGTCTGCTATATCTTATTGTGGACAACTAGTAAAGTGATAGTTTATATGTATTGATATTGAAAAGAGTGCATGCTTATCTATTTTTTACATCATCTTCAGTGTTACTACAAGCAAAATTCACTTTTTGTTTGCACTTGTACTACATGTTGCATATTAAAGTTAGTTCCAAGTGCAAATCCAATAATTAGGAGCACAGGCAATTGCACTTGAACAAACAATTTCATTGTCCTGATACAAAACAAATGTAACTTCAGGGGTTGCTTCGTAAACTTCAACACAGCAGATAATGCAGCCATTCATGAAGTCACATAAAAACAGCAAAAGATCAAAGTGTCTCTCTGTGTGTGCATGTGTCTATGTATGTATATATATATAGAGAGAGAGGATAGAGGATATACAATGCATTTATATGTATAAATATATATATATAAATGCGTTGTATATCCTCTATCATTTAAAAAATAGTATATTCTTAATGTGAAATCAGATTGGATAAAGAACCCATATACCATCTAAGCTTCTCACTGTTAATTTTGTGAGTGAAACTTATCTGAGATGTATTTGCCTATGGAATAGTCTAGTCCCATTTTTGGATCCATACTAAAACTAGACCGAATATAACATGGAATGTGCAATTGGGAACATTACTGTACTGGTGGGGAGGTAAACTAGATTAGATGACCCAATAGGCTTTTTCATGTCTATACTGTTACTTAGTCACTTATATTTGTTATGGGTGTCCACTCATCTTTCAAACTAAGAAGGGCGTACAGTTCTGGTGGGAGTCTTCCTCTTTTAACATTTTTTGTAGTTCTTTTAATGTTAAAATTAACATTTTTTGGAAAGTAATATAAATCTGGGGTACTCTGTTTAAACATGATGGATCTAAATACTGGCAACTGAGCAGTTCTGCTTCCTATCTTGAGGAAGTGTGAGGAGGGAAGGGAAATGTTGGGTTCAGTGCCAGAGACTTGAAAACTAAATGTAAAAGCTTTGACAGAGAATATCTAGCCTGTCTTACACCTACCAAAGTTGACTTTCTGTGGAGATAGTTGACAAAATCTGAGTGGTTTGGGCATTAGTTTTATCAGCATTCATGAGTTCTGAATTCATTCTATCCGAACTGAAGATCTCAGTTATGTAGATGACCTGCTTTCTCCTCCTTTGCCCATAGGAAGCCAAGCGTTTCTCTAACATAGATAAGTCATGGGTGAAGATCTTGACACGGGCCCATGAGATGCCAAATGTGGTCCAATGCTGTGTTGGAGATGAAACCATGGGACAGCTTCTGCCTCACTTGTTAGAACAGCTCGAAATCTGTCAGAAGTCACTCACAGGGTAAGACTGATAATAGGGTACAACTCCAAGAACATAGTGATAAGTAGCACAATTATAGGATTAGACAACAGAATAATTCCTTCAATGCCATTCTCTTGCATTGGGGGGTGCAGGCTTATTTTCTGAGCATCCATGCAATGTGAGGGTGCAAGTTAGTCCATAATTTAATTTTGAAGTAAAGGAAGCCTGACATGGAGTTCATTAGCAACACTTTCAACAAGTGCATCCAACTTCAGCAAGCTAGAACTGCACTCCTAAATTTTAATTACTATTGTGAGTGATCTGTAACCTCCACTAGCTTTATGCAGTGAGATAATCTGTAATTCCAAATGGTAACATCAAAGCAGAATCTTAACCCATTGGGGCACAGTGGGTCTGAATTGCTACTATTACTACTAATGAAAATTGCATGAATATGTTGTGTTGAGAAAACTTTGCTCTCCCATCACCAAAGGGATAAGATGAAGCTCACCTTATAAGGGAAATGCTGAATAAATTACCAGCATGAGTCTTGTTTCTTTTAAACTCAGGTACCTTGAGAAAAAACGACTTTCCTTTCCTCGGTTCTTCTTTGTTTCGGACCCTGCTCTCTTAGAGATACTTGGCCAGGCATCAGACTCCCACACTATACAGGCGCACCTGCTGAATGTCTTTGACAACATTAAAACTGTCAGGTTCCATGAAAAGGTGGGCACTGCTCTAATCTTACCACACTTGTCTTGCAAATTGGCAAGCAATGCACAGTGTTTGTTAAATGCAAAGTTATATGTGTAAATGGTCCAGGCACCAGATCCACAAGGGATCTTGAGTGCCCTAGTGCTCATTAGACTTTCCTCGAGGGACTTGGGCTCCAAATCCTAGCTCACATGACAAATTAATTGTTTGTAGAGTGAGGATGGTAGTTCAGAAATTTGCACCTATATTTTGGCTTAGGAAGATGACATCATGTTAGCAGTTCTAAACACTAATACTTTCTATGCCACAAGTATGTGCCCTATTTGTATATATCATTTTTTTTGGTTAGAAATAATTTTCTCCCTGTCTAGGTTATCACCACCCGTGCTATCACTTGCAAAACTTAAAACCAATCACTTTCCAGTTGACCTTTGAAGCCCAGGTGTCTGAGTTAGAAAACAGGCAAAACAATAATGACAGTCTTGTATTTTTTTATGAAGACACACTTGTAAAGGCCAAGTGTTTAATATCTGTGACAGTTGGCTACTGGGATTTTAGGATATTTTCCATCTCCTCCCTATTCTAAACAAAGCATACTGTTCCACTCAAGGTAAATAGTATCACGAATTCCACTACTTATGTTCTGGGGAGGTTTGTACTGGTATTGGCATGTTCCTAGAGCAGCCCTGGTGACTATGGGGATACTGGGACTGCAAGTATATCCACCTGTGGGGGTGTACAATGTAAGAAGTCTTTTTGCATTCTGATTTCACCTTTAGCAAATCTATTGGAGATAGAGAAGCAGTGAGAAACTGAGTCTTTTTGTGTTTGGTCGGGAGACTTACAAAAATGACTACAGATTTCACAAGCACAAGTCCTATTGCTTTGTGTACTGAAGACCTTTAGGAGCTTTAAAAAATCCCTCTTGAAGATTAATTGTAGTCTTGAGGTTAAGGCACTGAATTAATATTTAGACACTGATTTGGCTTCCGATTTTGCACATGATTGTCTGTGTGACTTTGGACAAGTTCCTTAATCACTCAGTTCCTCAGCGTTCCACTCTTGGTCTGTTTTTCAGTTTAAGACTTCAAGCATCATTGAGGTGTCTAGGCACTAACAAGAAAATAGAAGTAAAACTTAACAAGTGAGATCATTTTACAGCCTGTTATTCATTTGACAGTTTACTTCAGCTATTACTAAAACACTGTTAAAGGAAACCCTGGTTCTAAATAAACCTTACCAAGATCAGTAGTGATTTATTTGTTACTGTAGCTCATTTGTTTTGGCAGGTACAACCTGACCTGTTCAATAAATTACCAGGATTAAAAATAGTTAATTGTGTTGTGGAGATGTTGGAGAAATGACAAGCTCATAGCAATAATGTTCTGTATATTACAATATTTTTTTTTTGTTTCAACTAGATATATGATCGCATTCTGTCAATTTGTTCTCGAGAGGGTGAGACAATTGAGTTGGATAAACCTGTAATGGCTGAGGGCAATGTGGAAGTCTGGCTCAATTCTCTCTTAAAAGAATCCCAGTCCTCATTACATACTGTCATTCGCCAGGCAGCCATGGATATCCAGGAAACTGGATTCCAGTTGATTGAATTTCTTTCTTCTTTCCCAGCCCAGGTGAGCTTATTAAAATGGGTGAGGAACTAATAAATAAAGCTAATAAAATGATTTTTCAAGCATTTTGAGATCTACTAATAAACAATGTTCTAATAGTGCAAATATATTAGTGATTATTAGGAGAAAATATGTTTGAATGAACCTTGATTAAAAAATACGTTGTCCTCAAATGTGTGCAACTCCTGTTATAGTCCTAGCAGGACTTGTGTGCAAGTCCTGCTAGGACTATAAAAGGGTTTAAAAGAGAACTGGATAAATTCATGGAGGCTAAGTCCATTAATGGCTATTAGCCAGGATGGGTAAGGAATGGTGTCCCTAGCTTCTGTTTGTCAGAGGGGGGTGATGAATGGCAGGAGAGAGATCACTTGATCTTTACCTGTTAGGTTCACTCACTCCAGGGCACCTGGCATTGGCCACTGTTGGCAGACAGGATACTGGGATAGATGGACCTTTGGTCTGACCCAGTACAGCCTTTCTTATGTTTTCTTATGTTCTTATGATTTTTCAAAAGGCATCACATTTGTACACCAAATGGATCTAGACTTGGGATATAAAGTATTTACTCTTGTTAGTTTTACTTCTCTGATGAAAGCATGAGTTACACCTTTTAATACATTTAAAAGTATTTTATTTTATTGAATAGTGTATTAAGTATTAGTAGAAAAGCATATTTATGTATGCTAACTGAAAAAACTTCACAGAGCATACTGTTTGTTTTTTTATAAGGTTGGGTTATTGGGGATCCAAATGATTTGGACAAGAGACTCAGAAGAGGCATTGACTAATGCCAGATATGATAAAAAAATAATGCAGAAGACAAACCAATCTTTCTTAGATCTGCTGAATACTCTGATAGACATGACAACCAAAGATCTCAGTCCAGTGGAGCGAATTAAGTATGAGACACTAATCACTATCCATGTGCACCAGAGGGACATCTTTGATGATCTGGTAAGTGTTCAGTGTACCCTTCTGTGTGCCGTTACAGTATTATATTTAAACATGGCTCTATGGCTGTGGAATATGCCCTTTCAAACATTAAAATGATATGCATGCCTACATCTTGTGGCTGATACTGTATTTTATTCTTGTGATGTTTGGTGTTGGGATACTGTGAGGAAGCTTGCACTACTGCAGCCCAGGTTATAGTTGATCCATCGATAAATTAAGGGTTTTGTTACTTCACAGGCAGTAAAATAATTTGGAAACTATAAAAAATGAATCAGGCTACTAGACTTCAGGATTATAGGAAAAAATATTGGCAGATGACTTCTACTACTTGGTCTTGTTAGAGAAATAAGCCTTGCATTTACAGTTGCTGACATGAGAGTTTAAGAGTTCATTTCCACTAATAAAATTTCAGGTTTGGGACAAGATTAAACACAGCTAATTTGCACTGATGGAAAGAGACCAAAATACAGCTCCAGGTGTGTCAATTCAAGATCAGTGTTTGTGGCGAATGGTCAGCCCTGGTACAATTTTTTTACCAAATTTTATATAAATTCTGCAAGTGTTCTAATAGTGCAATTCTGAGTGCAATTCTGGCTGTGTTCTGTGGATTATCAGATGAGGTTTCAAGAATAAACTGAATGGAGGAAGCATAAAACTTCATAAAGGGTGGGAAGAGGATGAAAACTCATAATGTCAAATTCACATCACTGAACCTAAAACAAAGGCCCTAAATCTCCTGATGCTTGCTCTCACAAAACCCTTCCACTTTTCCACAGCCAGGAAACACCTCATTCTCAGACCTTTCTTTCAGGGTTACTTCCCCTTAGGGAGGAAGCTCACCCTTTAGAGGCTGTCTGTGAATGTGCCACACACACAGATCCAGCCAACACAGTAGCTTAGTCACAGTAGCTTTCCCCCTTGTAATTCCGAGATATATGCATATCTCTACAATATAGATAATAGTTCTGTAATAATATCGGCTCATGTTGGTTGTAAGATTAATAAATTGCACTTCTCATCTATGGCATCTATGGTCATCCAGAATGAGACAAATATTGTAAAAGGAAAACAAAACTTCTTGTTCTGGAAAGAAACCTAGAGATTTTTTTTCAAACTTTCAGGGGGTCATGAGAGAATTTGCCAACTGTACATATTGCAAGTGCTCATAGTGCTCAGATTTTCAAAGTCTAAAGACATCCGCAGGGGCTTATATTACTCCATTGTTTTGGGGGATTTTGAGAAAGAAGGATGTGGCTACCCTTTCGTCTCCCTATTAGCCAGTCAAGACCCACCTTTCTCTACTTCCACCAACTTTTCCCATTTAGGAATAAAAATAAATACATTTTAGATAAGGGATAATTTGGGAAAGAATCCCCCTAAAGTCTCATCTCATACATGAGAGCTTTGCTTTTTTAATTACTTCTCTGTCATCGTTTTTACCTCATTTCTTGAAATTCTTCTCTACTCCCTCCATCTTTCTGATTTGGTGGTGTTATTCATGCTCTTTACACAGGTGTGAGCCTCCAGCGTGGATGGCAATAGAGAATCAGGTTTTTAGATTCCTAGAAATCATATAATCAAATGGTAGCTGGACTGAATGAGCCCTCCATCCTTCCAAGGCAGAATTCCATGCTGTTTAGCTGTGCTTAGATCTTTTGGAAAATATCATAAAGTCTGATATTCTAATGACTTTATTTGGTCATTAGATTCCATAGAGCCCCTCCAAAAAACTTTGGCCAAAAATGCCATCTCCATTATACAGCAAGTGTGTGTAATGTTGCTAGCTGCTGCAGTTCACTGCTGAATTGACTAAATTTTTAGTGGTGTTCTAATCTGGCTCTTGGAGATCCACTAACATAGTGTGGTATATAAATGCAAAATGCCTATTTTAATCAGTTAAAGGTTTGTTGAGGTTTTTATTGTTTATTTTCCTAGTGCCGTATGCACATCAAGAGCCCTACAGACTTTGAGTGGTTGAAACAATGTAGATTTTACTTCAAAGAAGACTCCGACAAGATGAGAATTAACATCACTGATGTGGGTTTTACCTACCAGAATGAATTCTTAGGCTGTACTGACAGGCTTGTCATAACTCCTCTCACTGACCGGTAACAAAGCTTGATTATTTACCCAAATGTTCATAGTTTTTGGCTTCTCACCACAAGGATTGTCTGAAAGTTTTGCTTATTTGGGGGCAAATTCTGTTCTGATTTACATCCTGTTCAGCCTTACATTCTGCGGGTTTGCATGACCTGAGAATCAAGCCATAATTTTTGTTCTTTTCCTTTACAATATGTAATAATGTTCAGAAATTCATTATTACTTCTATATGCTGTGTTAGTCTTTAAGTTGGCTGATATGTGACATAAAACAGCTGTTATTTAGAGGAAAGTTAACACAAGTAGTCTAGTTTGAAAAGAAATTAGAATAAATAATTGAGTTAAATTCCACATGAAAATGTCCATGAATGCTGATCAGATTCATCCACAAACTTAAGTTCTTATCGTGCAATAAAATGTGACAGCTGAAGTCAGTGTGGATCTGCTTGGAAGTAAGGGGTCCACCGGCATGACTGTGATGACAGGATGAATCCTAGATGAACTCAAAATAATCAGTATGAATTTCTCTATTTTTTGCTATCTCAAGCATCTGTAAATTCTTCATCTGAGCTTGTTATTGGGCCAGTTTCATCGAATCTGAATTTGTATCAGGTCACATCATAGACCAGCCTGAGGACCACATCTGCTTGGGGAAATTGTATGCAGGGCCATAAATGTAGGGCTGGGACAGTAGGCTGGGGTGTGGGAGGGAGTGTGGGGTATGAGATGGGGTGCGGTGTGCAGGAAGGGTCTCAGGGCAGGGGGTTGGGGTGCAGGAGGGGTGCAGCAGGGGTCTCAGGGCAGGGGGTTGGAGGTAGGGTGCGGGAGGGGTTCAGGGTGTGGCTCTGGTCCCGTGCTGCTTACCATGAGTGGTTCCGGGAGGGCAACGGCACGCAGCAGCGTTAAGGCAGGGTCCCTGCTTGCTCTGGCTCCGCACCACTCCTGGAAGTGGGCAGCATGTCCGGCAGTGGTTCCTGGGAATGGGGTGGGGCAGGTGGTGAGGTGGGTTCCCTGTTCTGGCCAATGGGAGCTGCGGGCAGCGGTGCCTGCAGGCAAGGACAGCGCATGGAGCCCCTGGTTCTCCTGCTCTCCCAGGAGCCGCAGGGATGTGGTGCCAGCTGCTTTCTGGAGTGCCCTCCCCTGTCATAGACTCATAAAAGAAAGATGGAAAAGATATAATACATCTCACTGTTTTAAAGATGAATGCAGGATTTTGCTTCACCATACATATTACCTACTTCAGCTAAAATAATATGAGCAATTAAGCAAGGTAAAATTGTTGAAGCTGGTGATCTGGAGCTGTTGTCTATTCCTTCCTCAGGAGCTTCCACTTACCAACTGACATCCCCCTCAACCTTCTCCCCTACTGTGCACAAGCTGAGGTGATAAAGTGGTCAGTAAAAAGCACCAAAGATGACTGATGTGGAGCATTTCTCCTCAAATAAATTGGAGGATCTCTCTCCCTCAGCAGAAATGCTAATAAAGCTTGTTAATTGAGGGCTTTCCTTGTGCCAGAACTGGGCCTCAAATCACACTGATGCATTTTTCAGTTAAGCCATCAAGCAGACATGGGTACCTGAACAAAGCAGATACCTAATAACAGTTTGTTTCCCTGTAGATGTTACATCACTTTGGCTCAGGCCCTGGGAATGAACATGGGTGGAGCACCTGCTGGACCTGCAGGGACAGGCAAAACTGAAACTACTAAGGATATGGGGAGATGCCTTGGTAAATATGTAGTAGTCTTCAACTGTTCAGACCAGATGGATTTCAGAGGATTAGGAAGAATCTTCAAAGGTGAGAATTCCCATGTTTAGAAGTCCCAAACCGAGACACCCCTTTGTAAAACAAGATCTAGCACATACTCAGCAGTTATGGTCTACCATTTACATTAGTCACCAGTAGTCTACAGTAATAGTGTTTGTCATGTAGACCAGCTTCAAAGACAACAGAAAGGTTCCTGTATTAATAGTAGTATTTTTTCCTATTTAAAAGGATATGGCTCAACAGAACCCTTTTGAACAAGGTATAGTGATGACTTTTTTAAAAGGAAATTTGACTTTTATTCTTACAAAAACAAATGTCATTCTATTTTATAACACTGACTTCATGAGATGCCAAAACAAAACAAAATATCCATATTCCTTTAATACTAACTTAGCCTCTTTTTTTAAAAAACATGTTTTTAGGTTAAACACTGTTTGTAAATACCAAAGTCAAAGACTGTTTAATTGATTTTGAAATTGGTATGAAAATAGGATGCAACCTGACTTGCCATGTTGTATGAAGTCTTTGCTTTAAATTCTTCACAAACAATATCACATCAAAGAAGCTGATGAAATACAAAAGACTCTAGAAGGGCAATGTGAGTGTTGTCAAACACTCTGTACAGTTCAGGAATGTTGGGAGAAAGTCTAGGTCAGGGGTCTCCAAACTACAGGCCGAGGGCTGGATCCTGCCCGCTGCTTTCATGTGTTCGGCCCTCCAACCAACAGAGGAGAAGCGAGCAGGCAGGCTGCAGCAGCTGAGCAGGCTGCCAAGCAGGCAGGGGGAGGGCCGCCAGCAGCAGCTCGTGCGGTGGTGGTGGTGGGACAGCTGAGCCGTGCAGCGTGGTGAGTGCCCGCGGGAGCCAGTGTCTCCCAAAATGGTTTAGAATGTAATGCAACACTGACACAGTAGAGTAGTGTTGGTTTTTTTAATGAATTTGCATATATTTAATTTTTTTCAGTCACTTCAGCCTGTGAAGCCCCTTCAAATATCTAAGATGGTCCTCATCTCATAAAGTTTGGAGACCCCTGGTCTAGGTTATTTCTTTTGTATCATCAGTTGGTTGTACCCAATGGGCGATGATTAGTGACCAAATTAAGACCTCTAAATATCTTTTTACAACCTGTTCTTATCTGTATGTTACTAGTTTGTCCTTGGTTATTTTTGGAAAACTGGTCTCAGACTTGGGTTGATTTTCATTGTCTTTCCAAGTTAAGACAATTTTGCTGTTTCTTAATCCTCTGATATGAGCTTTCCATTAGACTGTTCAGAGATTTCTTTCTGTTCAAGGTCTTGCTCAGTCTGGCTCCTGGGGCTGCTTTGATGAATTTAATCGTATTGACTTACCTGTTCTATCAGTAGCTGCGCAGCAAATTGCAATTGTGTTGACATGTAAGAAGGAGCGTAAAAAGAACTTTATATTTACTGATGGAGATAATGTGGAAATGAACCCTGAATTTGGAATATTTCTTACTATGGTGGGTACTCATGGTGGGTGTGAAATTTCAGTGATAATATGCAGTGCCACTGCTTACAATTTGGTACATTTATTTTACTCACTAACCCTCTGGTTCTGAAGTCACTAGTCTCCTAAAACTAATTTTGAGTCTGAAAAGTAATCCTTGTTATAAAGCTGATTGACAGGGTTGAATTTCAGTGATTCCAGATCAAATGTGCACAATTCGCTGGTAAACCTATCTGTACTAGTAACTACCCATTCAGACTCAACCTGGAATTTGAAAGTCAACTAGTGATATTTATTCTTGTGATCTATAATCTGTGTGTTGCCTGCCAAATTATACCCTCTGATACCTGTGTAATAAGATTATCTTGAACAGGTTGGCATAAGTGTAGCTGATTAAAACTGGGTAAATAATTCTGGTGCACAAGAAGAAATAAAATCCAGCTCTTACCTATTTAGCTGTGTTAGCTATGCAAGAATAAGAAGTGCTGAGAAAAGTAGTCAGTAATCATACATGACTCCATATGTGCATTTTCAGTCATGTCTGTGGGTACTTCAGAGGGCAAACGTGTATTAAAGCCAAGCTCTGCTAGTACATCAAAAATCCTGTGTCAAGTTTGTAACAAATACTTTGTCTAATAATAGTAGTTAATCTTCTGGTCTAACTTCTATAGAAGTATCTTTGCTTATTTATCTTGTTACATTCAATGAAGTCAACTACAGATTCTTTCCTCATAATCAGAACCCAGGATATGCTGGGCGACAGGAGTTGCCTGAAAACTTGAAGATAAACTTCCGTTCAGTGGCCATGATGGTTCCTGATCGTCAGATAATAATTCGTGTCAAGCTGGCTAGCTGTGGATTCATAGATAACATTGTACTGGCAAGGAAATTCTTCACTCTGTACAAGCTGTGTGAGGAGCAGCTATCTAAGCAGGTGACGCTGTCAGAAAACTATCTTTCAAAAGACTTTTTATCTAATGTTTAAGACTGGAGAGTTACAGAGCAGAGAAGTGGGGGCTAGTTGGAGTTCATCAACACAAACAAAACCCAAACAGGAATTGTCACCTGGTGTGGTGCTCTCTGTTTTCCATTATGTTTACCTTCTATTCTGGGTTTACTACTTTCTGTGCTAAGAGGTGATACTGAGCCATACCCCATTTACGATTCAAACGTGGCTTTAATGAGCAAAGGTAGATTAAGACTAATTGAAGTTTACATGTTCGCAAATGCTTGCTCTGTAAAGCAAGTTCAAGGATCTAGTTTATTTTATGCTTCCTAGTTTAGTGTTGTATGTTCAGTAATTCTTTAAAGAAGTAACGTGTGTTACAGTGCCCACCATGTATCAAAGAATGCCCTTTTAAAAATAAAAGTAAACTCAATCACAATCAGTCCCTGCTTTCCCCAAAAAGGCCCCATAACAAACAACAGCACTGCTGCAAAAGTGTTCAGGGCACTCATGCCTCTATCCTTCAAATGCCACCTCACTGATTTTGTACTCCATAGGGATCCCACAAAATGATTGCCTCCTCTCCATGGAGATAGCAAACTTGTGTGAAGTAAGGGTCCTTCCTCAGGCCTCATGGATCCTACCTTAAAGCTCTTTGGTAGATGAACTGTGAAGAGGATTCTATATAGTCTCCCTCCCTCCCAAAACATTGGAAGGGTTTTGGTAGCTGTCCTTAACCAAAGACCTCATGGCATCCTCACAGTGGAACTTCTGCCACCTAAATCATGGAGAAAAAACACTTAATTTACTCATTGTGATTCATGCTGTACATCTTTGTCATGAATGAGTTTTTAAATGCTTAGTCAAATTTTGCCCTGACTTGCATCCTGAACAAACCGGATTGTTTGCTTACTAGCATATGTACATGAGGTAGATGTCTTTTAATTTATGTTCATAAATCAAGTATGGGTAATGGGAGAGTGACCTTTTTAGCATCTAAATGGACTGGTCTCCTAGCCCACAGCAGTTGTGTAAACTAATATAAATACTGCTACTCTTAATTTCAAAATGGTCAAACTAAACAGCAATCTTAGCCTTCCTTATCATTAAGTGAAAATGTACTTGAATATAAAAGAAAAGACAAACAGAATATGTATCTTTACCCCTCCATTGAGGTGTCCTATGAATATTATTATTGCTAGAGTACTTCAGGTTCTGATCAAGTATCTATGGCTGTTAAACTTAGTTTGCTACTGCCATGAACCTTAATCCTTCTAAATAGCACTCATCCTCTAAGAGAGCAAGAAAAACAGCCTCTTGGGAGATTCATTTGATGATAAAATTTATTACTTAAATTGAGCTTCTCATTGATAGATCTGTGCTTTACAGAGGTAGGTAAATATCATAATCCCTAGTTAACAGAGGGGCAAACTGCAACACAGAGGTGAGGTAACTTGTCCAAGGCCACACAGTCAAAAGGCAATAGGTATAGTGGATGTCAGGTTAATTTATACAGTAGAGGTGCCCCAGCTTTGTTACATTTGCTCTGAATCTTTTTCCTGCATGGAGAAAATAAACTGTTAAATCAATATGTTAAGAAAGGTGGATTGTTTAATTTTTCAAACTTATCACAACTCTTAGGTGCATTATGACTTTGGTTTGAGGAATATATTGTCAGTGCTGCGCACGCTGGGGGCAGCAAAAAGAGCAAACCCCACTGATACAGAATCTACTATTGTCATGCGTGTTCTGAGAGATATGAACCTTTCTAAATTGGTAAGTCATGCAGATCTAAATGTGTAATTGCCTTTGAGTCAAACATCTAACTTTCTTATCTGATAAACCAACATATAAGCTGACAGTCAAGAGGGCTGCTTTAACGCTGGATGTGGCTCTGTGTGATCTGGTTATTCAGAACATGGTTTCAGGTACTGCTTCTAGGAAGTGATTCCCAGCTATGCGTCTCCACACTTGAGTTGTAATCTTCTTATCTCAAGTGGTGCATAGCGTCATCTGGAGGTCCAACCACTATTTCTAAAGCAAAGTGTTCAAAACTGAATAATTTTGATTTCTTTCTAATTTCTCTCCATCACTTTCTTACTCTGTCACTGACAAACTGTATTACAATTACCATGCCACAGACTTGCACCCTTACATTAATTGTCTGCTTCCCTGTGACCATCCAGATTCTAGTGAAGGTCTATCACTCATTTATAATATCACTACAATCTGTACTTTTATATACAGATGCTCCCCAGGCTACTCAAGACCCGACTTACACAAATTCACACTTTTATGGAAAAAGTTCCATAAGCCAGAAATAGGATTTTCGAGTTGTGGAATTTTTTGTGTAATGTATTGGTATACGTTTCTGACTTACTCAAAATGCGAGTTATGCAAGGCTTTCCGGAACGGAACGATTGCGTATATGGGGGCTGGGGGCATCTCTATGACTAAAATCATATGGCATGTTTTGGTTATTTGTTAATAGTAATATATGTCCATTAGGCTTACTTGCAATTTCACTTCTTCTGTCTACAGTATATCTGGATTCTTCTTTCTCCCATCATCATCCCATACGACTTGAAATCTAATTGGATTACCTTTGTGTTTTCAGTGATTTCTAGGCCCATGTATAGTGCAGAGTTTGATCTCAAAGCACCATTGGTTACGCTAGATTGCATTTGTCGTATTTTCCTTATGGTATTCTAATTTCTGTTAGATTGATGAAGATGAACCATTGTTCCTGAGTCTGATTGAAGACCTGTTTCCAAGTATACAGCTTGACAAAGCAGGCTATCCAGAACTAGAGGCGGCCATTAACAAACAGGTAATAATGCATATTTGATGCATGCTATTTTCCCAACATGACAAAAGGACTAGGAAAACCTGATTGTGTGCAGAGTATAAACACAATAATACATTAGTTAGGGGGACCAGATGTCCCCATTTTATAGGGACAGTCCCGAGTTTTGGGCGTTTTTCTTATATGGGCTCCTATTACCCTCCACTCCTGATCCGATTTTTCACATTTGCTGTCTGATCACCCTAACATTAATATAATCAAATCCTTTTGAAAATGAATAAATTCCATACAGGAAGAATAAGTTTACTGAGTGAGAATAAATATTGGATAGTAACATGCTAGTGAATCTATAGTAATGTCACTGAAATTCATGAATGCTAGTTTCAATGACTTCTAAAGTAACTCTTTGGAGGCTGACATTTGTCATCCTTGTTCTCAGCCCAGAAGTGAATTGCTGTGGAAAGTTAGTTAAAAAATAAAACACTGAGTATGGAAAGAATATTTTTCTCAAGCGGACATTTTCAGATGTTTCACCTCTCTCAGATAACTCAAAACCCTCACACTTGTCATATATACAGTTATCAATAAGAACTTTGCTGAGTAGTATAAATCCAAATGAATAGCCATGTTAAATTTGGGCCCAATGCTGTAACTATTCTTCAGCTTCTTTTCTCAGCTGTTATTTACCAAAACTTCCTGACTATCCATCTAAAATAGTACATTGTTCATGAGAAGTACACTTTCTTTACCAATTTAAATACTTAGCTTGTTATATCTGATACATGCATATGAGAGTATAAAGGTCAATCGGGCGCTCCCTTAATACACAAACAAGAGCGCATTCAGTGAAATAAAGACAAGCTGTTCATACAGTGGTTAAGGGGAACTATTTTACAGTGTGCAATAAAACTTGTGAAACAGAAAATCATCAGATACTTTCCCCAAACAAACAGCCTGAGTTTAAAACAGAACATAAACTTGTAGAAATGAGAATCTTTGGCTAAGATAAATAATTCCAAGGGCTCTTACTGTTGTGCTTCAGAGAGACGAAGTTTTCCAATGGATAGATCAGAGAGCAAGGAGACTAAAATCCTGTTTTTCTTAACAGGAGCTTTTTACTGGTTGGTTGTGACACAGGGCAAATCACTTAACCCCTCTCTTTCTCAGCTTACTTGTCTGTAAATGGATATAATACTGATTTCTGAAGTGTGTTTGAAGCTTAAAGATCTTAGACTTTGAGATTTCTGCATGATATTAAAATGCTGAGTGTCTTTTCAGGGCAAAATTAATCACAAGCTTCTTTCAAACGGAAAATGCCCATCCTCCCAAGTTCTGATATTGTGGGGTAGAAAAGGATGTTTCAAGAGGTTGAGAGCCAAGTACTTTTATCCCCAAAATTACTAAGAAATTATAGATTCATGAAATAAGTGATGGTAGGCCAGATCTTATAACTGTCTTTATAAATGCTAGTTTGTGGATGTGACTTCCGTTATTTAATCACAGGATTTTTTTCGTTTTGTTTTGGTAATGCTTTAGGGGACACCATGATTAAAGACAAATAATCAATTAACTGATTATTTTATGATTCAAGAGAAAAATAACAATACAACAAAACAAATAGAATAGTAACAATACAACAAAACAAATAGAAAAAATAAACAATAGGTACTTCAGATACGATCTCTTCTGCACATTTCTCTGTAGTTAACAACAGAGGTTACACCTTCTGAGAATGGGTCTAACCTGGTGGGAATGCTCTCCTCTAGGTAAACTAAAACCGAAGTACATTATTCCCCAATTCAGTAGTGAGTTCAGGCTCAGTGTATCATAGATTACTAAAATGGGTTATAGTTGGGCAGTTTGTGAATGGACAGAGATAAGTCATCTTTATTAAGGTTACATCTACACTACCTGCTAGGGGCATGATTTCCCTTGCTCACATACACATACTCACACTAGCTCTCCTAAAGCCAGCATGAGTATAAATAACAATATAGCCAAGGTAGCACTAGTAGAGGCAGTGGAGGCATGGCTGAGCTATGCTGAATATAAACCCTTCTGAAACTGGTGGGTATGTACTCAGCATGGCTCAGTAGTGCCTCTGCTGTAGTTAAAATGCTATTTATACTCACCACTATCACAATGAGAGTTAGTGGGCTACGTGTTCATGAGCAGGAGACTCGCATCCCTAGCTCATAAGTCTTAAGAAACTGATGAGTTTTTGACTCAGTGACTTAAAAGAAACCATGCCAAGGAGCCATCCTGAGACAGGCAAATAAATTAATATTAAAAATCTTAAATTCAAATTAAATCCCACTATTTCTGTTTACCAAGATGAGCATAAGTCTCTATGTCACAGGATGGCTGGCTCTTTAATGAAAGTTGGGCCCAGGCTCACCTTCCAGCTGAAATGGATCAGCAAGGCATCAGGTGATTTTCTTCGAGTAGTGTCCCTATGGGTGCTCCAGTTTAGGTGTCTGTGTGCCCCTGCACCTCTAATCGGAGATTTTTGGTAGCAGTGTCCCGCTGAGCCCACGAATGTGCTCTCCCTCCCTCCTGTTCTGGAGGCTATTTAACACTGCACCTGCGAACCCCCCTCACTTCCTTCTCTGCCACCTTTGGCCTCTGACAGAAGGAGAAAGTCATCCCTTCCTTATCTGTGTCTGCTGGTGGCTTTTTTTTGTTACCTTTGTTCTCCTTAAAAGTAATTAGGCTGATGTTGCTTTACTTTATTTTATTCCTTTTTTTAAAAAAAACAAAACCAAAAAAAAAGAGAGAGAGAGAAGAGAAAAGAACTACAGTTTCCTGCCCTGTCTGGAGGCCTTCCTCCTCCCCTCCCCCAGGCATCTAGTAGACTCATAATTATTTTCATTTTCAGTTAAAAATAAAAGTGAAGTGGATGTTCTTCTGCATTCCTCCCTGCTAGAGAATGACAACCCCCTGCCCCTGGGCTTGCCTGGCTCTCTCTGCTCCAAGCGGTGCCTCTCCTGCCTGCCAGGAGTTAGTTCCTGTAATGGCCAAACACTCACTGTGCCTGGGAGAGCTTCACAGGATTGCTTTACCTGCCACACCTAAAACTGCAGTCTCACAGGAGCTTTGAGCTGAAGTAAAAATTCCGCCCTATGGAGAAAACACTTCAGCCTGCAGGGGACTCCGGTGGGTGTTGACCCCAGATCATCCCCGGAGTCGAGTCCTGAAGAGGAAAAGAGAGAGAGGGAAAAAAAGCCACCAGCAGACTCCCCCTGGAAAGGCTCCTCTGAGCAACTGGCCAGCCAGAGGGGTGCTCCCCAGTGTGGCCAACTTGACACCGTCCTCAAGTAGCTGGCCACCCAATAGGACTCCCTAGAGCGGCCACCTTGGTAGGGCAATAACAGCAGAGGAACCCCCTCCTGTGAGCTCAGCAGCTGCACCAGTTCGGCAGCTCGGAAGCAGAAACTTCAGAAGGGGCTTCCTGCTGTGAGCTCTGCCCTTCTCTGAACTCTGCTCTCCCGACACCATGTGAGGTTCTGAGAAGGGGCTTCCTGCTGTGAACTCTGTGCTGCTCTGCTCTTGCTCCACCGAAAGAGGACAGTTACCGACCACCTCTAAAAGAGTGGCACAGAGAAGCCCTGCTGTCAAAGAGCGGCATAGAGAAACCCTTTGGTACCAGGTGCAACAAAACTCGTATGTAGGAAGTGTTCTGCACCTTCTCAACCACTGATACCGACTACAGACACCCCTCTGTGGTTCCACATGAGCTCTGATACTCTGGAGGCCTATGGCCTCAATACCCAGGGAGAGACAATTACTGTACCATCTCTAAAAAAGTGACACCAACAAACTTTCCATTCTGGGCAAAACTCTCATTTAGGGAGTGCTCTGCCCAACTGTCAGTTCTGAAAATGTACCTTGAATACTCCTCTGTGGTACCAAATGAATCCATGGTACTGCATGAGCTCTGGTACCCTGGAGACCTGATGATTGGGGAAGAACCACAATCCCCATTACTTGGTACCAGGACCCCGATATCGAGCACATCCCGGCACCCAGAATTGTTCTTAGCACTGGGCTGTATGCTGCCAGTACTCCACTCAGTGGCACCCTTACCCACTGATGAACCTGACACTGGCCAGCAGGAGATCATTCCCTGGCCCCTCATCATGGCCTACAATCGAGGTACAGGCCCCCTGAGGTAAGCCCACCTTCCTCCCTCTGCCTCCCAAGGCCATATTGTAACTCTTCGGCGATGTACACACACATGTCGCAACCGTCTTTGGTGTCACTCAGGGAAAGTTCATCAGATGGTTTACTACAGCCTGGCACCTGAGTCAGAACAGGAGAACATCTGAGCCAGGGCAGGAGAAAGCTTTTTCAGAACAGAGGAAAGAAGAAGAAGATGAATAGAAGAAAAAAACCCCACAACCACCTGAAGAGGAAGCTACCTCTCCAGCACTCTTCTCCTCATCTCTCCCAGATGAGTCTGTGCTGCCCACCCCTCATCACTAGGTGAAGATTTAAGAACTTTTTGGATCTTACCAAGAAAGTGGCAGATGAGCTGCAGATTCTGCTACAGGAGGTGGCAGATACACCTCACTAGTTGGTGGAAATTCTGCACAATACCACCTCATCTAGAATTGTCCTCCCAATTAATGAGCTGATTCTAGATCCTACCAAAGTCATCTGGCAAATACCAGCCTCCATTGCACCAACCAGCAACAGAGTGTAAACAAAAACAACCTTACATCTCTACCCAAAGAGGCAGACTTTATTTTCAGCATCCACAACCCAACTCCATCATAATGGATGTGGTTAATGCACGAAGCAAGCAACATAATCCCAAGTCAACTCCATGCTATCAGGCTTCCCAAGATGGCGTATTCATTGACAACATTACTGTTTCGAGTAATACATTACCAAACTGTCATGGCCAAATACAATTTTGTTAATCATGGGAAACACAGTATGTTTCTGGAACATTACTGGAAAAACAAAAAGAACAGATTCAGACTATTCTTAGAGACAGAAAGTTAATAGCCAGACTGGTCCTAGAGACACCACTGCATGTAGCTGTTACAGCTACCTGCCCAGTCTCCATGACAGTGGTACTGAGGCGGGCTGTGGGTTTTTTTTGTTGGCTACACCCCTCTAGATTGCCCAAAGAGCTGCAGACTTCCAGTTTGAAGGGCCAAATTCTTTGTGGTGAAGACAGATTTTCTCTCCACATCCTGAAGGATTTTTGGACCATACTGCACTCCTTAGGACAGAAGAGAAGATATACCTCTCAACCACACCACCGGTCACAATCTTCTCAATACCCCCATTTCAGTGCTGTTCTGAGCCACAGTATAAGGGTCCCAGGGCTCAGAAGTGATAACAATCTGCACCCCAGTCCTTGATCTCTTAAGCTGCCTCTTCTAAGCACTTTTGATGAGCTGGTTGAGGTCCTGAACAATGATACCTTACAGCTGCCATCTATACACCTGTCACACCACTCAGAAGTCACCTTACCTTACTTCACAGCAGTTAGGACCAGCTCTAGAGCAAAGAGATTGATTTCTAGCCCTGAACCTACAGGATGCCTACTTCCATATCTCAATACAACCACTGTACAGGAGATTTCCTACTGCTTACCTCTGGAACAGGTTCATTATTGGTACAGGCTGCTCCACGCAGGGTATTCTCCAAGATTCTCTTCATTATAGTGGCATACTAACCCCGGTAGTGACTGGACTTTATCGGCACCAACCTGATGCAGTACGAGCGAGAGTGCTTCTCTCACTGCCCACATTCACCACCTGGTGATACGTCTCCCTAATATTCTGGAGAGCTCACCTACACAACAACAAGGTTCAGGACAAATAGCCTTTCACAGGAATGATGTTCCATATCACTCTTTTGGGGCCAAGGGATGTCAGGACTGCCTGTGTGCAAACTCTGCCTTTCATCAGAAACAACGCACAAAGGTCATGATAGACTTAATGTTACCTGTATGTTTTGTATAAACTGCCAAGGAGCTGCCAGGTCTCCTTCCCTCTGCAAGGCAGCATTCAAACTTTGGAACTGTTGCACCCATCACAATGTGCTCATCTCAGCTGTCTGTCTACAAGGGATACAGAATGTGGCAACCAGTAATCTTAGTTGGAATTTTCTCACGACAATGAGGGTATACTGAATTCAGAGGTGCTTCAAGATATAGCCACCCTTTGGGGAACCCAGCCTATGGATCTCTTCGCTACTTATCGGAACAAGAAAGGTCCTTGTTACTGCTGCAGGGCCGGCCTGGAGAAACGTTCACTGGCAGTGGCCCTCATCTTCCCATGGGACAGGGCCCTCTTGTATGTCTTTTCCCAGATTCTGTTGAAAATTCAATGAAGCAAAGCGAGAGTTATACTGATTGCCCCCTCTTGACTATGACAAGTGTGGCTCCCTTACCTGACGCAGATGGCAATATGCCCTCCTGTTCCTCCGACTTCAGCCTATTCTTCACATGCTCTCTCAAAACAATGGGGTGACCCTTCACCCCAACCCGTGGGTCCTCCGCCGCCAGGCTTGTCTCTTTCTTAGTTCCAAGGCTTAGGAGCAGAATGTTCTGACAAGCTGAAAGACGCATTGCAACACAACCTCAAGTTGACCACTCAACATACTTATCGACAAAACGGAAATGATTCCAAGTTTGTGCCATTCCAAACACACAGACCCAACCTCATCTTTCCTCCCTCTGATTTTGCACTACATTTTAAACTTTCACTCAGCTCCCTTTAAGGTACATCTCATGGTGAAAATGGCTTCCCACTTGATGTTTGTTCACCCACTAATGCGTAGATTCTTTAAGGGCATTGGGAATCTCTTCCCCCATGTAACACCACCCACTCCAGCCTGGGACTTTAACCTAGTTCTCAGGGCTTTGATTAGACCTCCCTCCGAGTCCAGGGCAACTTGTTCTCTCTTACATCTGTCCATGATGACAGCATTTCTAATTGCTGTCACCTCAGCTAGGCACATAGGAGAAATAGCGGCCCTGATGGCATACCCATCATTCCTGGCCTTTTTCTTTTAAAGACAATTTAACTTTAAGGCCATATCCTATGTTTCTCCCTACTTTTTCTGCACTTTCCATATGAGTCAACAGATCCATCTCCCTGTATTTTTCCCAAAACCACATTGTGACAACTAGGAGACAATTGTGCATATGCTAGATATTAGAAGGACATTAGCATTCTACTTGGACAGGACTAAGGATTTCAGGAAATCCCCTAAACTCTTCCTTTCATCCACAGAAAGATCCAAAAACTCTGTCATATCACCTCAAAGACTATACAAATGGGTCTCTAGTTGCATTGATCTCTTATCAAGGGTGCAACTTGCTTCCATCCATATGCACTCCACGAGATCAGTTTCTACCTCTATCGTGTTCCATAGGGATACCCCTATCAACTTGGGCCTCTGTCCATACTTTCACAGAACATTATGTGATCACTGAAGATTTGCTGCTGACACCATCTTCGACTCCAGAGTACTCTCTGTAGTAAAAGACTCCACTCGGAAGTCTCAGCCTCCAGTGGTGGGTACTGCTTGGGAGTCACCTAAAGTGGAGCATCCATAGGGACACTACTTGAAGAGGTAGAGGAAGTTACTCACCTTGTGCAGTAACGATGGTTCTTCGAGATGCATGTCCCTATGGGTGCTCCACAACCCACCCTCCTCCCCTCTACTTCAGAGTTCTCTATAGAGCGCTGTGCTAGAGAAGGAAGTAAGGGGGGTTCACCCGTGCAGTGCTAAATAGCCTCAAGGCAGACCATGAGGGAGGGAGAGCACATGCGAGGGCTCAGTGGGACATTGCTACCAAAAATCTCTGATTAGAGGTGCAGGGGCACACAGATACCCAAACTGGAGGACTCATAGGGACACACATCTCGAAGAACCATCGTTACTGCACAAGGTGAGTAACTTCCTCTTATAAAAGTCAGCAAGTAGGCCAGTTAGAGGGAGAGCTGCAGAGAACTGGAAGGCTCCTGCAGGAGACTGGTGCAAACTGGCCCCCCATAGTAAGTCTGGGAACAGCATATGATTCTCAGGCAAGTGGCCTGTACAATGGAAACCCATAGGGAATATATAGATCCCCGCAGAAGACCCCAGATTAGAGTGAAGGAATGACTGATGTTTTGAAATTGTTTTATGTAGAAGAAATACAGTTGCAGCCCTAAGAAAAAAAGGCCTGAAGAATAGCAGTTCTGTACCCCTCTTCAGGAATGCACAGTCTAAACAATTGGGTGTTTAATAGAATAAGCTGTTAGTACCTTAAATTACAGTAGCATTCCAATTTCTTAGTAAAATCATTACAAGAAAATCTTAAATATAATTCCTTGGCAGCACTTCTGCAGATTCCATCTCACCCATGAAACTGAATTTTGAGGCTTGGTCTTCACTACCTGCTTGATCAGTGGGTACTGATCGATCTATCAGGGATTGAGTTATTGCATCTCGTCTAGACACGATAATTGATCCCCGAAGGTGCTCCCCGTTGACTCCGGTACTCCAGCTCCCCGAGAGGCGCAACCGGAGTTGATGGAGGAGACTGCTGCCGCCGTGAGGCTTCCAGGTAAATCGACCTAAGATGTGCTGACTTCAGGTACGCTATTCACGTAGCTGAAGTTGCGTACATTAGGTCGACCCCCACCCCCGGTAGTGTAGACCTGCCCTTAGTCACGTCATGTTGCAGAGGCAGTGCTGGCCTGGAAGATCGCTGCTGCTTTGTTCTTCTTGCTGCCTTGTTGCTGTTTGCTTGTTTGCAATGATGAAATGAACAGTTTGAGCTGAGTTTAGTGCTGAGAATAAGTGCTGTGGTGACTGGAGCAGAGCATGCTGCTTGCTTTTTGAATTTAGAGACATTTATATTCTTCTTCCATAATTCCACAGGAGTAGGAAAATGTACTTTCACCCACCGTCACCATCTGGCTCAATATGCTTGTGGGCTGGTCTTGTTAGTATCATCAGCACATGAATAAGCAATCTGCTAATGCATATTCAGCAGGGTTCTAATTGCCTTTGTCTTAGTGGCATAAAATCTCACAATGTCTTTAAAAGTTGTAGTTTTAACTTTATTTCGTTCAGTCCTTTTTCTGTGGTAACTTTAGTTTCATTAGGTCTTTAATAGGAGCTGAATTTCTATTTCAAATGAGTCCAACTCACTTATTTCCTATATTAAGGTCTTTCGTGTTTCAAGATAGGTTTTTTTTAAAACTTAAAATATCCTTAGTGTCGTTAAACTTGAAAAGTCATCAAAGAAGACATTGTCTCTTAATCTTTGGAGAATGGGTTCTTGTCTTTTTGTGTTTGGTAAGGAATTACGTAAGCATTCATTAAGGAATGGTTGCATCTGCTGGTGAAAATTATGTGCAGCTATAGTGCTGGCCTTGATGTGAGTGATGGTGGCAAGATACCCACAGCCGGTAAGTAATCAGATGCTGATAAGTCACCCTAATCACCCTCCAATACTTCCAGACTAGTCAGGCATTGGATGAAAGTACAAAGCCCTTCCCACATTCTGATGCAACCTGTTAGGACAGCCTAAGAACAAAAAATGTAAAACCTGCATCTCTATATTCACTAGTGTAGATATTGATGCTCAGATTTTTCAACTGCTAAATGAGGAGCGCTTTAGAAGTTGTGGAGAATGTTTGAATGTTTTAGGCACCAGATTTGGCTGGTCATTTCCCCTTCAGTAGCCGAGTGATCATAGGAGACTTCAGTGCACAAGTAGGAAAGAATAATGACACCTGGGCAAGTATGCTTGGGAAGCTCGGTGTTGGGCAGAAGAACAGGACAGGCAGCAACTGCTGGAATTTGTGGCTGCCAATGACATAGTGATGACTCACTTATTGTTCCATCACTTAAAGATTCACAAACAGGCCTAGTACAGCCCAGATGGTTTCACTAGCACTATTATGGATCATGTCCTCATTAATAGTCACTGACAGTAATGGTCATGGATATACGAGTTTGCAAAGGTGCTGAACTTAACACCCGTCATCAGTGTCTGCTGCCTCCAACTTTGAAGGCTGCCAGTTAATGGGCCTAAATGGGTCGGATTCAACCAAAAATGTTTGTTATGGCTGAACTATCAGGCAGCTTCTGCTCTGAACTGCTTAAGGCCATCGAAGCATTAGAGAGCGAAGTGATCTGATGAGGAATAGTGTTGTTTCAAGTCATTAGTGCTGCCTCTTGCCAACTTAGTGGTGGATCCCCCACCTTTCAGGTGCCATCCATGGATCAGTGAGGAGATGCTCACTCCAGTCAAAGCTAGAAAAAAAGAGAGGCTGCACTCGGAGTCTTCAAAAATATGTTTGTCAAGAACAAAAACAAAGGCTGAATGGGATGGACTTTGGGACTTTGTCAAGTCATTGTATAAGAAAGATGAGGAATCCTGGTGGTCATCTCAAGCAGCTAATTTAGAACAAGCTGGGGAAAGGCACAATCTCCGCACCCTCTGTTCAACTTCACAGTGTCTGTGAGAGAACATGACCTCAGCTTGTCAAGATAAATATTGAGGTGGCAGCGTCAGCCAGAGTCTTCTGAATCTGATGGGAAGTTCATTTCAAGATGATCTTTGGTTGTCCATCCCCCTGTAGTCCCTTCTCCACTTGAAGCAGAGCAGGTGTAGCAGGGTGCTGCTGCAAAGGCACCTAATTAGCCCCTGCTCAGCCAGCCCCAATCCGGGGAGATAGATTGTGGCTGGAGAAAAGCCTGATGCCTGGCCTGTGGATTGGCTGCACCTGCTGGCCTGAGGGCTATAAAGGCTGGGATGGAGCCAGAAGGCAGGGGTAATGGCCAGGGTAAGGTCAATCTCCTGGCTGAGGGCTTCTCTGTTTGAGGAAGAAGCCAAGTAGGCTGGTAAGCTTGTATATAGCTTAACACTGGTGGTGGGACCACGCACTGTAAATAAAGACACGTGTGCTGCACACTTGAGGCCTCTCTGAGCTTTATTGGGGCAGCCAGTGGGCTCCAGGAGGAGAGGCAGCCAGCGGACCCTGTTACAGCAGGATGTTACAGTAGAGCTGCCTTCCTTTAGCTGAGAGATCCACATCACAGTCCCTAACGTCAAGTTTGGAAAGGCACCAGAGATTTGCCCTCATCGCTGAGTTGCGAAAGACAGGAGAGGGTATTGTTGTACTGTGGCTGCATAGGTTCCTCCAGCCCATAGAGCACACTAATATTCCTGATGACTAGAAGAGGGCTAATCTGCTTAAGTTCGAAAAGGGCGATTAGGCTGGATGTAGCAACTATAGCTGTCAGTCAGTCCCAGAGCAAATTTTTTGCTTCCTTGTTAATGGCTTGATTCAGTGATGTACTTTGTGGCAAAGGCTGAGATACTCAATGTGGTCAACCAGATCTTATCTTAAGAGCTTTTTCAAGAAGATGGCTGCATTTAATAAACTCTGAGCTGCCCTTTTTATAGACTTCCATCAGGCCTTTGGTTCAGGACATTGAGCAAGTTTGTGGGATCAGATGAGGTGACTCAATGCCCCTGATAAGATAATATCATGGACAGAAGAGTTCTAACAGTGGAGCTGTAAGCTGCATTTAAGTCACTGGCAATTTCCTATCTCCACAGGAGTTTGGCAAGGCTGTGCTCCATCACTGTTGTTCTTCAGTATAAGCATTGATAGGTTGGTGGATAAGCTTCAGAAGGCAGTTGCCAGTGTTAATGGGCTGACCGCCATTCTGGATCTCCAATATGGTAATGACATTGTATTGTTGGCTCAGTTGGAATCACTGCAGCTGATAGCTGATCTGATAAGGGAAAAAGCAGTGCAGATTGGTCTGGTGGTTCATCTGGATAAACCTGAGACCCTGGCCATTAACATCAAGCAGCCTCCAGTTCCCTATTATAACCAGCTCAATATTAACAAATGCAGAAGGGACATCAGGAATGTCAAACACTTGGTAAATGTCAAGCAGTGCTGGAGGAAGTTCAAAAGATGTGGATGCTTGTAGAGCAGCAGCTGGTGCCATGTTTTATGTCCTTCAGCTGCCTCTGTGGGGGTGTTGTGACATCAAGTTTGCTATGAAGCTTCAGATCTTTCAAGCCACAGTTATACCAGCTGTGTTATATGGAAGTGAAACATGGGCTCTGAGGAAGGCTGAAGAATGTGGGATTGACATTTCTGATTCTCATCATCTTCATCAGCTGCTCCATATTAAGTGCCAAGACAAGATCAGAGATGAGGATATTCAAAGTTAACAGCAACTGCCAATGTTACCACTGGTTCAGTTTCAGCATTTTTTTTTTTTGGCTGGACGTATTATAAGAATCGAAAACCAACAAATTCTGAGTTGTGTACACCAAGGAATGCCACTATACAGCTGGCAATTTTATAGGCGCCAAAAACTAACATTGCCAGTGATGGACACACTAAGTATCACACCAAACTACCTTAAGGACCTAGCCAAGATTGATCCAGATGGTGCTTGATCTGCATGGGAGCCACATCCCTTGGGGATGTCACATTATGATGATTGTCAGATAATTAATTTCCCAATTAAATTCAATATTTTTATACTTATATGGCTTCTTCTATTGAGCTATAGCATCAAATGATCTTGCTGTATTTGTACATAAAATATCTAACTATTCACATAACAGCATAAACAAGAAGTTTTTATGTGGATTTAGATGCAGCACATTTACAAATATACATCTCAGAAAAGCTTGTTCCATTTTAATCATTTAATGAATAAACAAAAGTTTTCTGCTTTTAAGTGGCATCATGGAGTTAGAAGTAACTAAAGCACTTCTCATCTATATGTGTTCTCTTAAAAGCTAAGTGGAGATTTCAGAGTGCCTATAAAAGACCATAAGACTTTGTCTGGGTTTAAACTGAAGAAATGAAGAGAAGAGGGGATGAAAAGACCTCTTTTTTTTTTTTTTTGGCTTGTTTTATTGCTCTGAAATGATATCCTATGCTCTATTTGTCTCGAACAGAGAATAACCTCACGTTATTTTAAACAAGGTACATTTATAGCATTTCAACTTGTAGTGCCATACAAAATGTGAATCATAACTTAATTTTTAAAAATATAGTATAAAAATATCATATGATGTTAAACCAAAATAATCTTTAAATTTGCATTCCAGAGTCAGGATAATAAACCGCTTTTTCTCCTTTGACACTGCAGGAGCCTGTTGTGTTGAATAAAACATAGATTTCCTCAGAATTTCCTTAGCTTGGATCTTTCATATAATTATATAACTAACATGCTTACGTTTTTATTTGCTTATCACATTCCCCAAATTCATGTCTATGAAAATAACTGTAAGTATCTGCTACACTGCAGTAAAGATGAAGGCAAGTTTGTAACAACCTAACATTTAAGAATAAATTATAATTCATTTTTTGCATCAGTATTGAAGTTTACCCCTTCAGCATTAAAACTTCTTTGTTATTGGAACTGTATGTTTTCCTCAGATCATATGGCATTGACCACTGTGGAAGATGGGATACTGAGTTCCAGTGTAGAAATTGTTGTATTACTTGGCTTCAACCACTGCTCTTTTAGAAGTACTGAAACTTAATAAAAAATTAAATATGATCAGGATCTTGTAATGCAATGTATACCTTGAATCTGATTAGCAAATTGTTCTGATGCATAAGAGAAGCAATAGTTCAGATTATGTCAATATCCACAGGTCGAAGAAGCTGGCCTAATTAATCATCCTCCCTGGAAACTGAAAGTTATCCAGCTATATGAAACGCAGAAAGTAAGGCATGGAATGATGGCCTTAGGTCCTAGTGGGGCAGGTAAAAGTACTTGCATCCACACTCTGATGAAATCCATGACAGGTAAGGAGCTATTCGTGTTATGTAAAGCAGGTTTACAATTCTGTTATTTTTGCAAATAATTTACAGTGTTTACTTTTACCAGAAGGGATAAGTCGTAGTAAGGATGAAGTTCAGTGTATGGTGCCTTAGTGCCCAAATCTTCATAAATGAATAGTAACAAGGGTTACTTTTCTAAATTTTATGCAAAATATTAAAACAAGTTAAGAAGGAAAAACTGATAACATCTTGGAGAAGATCTTATGTACTTGCATTACATTCAACTTACCATATGAGCATCAGAGACTTTCATTTAAGAGATGTGCAAAATAAGGAACACAAGGGCTGGAAGGGTGGGTAGGTGAGTGTATTGTCTCAAAGGACAGAGCTGAAGAAATGTTGAAAATTCCCTTAATGAGGAATAATTGTGGAAGATGATCAAACAGGCACAGTGCAAGAATTTTTAACAGCATAAGATGTTGCTCATCTTTGTCTCCAGAAATCTACCTTATTTTCTCATAGCACTACATTATGACGATTTCCCTTTCTTGCCCCTCATTTCATGCTCTCAGGGTTCCATGTGTTGACCATCTTCTTTCTAGTCAAAAGAAGTATTTGATGGCTTTTTGGATTCTGTGATTTAAAACTTTAGTATTTGGGATGGAGAGGTATCTTTTTTTCATGCAATTTTTTCCCGTCTCCTGTTACAAAACTAAGCAAATTGCTTCTGCGGCTTTCTCCATATTTGTTGTCCCTGGAAGGAACTGTCTGGAGCCAAGACTTCAAATTCAGGTCTTTGATGTGGTAAATAAGAGCATTGTCACTAGACCTTTGGGTCTGACCCCTCAGTCTTATGTTTTGGGGAGACTAAATTTCAGACATGACCTCCAAGGACCAACACTTGTACAAATTGCATCTTCAGTTCCTTAGATTCACAAAAGCATCTTTTGAAAATTCAGTGAATTTCTACTTGTAAATAGTGTAGATAAATGTCTGGGTAACTTTATGCATGCACATACAGTTAATAGTACATAATGTAAATAGTAATGGTACAGAAATACTATCCAAGGCATGCACAAAAGTGACAAACATAACCTAATAATAGTTTAATTCAAGAGTTAAATATCTTCTTTCTTATTCCTCTATGTCAGTCAATAATTGTGTGTTGCTGTAGATGGCTTTGTGAGGTTATTTATTACCTGACTACTTCACAGCATTGGTTTTATATGATTCCTGTCAGACTTGCCAAGTTGCCCATGAAGATGTAGTGTAAAGGAATAGTTTTGAAGAGAGAGGGCAAACTATAAGAGACTTCTATGCAATATCTTGGTTCAGTTAAAGCCAGCATAAGATCAAAATAATCTAATCTTTTAATTTAGGCTCTCTTCTAGAAAAGAACACAAAGGCAATACGATACCTTCTTGGATTTTTTTGTATGTTCCTGCAGAACTTTTTACCGAACATTGCCAAGATACAGATGATGCAGCACACCTGTCAGTCTGAATATCTGAAGTAATAATGTCCACAGATGACAGTATACTGCAGTACTTTTGTCAGTTTATGATTTGTAAAACTGCATAATTTTTTGTACAGAATTAAAATTTTACACTTCTGGGCACAACTGGTATTTAAAATGAAAAATTTCCTTCTTGCAATGCAAGTCATATTTTTAAAGGTCCATTGTCTATACTTTACTCAGGATTGTTAGAGCTAAGATTATGTTACATCTTTACTGCTGATCAAACAGTAGACGTTTTTGGAAAATGAAACATAGTTTTGTATTAATAAAAGGATTTTAAAGGTCAGATGCTGGTGATATAAATGCATTCCCTGTGGCTGCTTGAGAAGTTCTGTAATCAAGCAACTACAATTTAATTGGATTTGTCCAATGTGAGCAAGAACATATCACAGAAAATGATGGGATGTGGAGAAAAAAGTTTCTGTGTGGTACTCAAAGCACAAGATATAGAGAAGTACATTGAAAGTTAAAGGCTAAAGGTTAAAGTTAAATGCAGATTAAAGAATCTCTACCTTAAACAGGGCCTTGAATACATGTCACCATGTTGTGCTCTCCTTTACTTGTCAATGCATGGATTCCCCTTTTATATCATGCGTGAATAGAGTACTCTGTTGTTTATTTTTGACCACTCTAATGATCAATTTGGTGTACAAGAAGAAATGAATTTTCAAATTAATCTTGCAGTTCTGATAGTAGTAAACCAGTAGTGGCCCTATAATTTTGTGTGGTAAGTTTGTGGCATGCTATGACATTTGTCTTGATATACCAAAGGTTGACAGATTAATTTGACCTTTGCAGATTGCGGACAGCCACACCGTGAAATGAGAATGAATCCCAAAGCTATCACAGCACCTCAGATGTTTGGTCGCCTTGATGTAGCAACCAATGACTGGACAGATGGGATTTTCTCCACTCTGTGGAGGAAAACTTTGAGAGCCAAGAAAGGTAAATCACGCAACAAAAACAAAACACTGTGTGTCTCCCCCAACCCCCAAACCAGTGAACCAATGAAAGATTTAATCAAAAAGCTGTTTTCAAGCAAATAACTAATATGTTTTCAAAAGTAAGACCTCCTTGCATGGAGAGATAATAATCACTACTCAGAATGTGTCATCTTCAGGTCGCAAAATGGCAAATTCTATTCCACCAATTTTCCCAGTCCTTTTTTTAAAGGATTGGTCATAGGATTAAAGAGAAGGTATCCCTTTGTGTAATTTTGCACCTGCTGCTGGACATTAAGGGAATGGATCTGTAAAACTTATAGGGAAGAACCTACCCTGCTACTTTCTGTGTTTGTGTACCCATGTTAACAGGCACTTGGGATTTCAGTGTGTAAAGGAAACAAAGGAAAAACCTTGCCTAGCCACACCATCTGTTTTTAGACAGAAACATTCATTTATTTCAAAGGAGACTTGTATTTAGCCCTGCATTATAAACTTGTTGTATATTAATTTACGTGACTACTCAATTTTCTAGCTCAAAATCTGGGTCACTGGTGGCTACAGTCAGGTAGTATTTGGCTATTGAGTAGTCATTTCTCTATTGATAAAAATTGTAAGTAGTCATCAGACATTATTTAAGGTAAATTACTGTAGCTGAAATTTGGTATTCTCTACAGATTAACTGGCCTAAAAAGACTTCACAATATTGCAAATGGCTCCTATCTAAGATTGATTATTGTGCTTCTGCAGGACAAAAAAAAACCAGTTGAAATAAAGACTGATAGAACTTCCAGGAAAGTAGATGGAAAAATGGGCATGAACTCCAGTGGGAGCTTGATCAGAACGATAAAAATGAGTGTAAAAGTACATAAAATTGTGCCTAATGGTTTTCTGACAACTTGTATTAACTAATATTTTCTATTTAGTTTAGGGATTGTTGTTTGAGTGTCATCAAAACCTTCGGAACCAGAAGATTTGTAGGGTTTTTTTTTTAAAGTACAAGATTTCTACCCTCAGTTTTCATAATTTAATTAAATGGGAGTTTATATGAAGAGCTAAAATTCTTAATATGGGAGATAGCTTCATAGATTTTTACTATTGACCAGAATGTTACAAGCATTGCCAGGTGTTCCACAGATAATGCTGCCTTTATGTGTTGTGGGACAGATAAGCATTTGGATATGTAAAACAACTGATCAAATGCTCTATTTCAAACTGGTGGAAACAAACTGAATTGATACCCTTTCTTTTATAGTTCTCATTGTTACAATAATTAGATTTAATGTGCAATATTCTGTACAATAAAGTATAACTAGATAAAGCTTGTGAGACCATATGATTTTCTTCATAGACTTGTTCTTTGGATTGCAGGTGAGCACATCTGGATAGTTCTTGATGGTCCTGTTGATGCTATATGGATTGAGAACCTGAACTCTGTACTGGATGATAATAGAACCCTAACACTTGCTAATGGAGACCGTATTCCGATGGCACCAAACTGTAAAATAGTGTTTGAGCCTCATAATATTGACAATGCTTCCCCTGCTACTGTGTCAAGGAATGGCATGGTTTTCATGAGTTCATCAGTTCTCAACTGGAGTCCTGTTCTTGAGGTATGATCCACAATAATTAGGTGATTCAGTATATTGGTAGAAGTTTATTAGTTAGGTATATTTAATGAGTGCTGAATACCAATGATTTTCAAGTAGCTCAGTGTGTTTAGGTTATAACTTGGGAACACTCATTTTATCCAGTATGTTTATTCAGTTGAAACACGGTGAAAATGCATTAATTGTAGTCTCCCTTAGACATACTACCAGCCGATCATTTAACATAACTATGCCCGAGGTGGTGGTATTGAATATTGAAAGATTTAAGTCTTTAGAAGCTTGGGTAGTCTATTGCACTTTCCACTTTTTCATTCTGGAATTTCAGTCTATGTTTAAGAATATGGAACCTAAAGCCAAATTCCTAAAGCTATATTTAGGCTCTTAAAGGGCCTGGTTTTCAAAAATACCAAGCACCCAATTGCTCCTAGTGCAGTGAATCTGCTTAAGACAAGGTAAAGGTTGGGGAGAGGGCAGAATGGATATACTCTGTGGTGCCATGTCTTCCTATTCCCTCTTCAACTTCAAGGCAAGTATTACATCAGCCCACCTAAAGGACCTTTCCCCCTTCCTAGAACTGAGAGTAATGGAACCAGTGCCTTGGGCTCTAACATTTCATCTGATTTATCCACAGAAATCCCTAGTACCAATATTAGCTAATTGGCAAAACAGGTATTCCCAAAGATTTTGATATTGACCATCATTACATGGAAGACCAGGGACTTATTTGTATTTAATCTTAAATAGTTTACTTAAAGCCTTACTTGCAGGAGAAGGTTTACAGCACTTCTCAATGCTTCAGACATACAGTTTGGAAATAAACTTGAAGAGCTCTTTGATTCCCTTCAGAGGTTGGTCAATTCAAATTGAACGAGGGAGAGTCAATCTTCCCAACAGGGAAAACTTGACAAGGCTCAAACTCTGATTTTTATGGTGAGTCTCCCTGTGGAGAGGTGACTTATTGGGCAAGATTGCACAGGAGAGCTTCAGGGGTTACTTTTAACATCCTGGAATCATTCCCAACAAGAAATGTGAAGGGAAACGCAGACAACATAGTGATCAATTCATTGTCCTGATGGAAACAAGAAGCCCATGTGATTTCTGGATCCTCCTTTCACAGTCTGGACCTCAAACCTGACCATGGATAATGACCTCTTAGGGAAGGTGAGGTCAGATGGCTCAGAGCATTAAATTTTTACATATAAGGACAATCCAGTCAAGCCCTCTGGACTGAGGATCACCCAATGAAGTAGCTTTTCCTGATCCAGTCCAATGGTCATATATGTAAACTGGCAAAGTGGCACTGACAGCAGGTCTAAGCATAAAGCCAATGCACTTCATTTCCTGTGTACTTAATGTACATATATTACATGTAACAAAAGAGGTTAGCCAGTCTGTTCACAAATAGCCTGTAGACACTCATAAACTGATTCTTAATCAAGAAGTTTTTATCTGATCATCAGGAACTTTGGCTATTTCCTGGTGAATATATGCACCTTCTTCTGAAACATGAACTTGGCAGCTCTTCACTAGGGAAAAATGATCGCTGGGAACCATTGCTTTCTCTCACAAATTTCCCTTGTATGTACATCTTTCAACTTCTGGGAAGAATGAATCAGAAGATCAAATAGGAGGAAATGGCTATCGTATTCATTGTCCCCAAATTGGTCATGAGAAACAAAGCTTCAGACAATGGAACTCTTAACCCAGCTTTTCAGTAGGAAAGGATCTCTTATCCTATTTAGAATTACCTGATCCTATACCTTGGCTCTTGATTAACAAATCCTAACTGAGATTTCTGCCAGGTTACCTACCATCCTGCAGAATTTCCACCCCTTTTGTCCTACCCAAGAGTGTGGATCACATGGTTCACAGCTGGATCAGGAGAGGGAAATTAACCCAGAGGCCAACAGCTGCTCTTGCTTCCTAATGGACAGACTTTGGGACGTAAGAGTGTATCTTTGTATCTTTCACCACAGAGTTATATAGTATTATAAAAGCAAATTGATCCGAATCTCTGGTAGATTACCAGATTGGAGTGGTTCCTCAAGGCAACAAATCTATATAAACTATCAGTTAAAACTATTTCTCTCGCCTTAGATCTGACCACAATATTACAAACTCTCATGACACAGTCATTTGAACCAATGACATCTATTTATTCTCCAGGACATCTATGTATACTCCCTTCTCTCTCGTGCCAGTATATTTGTGCCTGTATCTGTAATTTTCGCTCCATGCATCTAAAGAAGTGGGTATTTTACCCACAAAAGCTTATGCCCAGATATATTTATTAGTCTTTAAGGTGCCACCGGACTCCTCATTGTTTTTGTGGATACAGACTAACATGGCTACCCCTCTGATATTTATTCATATTTTCTCTCCATAAAGGTATGCTTCCTGGCTGCAGTCAATCGGCACAACAGTCAGATGTCTCTGTTGTTAGTAGTAATGATTCTTGCTATATCTTCCAAAAGTGTAGGATAGCTCTTCATGTTCCTGAATCATTCATTGTCAGATTTGATTATTTTTTTTCCATAATCAAATTAAAATTATTTTTCTCTGTGCCCAAATCCTTCTTTATCCCACAAGGAAAAAAGCATGGCATCTGCTAGATATACGAAGAGCTATTAAAATTATTATTAGCAGAACTGACACATTCAGGAAATAATAATCTTGAATGGTTTCTTTCCATTCTAAATCTCTTGGCCTGAAAACATCTGAATCTGCCAAAGGGTAATTTGGATAGAGTACTGCATTGCTAAAGTATATACAACTACAGATAAATTGATTCCAAAATGGAAAATGTCCCATTTAGCTTCTTCTTAACTTATTGTAGTACTGTTCTGAACTACAAGCATCAGGTAGTGAATGCTGTAGTGAAGTGTATTAAAGAGGGATATGTGAGGATAAAGAGAAATTAGCATCCAGAGAAATATTAGCTTGGATATGAGTCAGACTACACAAAACCAGGGCCTTGGTGAAAAAATGGAACTTTGGCCAGCAATATTGGTTCACAATTAGTGTCACACACAGGAAAAATGAACTTGCAGGACAAAAGAAATGGTGATAAACACAGGAAAACCTGCACCAAAATAAAGTATACAAACAAAAGTCTCAAGACTATCCTTTGGAACTACAGACAAATATAGAAGATGAAAGTATTCCTAGAAGAGCAACTTGGGGCTTTGCCACCTTTTATTACATAAGTATACACAAGGCAGTGAAAAGCATAAGTATTTCCATAAAGCTCTGACCTGATGTATTGCAGGTAGGGACATTCAAAAAAAGTGGATACTAAATTTTCTCCAATTTTGGACTAGTTTGAGTATTGGAGGGAGGAAGTTGAATGAGGTACTATATATCTGTTGGAATCAATTAGGCAGGGTATATTTTACTGCCAAGAGTTAAAAAATAAATAAATAGCATTTTAAGACTGCATGATTATCCTCTGAGTGGCTTCCAGACATGCTCAGCTCAGTTATTTTGAACGTCCAAACTGGGCTCTGGGGGTAAATCTGGGTGGGTTCTGGTGTAGCATCTCACAGACATAAATATTATTGGGGCTAAATTAACCCCTGAGTTCTACCTCTAACTCCATTTTTATATAGCCACTTTGCAGAGCTGAAATGCACTTGAAACAGCTATGGTGATTGAGAATTAAAGTGGGAGTTTTGTCTCATGAGTAGTGATGAATGATTGGCTGTGATTTTGGCCCAGTTTTGCTTTTTAATGTGTATACGAAACTTCCACTGGGAGTTATACATACACATGAATGCAGAATTTGGCCTTCTGTTTGCGCCTGCAAAGAACCGTGAATCTCAGTAAGTCAGCATGTCACTTGAGTCTGTTTTACTAGAATCTTGAGAGCATTTAAAAATATTTTGAAGTCTTGATTTGAAATTAAAGGACATTCTCTCTCCCCCCATGGGTAATAGGGCTTTTTGAAAAAACGTTCTTCTCAAGAAGCTGAAATTCTGCGTCAGTTGTACACTTCGTCATTCCAAGAACTCTACCGCTTCAGCATCCAGACATTGGAATATAAAATAGATATGCTGGAGGCCTTTGTGATCATGCAAAGCGTTAACATGCTGCAAGGACTTATCCCTCCGAAGGTAAGATAGTCAATATTTTGCCAACTATTTATTCTGACTTACGTTGTTTCATGCGGCATGGGCACGTACATATTAGAAAGCACACCAGAATATTTAGAGAAGAGACATTCCTGTGAAGATGTAGGAGCTTAAAATATCTTATATGTGAGTACCTAATTTCTGCTGGAAAATGACACGTAGGATGATCCATACTTATTTCAGTATGTTTATGTAGTGCTTTTTCTGATATTTTTACAGTGACAATTGCAAGAACTGTTATGTCGCCCTAACTGGTTTTTTAATAACAGAAGTGACAGGATGGCTCACAGAATGGATAATGGACTGCAGGGTATTTCACTTATATGTTCTTAAATGCAGGCGAAATGTTGAATGTGGTGGTGAAAAGTTAATGCTATCTGATAGATTTCTATTTGTTGTTACTTATATGATATAAGTTTTCCCTTAGACTGTGTGATATGTTCAAAAACTGGCACTTTTCAGTAACCTTGTTGGCATACTGAAAAGAGAGGCCAAAGAGTCTGTGTACGTGGTGATGGTTTCTTGAGACTAGGTTGGAGGCACATTGGATTAGCAGGGCAGTACGGGGAAACTTGCAAAGCTGATACCATGCTACTGAATATTAACTCTATGGTTAAAGAGAAGACTTTAGTTCTCAGTGTTTAGATTTTCATTAAAACTACATCTTCACTTAAGGTGGTATGTAGTGTACAGACACTGTATGCCCCCTCGCACAGGTATAAATAGCAGTGTAGATGGTAAGGCACTTCTTAGGTGAGTAAAGACATCCCAGCACTTTAGAACATATGTATCCTATGTACATGCCCAAGCAGTGCTTACCCTGTCTATCCTGCTGCCAGAGTCTTTTACTGGTGCATGTAACTACGTACCGCATTGTGGATGCAGATTACTTTTCACTGAGATGTGTAGCTACATGAACCCTACACATTATAACAAGTATAGACAAGGCCTAATGGTACTGGAAAGAAAAAGGGGAATTTTCAAAATGTTCAGCAGTGATCTTCCTCTTCATTCAGTGAAGTCAATGGCAGTTTTACTATTGTTAACAATGGGAACGGTTACCCAGTGTTGACCGCATTGGAGAAATCCAAGTCAACACTGTGTAAAATTGAAATATAAAAGCAGGAATAGATTCAACAGTTTGAACATTATCTGGGACCACAGCAGTAATTCCACAGCAATGATACTTAATCAAGAAGATGGAAATATTAGTATTTATCAGCCTGTATTTCCTGGTTTATGCAGAATTCTTTGACAAATGTCAACACTTCTTCATTTCCCCTTTGGTGTATATAGTACTTACTAACCATCATTACAGCAAAATTCAGGTGTTCACATGATGTCATAGTCATCACCACTATGGGCAAAGGCTGCAGCCTAATTTATCAGTTCGAGCCCCCTACTTTAATTTCATTACAGCCACATTTGAAGGTGCAGTTTGTTTCTTTGCTATTGAACTGCCAGTGCAAATACTAGCATGCAGCTGTTTAACCAACTGACTGTTATCTTTCTGATGATAAATTGCTTCTTCTAAAAGTTGAATTGTTTCCATATTGCCAGAGAACTCTCTTAAGCAAACACTGACATCTGTGCAAAATTGTTGAATAAGAATTTAATTAAAGACAAAATACAGGCCAAGATTTTTATTTGTCTTGATTGCCCCAATGGAGGATGCTGCAAAAAGACCAGTGCCACATGTGACCAAGTACACTTGAACTATTCATATCTATGTATCCTTACGTGAAACCATAACTTTATTCATGTCCTTAAACGTAACATATTTAGACTAAAAACCTCTGGTCTAATACTCAGTATCCAATGGCATGCCCCTTAAGCTCAGGCCTATTGGGACATTTATTGAAAAATACAATAATATAAGCTGAATAAACGTACTTCAAGGCAGCAGTGCTCATCCCTTCCACTCACTTTACCAAGTATAAATCAAACCCACCTCTTTACATGAATTGCCACCATATAAAAACCCTAATCTCAATAAACTCAGCCCTCCAACTATGCCAGGTCAAATAGATGAATTTAGCAGTGTGCCTGGAAGGCCAGCAGATTTGGAGCACGGAGGGAGAAGTCCATGCATCCTTAAAGAAAAAAGCGTCTCCAGCCACAATTGTAGCAGCATAGCACAGGGAGAAGTGTGGTACTGCAGGCGGGCAAGACCCATGGCATCTTTGGCTTTTTAAACTCTACCAAAATACAAATTTGGCCAGTGCAAGTCTTAGAGCACTGTTAACATATGCTGCCTCTGAAAGCCACCATTTAATTAGCGAGCAGTTGCATACTGCATTGTGTTAATTTTCCACATATATTTAAGGTATATACCCAGGAAGAGACCTCTTAAGAGCATTAGGCTATAGGCATAAAAATAATAGGTCTCTGCTTTAAGGAACTTTGAGTCTAAGGCCTGAATCCTGTAACCACATATCCATAATGCAATGGGACTACTTGTGTCATAGTGTAATCCATTCAACGTATGTATTTGCAGAGTCGGGACTTTAATGAACTAATAAACCAACTGCTCAGCATTCCCTGTGCTTCTGGAGAGAAATAACCAATTTGTTTGCTATGTTTTTTTTTTCTGATGGCTATTTTTCTGAATTGGGGAAAATAAGTAATATGACACAGTAAGTATTGTGGCTTTTTGTCTGTGTAATAGTCGCCTAGAGCACAGGTAGAGACACCTACTGAGACTTATGTAAATCGAAGCTAAAGGTTTTCAACTTGAACATACAAAGCTGAGTATGATGTAGGAATTGTTTCTTGGACAGGCCTTAAGCCATGAAAGTAGCTAAAACAATGCTTCACCTCTCAGGAGCAAGGAGGGGAAGTAACACCAGAGTACCTGGAAAGGCTGTACGTCTTCTCTCTCATGTGGAGTGTTGGAGCATTGCTGGAATTGGAAGACAGATGCAAAATGGAACACTGGCTTCGTAATCATAAAATAATAAAGCTTGATCTTCCCCATATCTCAGAAGGAAGTGAAGATACCATGTTTGA
The DNA here is from genome assembly GCA_007922305.1 of Dermatemys mawii. NCBI lineage: Eukaryota > Metazoa > Chordata > Testudines > Dermatemydidae > Dermatemys > Dermatemys mawii. The sequence continues at coordinate 6,201,808 of ML677334.1, read as the reverse complement.
CTACTATGTGGCAACTGATGGTTAGTAACCCACTGGCAAATCTCAGATAACATTTGAAGAGACATGATCTTGAAAGAGTATATTTCATACAATTAATAGAGAAGGCACTTAAGGTTGTATACTTTCCCATGTTCCCTGACAGTTTTTGTTTTAAAATCATGCTTTACTGCTGGTTTTAATAAAGTTTCCCCCTGTTGCTATGAGATACCAAAACAAGGGAAACTGACTAGGCAAGGAAACAGGGACTTTGTATCACAGAGTGCTGTCAAATGAGCAAAGGTAAGCAAGCTGGAAGATGTTTCTCTCATCTAAGTGTCACTTGTAAAAACAGGTCATGTGGCCCTTCTCATGGGTTTTTAAGAATATTCCTTGTGAAGTTAATTGCTGATCATCATAGAGGGTGGGTTTTGCCTGTGGGGCTCACTGCCCCAGACAGGGTAAGGGAACTTCATAGGTAACAATCCACTTGTACTACTAGTCTGAGAATGGGATACAGGCAAATTCTTTGTAGCTTGGAAGTATTAATCTATTCTGTTCTGACAAGGTAAATGGATGCACTGGAGTACTCGTGTTGAAGAGTATATGTACCCCACTAACAGCATTCCAGAGTATGGTTCCATCTTGGTGCCAAATGTCGACAACGTGAGGACAGACTTCCTTATTGAAACAATTGCTGGGCAGGGCAAGGTATCACTTTTGCTTGTGTGTATCAGTGATGTGATCCGCATGGGTGGTGAGGGAGTTAAATTATAAATGGCAACAAAATGGCAGATGAAATTCAGTGTTGATAAACGCAAAGTAATGCACATTGGAAAACATAATGCGTACTGTAAGTGTAAAATGATGGGGTTTAAGTTAGCTATTACTGCTCAAGAAATAGCTCTTGGAGTCATTGTGGATAGTTCTCTGAAAACATCCACTCAATGTGCAGTGGCAGTCTGAAAAGATAACAGAATACTGGGAACCATTAAGAAAGAGATAAATAATAAGAGAAAATATCAAATTGCCTGTATATAAATCCATGGTATGCTCTTGAATACTGTGTGCAGATGTGGTCGCCCCATCTCAAAAAAGATATACTGGAATTGGAAAAGATTCAGAAAAGGGCAACAAAAATGATTAGGGGTATAGAATGGCTTCTGTACGAGGAGATGACTAATGGGGGATATGATTAAGGTCTATAAAATCATGACTGGTGTGGAGAAAGTAAATAAGGAAGTGCTATTTGCTCCTTCTCATAGTACAAGAACTAGGGATCACCAAATGAAATTAATAGGCAGCAGGTTTAAAACAAAAGGAAGTATTTCTTCACACAATACACAGTCAGTCTGTGGAACTGTGTGTCAGAGGATCTTGTGAAAGCCAAAATTATAACAGGGTTAAAAAAAGAACTAGATAAATTCGTGGAGGATAGATCTCTCAATGACTATTAGCCAGGATGAGCAGGGATGATGTCCCTAGCTTCTGTTTGCCAGAAACTGGGAAGGAGCGACAGGGTGGATCACTTGATGATTACTTTTCTTTTCATTCCCTCTGGGGCATCTGGCATTGGCCACCGTCAGAAGACGGGATACTGGTCTAGATGGACCTTTGGTCTGACCCAGTGTGGCCATTCTTATGTTCTTAAATAAAATGATCTCACCTCGCCTTAAGCAGTGGTGGCCATTGTCTGGTTTGCCGGGAAAGATCTTTGCATCCTTTAGAGGCTGGAGTACCAGAGTGATTTGCTGTGGCAGTTTGACCAGGTCAGTATCCCATCACCACACCAGGTGACCAGAAGAGAGCGGGAACTATTTAGGTCCACACTGGAGCAAAAAAACCCCTCTTTTACTTGCACCAGGTGGAGCAATACCCACCCTCCCCTGCATGGAAGTAGTTAAATACCAGGCTTTGTCATGATCCAAGGTGGGCATTGCACCAGTCACACCTTTCTCAGAGGCTGGAAAGAATGTTTTCCCTCACTGCCAGATTAGCCAAGGCAAGAGGGAGGCTTTTTTTTTCACCTTCCTGACCGGGTTGCATGGCTTAGTTGGGGTCAAATATGAAATAAAAGTTAGGCTATGATGTTCACTTCATTGTGTAGGTATGAGGCTGGTATCTTGTGCAGGTACTCTGCATGGAAGGGATAACATGATCAGATCAAATGATTTAGTAATGGATTTAAAGGAGATATTGTTTAAAGGAGCGGAAATGGGGATTTGGGGCTCTTATGACTGGTATGGCAGAGAGCCAACCAACCCTCCTTTATAGCACACCTTACCCCTCAGTTGACCGGGGAGGGTCTCAGCAGTGGGTTGGCTAGGGACTAGGATGGGTAACTCCCGCCCTTGGGTATGTATAAATGATTATAGAACTACCTGCCCTGTATACTTTTATCTGACTGCTACCTCCAGACATTTAGGAATAAGATTGCAGCCTAATTAAACCACATCCAGTGTCTCTTGTCTTCCTTCCAGCATAGCAGGTCAACGTGAAATTATAGTTGAAAATTCGAAGATCCCCGGTTGCAATAGTGGAAACTAATGACCCTTTTCCACACACACTGTTAGAGTTAATACACCTTGAATCTAAAACAGCCCACTGCTTCCAGTCTGCCAATTTTTTTCTCATTGAAAGTTACATTTTTTATTTCATTGTTTCATTTCTGACCAGGATAGATACAGAGGTTGATGAGACTTTGCTGAGACACTTGGCTTTTGCACCTCTGGGCTCATTTGAATTTTCTCCTTGTCTAGGCTGTGCTACTAATTGGTGAGCAAGGAACTGCTAAAACTGTCATCATTAAAGGGTTCATGTCAAAATATAATCCTGAAAGCCACATGGACAAGAGTCTGAATTTCTCATCTGCAACTACCCCATTAATGTTCCAGGTATAGTAATCACTCTACTTCTAATAAGATGACTGAGTTCATAGCTTTATTTGTACACCAAGGATTTGCCAGAAAGATCCTGTTAAAAGAGGGCTTTCTCTAATTACAAAGATACAAACAAACAAAAGCACCAATGTACTCCAAGGGCTTCAGTGAAAATGGCTTTTCTACTGGGATGTAACTTGTTTCTCCCACAATATGCCTTTTTAAAATTGTTCATCAATTTCAGCACATCCTCAGGAATCACATCTCTTCCAATCATTCCAGTGGTTATTTGGTTACTCTCATACTTTTGACACGTTATACTTCCCTCATCAAATTCTCAACATTTCTTGATGTCTGGAAATATGCCAGTTCATACTAACTGGTTGAAGTGGTCATTAATTTTTATTGGATTGTCATTAAAACCTTGTATAAAAGACTAAAAACTTTACAAAACATAGTCTACATTAATTAGGGTGACCAGATGTCCTGATTTTATAGGGACAGTCCCTATTTTTGGGTCTTTTTCTTGTATAGGCTCCTATTACCTCTCACCCTGTCCTGATTTTTCACATTTACTGTCTGGTCACCCTAACACTAATGGTAGTAATTTGTGTTTATTTCATAACTGAGTTAAATCTTTCATGCAGGTGATATTTCACTCAGTTATCTATGATCAAAATAGTTCAAACATAGTTTATTACACCACTCCATGAAAAAAAAAGGATAATCCAACTCAGAGTTCTCCGTTTACTACATCAGCAGTTACGGTTTCTAAAGTCAATTTGTGTCCAATTTGTATAGCAACCTATTACCTCACTTCAGAAACCAGTGTTTCATTTACCAATTCTACAATTAGTGGAAATCTCCTCAAAACAGTCTGAAGAGTACTTGTGTATGCCATCACTATTGAAGAGTTCTTGTTACTAAATGTATGCATTTAAAAAGAATAAACTATCCTTTGATGAAGAGGAACTGTACAGTTTTAGGTAATAATGGTTTTTCTTACAGCGTACAATAGAGAGTTATGTGGACAAACGCATGGGGACGACATATGGTCCTCCGGCAGGCAAGAAGATGACTGTCTTCATCGATGATGTGAATATGCCTGTAATCAATGAGTGGGGTGATCAGGTTAGTTAAGTACTGAAATTTGGCTTAAATGCTGATCTGTTGTTTTTCTGTCTCCTTCAGGTGACATGACTCCCCACTCTGATCAGGTTATTGAGGTATTTGAAATGTTTTTTAAAACAAGAAAAATCTGTCTCTTAGTTATGATTTTCAGGTGCTCATAAATAACTTTGCATGCCATATTGCATCCAAGGAAATACTCTTCTAATCCTAACGGCCTCTTTATAGGTCACCAATGAGATTGTTCGACAGCTGATGGAACAGAATGGGTTCTATAACCTGGAGAAACCGGGCGAGTTTACCAACATCATTGATATCCAGTTCTTGGCAGCCATGATCCACCCTGGTGGAGGTCGCAATGACATCCCACAGAGACTAAAGAGACATTTTTCAATATTCAACTGTACTCTGCCTTCCAATTCTTCCATTGACAAGATCTTTGGTAAAATGAAAACTCACCTTGGAAAGTGTTGATTGAGACAGTTAGAACTGGGGTGCCAAATTTTATTTTCCCCCCCGTACTTTAAAGGGAAATCTCAAGATGAGAGATATTAATTTTTTCTGTCTTTTGGGTCTTAAATGTATGTATCCATGCTTTCCTAGAACAGTGGCTCTCAAATTTTCCATGTGTGGTTAATGACTAGGACTCAGTTAAATCCCAGGCTATTTGGGGATTAACAAGGACTGGGGTACATGAACTCACTGGCTTTTGATGGTAGAGCTGGAGGAGTTGGTGAGGAGTGCTGGGACTGGAAGGAAGTGATTAGTGCCCAGTGAGTTTTCGATTGATTTTTTTTTTCTCAGCCCTTGATCTTCCCCTGTTGCCCACTCCTTGGTCATGCCCTGGAAGCTAAAAACAAACAAACACAAAGTCAAATCTCTGCCATAGACTAAGATACTAAATTTACTCCTGGGAGAATTTCTGCACCAAAAAAATAAAAAGTATGCGCATAATATTTTAAAATTCTGCACATTTTATTTTGTCAAAATAACATGACATAATTATGCCAGTTTCAATGATTTTGGTAATTTATTTCAAAGTACCTGTCGGCAAGTATGTCTGTAACAATAGATACACACAAATTTTCTCCAAGGAGTAAAGAGTTAAAGAAACCCCTGCGACAATCCAGTTCTTGCTTCTCAGCCGGGGAGCCAGATGCTCACCCCTTACCCCTTAGAGATCAACTGTGGACCTCTCCCTCGCCCAGACACTCACACCCTTTGCCCCCCAGAGGCCAGCTGCAGCCCCCCACCTCGGCCAAGACACTCACAAGACCCTACCTTCCTAGGGCCCAGGGATTCAGAGGGAGAAATAGCCTGATGCGGGTCCCAGGTTTGCACAGAGTTTCCTGAGTGCCACCTCCTTCCTTCAGGGTATGCTGGGAACTGCAACTGCTGGGAACCCTCCAGTTCCCTCCCCGTCCGCCAAGCCTTGCCTTCTGTTTGTGAGCTGGGATCTGCCTGATCCAGCAGCTCCTAGTGATGGCCAACATCTCTGCAGCCCATTTCTGGGTGCGGGGGAAGGAAATTCTGTGTGCCCACCATTAATTTTTACAAAATTCTGCATTGTGCAGTGACACAGAATTCCCCCAGGAGTAAACTCTGAGTAACATTAGCACAAAAATCAAAATGGTGTCCATTTTAAAATTGATTTTCTGAGATAAAATTTGACCCAAAACTAAGGCCTTGAACAAGTATCATTTTTTACAAAACCCAAGGAAGTAGAGAGGGTTCCATGATTTAGACCCTTAACGTTTTCAGTGGAAACTGTATTTTTCTTGTTGAACAATCTACATTGAGTCTTGCTCAGGCTTGATTTGGAATGTTCCAACTCAACATCAAGTTCACCAGTTGGTTTATAAAAGTTGTCCCTGGAAAATCTGCAACCTCAACAGTTACATATGAAAATACAGGATTTCTGTGCAAAGAGTACTGCTGTCTTACATGTACATGTTGTCTGTGGCTGGAGTTGTTCAGGAATAGCTGTTCCAGAATAGCTCCATGTGTAGACTAGCTTTATTTTAGTAACTGTCCTTTAAACCATCAGTTTTGCTTTTCCCAGGTGTGATTGGAGGAGGGCATTATTGTAGTCAGCGGGGCTTCTCAGAAGAGGTGAGAAGATCAGTAGCCAAGTTGGTGCCACTGACACGCAGGTTATGGCAAATGACCAAGATCAAAATGCTACCCACTCCAGCCAAGTTCCATTATGTCTTCAATCTACGAGATCTCTCAAGGATTTGGCAGGGGATGCTAAATACCATATCAGAAGTAATCAGTGAACCTAATGTAAGTAACGTACAGCTTTCTTTCATGGAGTTAGCATATTAAGTAGCAATGGGATGAAGACTATAACTGATTTTTTGGTGGTTCAGTATACCGTAGGAAGCCTCTGTCTCTATTTGTTATCACTTTTCTTATTAAATTGTAAGATCTTCAGTGGTTTTGTTCTGTGTTTGTACTCTGCCTAGGACAGTCCATATCTGGGACTACAAGGCACTTCCTCAATACAAATAATAAGTAATAAGCATCAGTGATGAAACATTACTGGCTTAGCTAAATGGCTAAGGTGCCAAAGGATTTTATGGACATACACTGTAGCAAAAGAACAGAAACCAGTTTGTTATACTGTCTGCATCAGTTTTATGGTCTGTTATATTTACTGATCAAGGTTAGCTTATTTCAATTTTTAAAATTTTGGAGAAAATCAAAGTTTTTAAAATATTCATTTTTATAAACATACATAGCAGCAAGCTAGTCCGTGTCTTGATGACAAATAATTTTGTTCTTAAGGTATAGCATGCTTTGAGGTTTTGAAACAATGTGACTGGCTGAAAGCTGACTTTTGACTTACAGCTATAAGAGTATGTTTATACTGCAGTCTGAGGTGTAGTTGCAGCATGGATAGACATACCCATGCTAGCTTTACCTGTAGTAGCACAGCTAAACATAGCAGTGGAGACACAGCAGCACAAGGGTCTGCATGGGACAGCAATGCCTGCATATACCTGGGATCCCCAGTTTGCTTGTCCAGCCCCATCTGAAAGCTGTGCCAGCACACTTACCTCCTTTTATTTCTAGCTGTGCTAGTGTGTGTACAACGAACATGGGTACATCTACCCATGCTGCAGTCATGCTCAAGAATGCAGCATAGACATATCTTAAATGGCAGAGAGAATAAGACTTCAGACTGTAACAAGTCTGTTGGTATTTCATTACTGTGTGATGAAAAATAAGATACTTGAAGTAAATATTTCCCTCTTAATTTTTCAATTTTCCTTTTGAAAAGCCAATTTTCTTTAATACTGAAATATAAAGTTGAGTCTTCAATGCAGTGACTATCCCTCTGCAGATGACTCATTATCCAACCATCTCCAAAGATGGTACTGTCAGAAGTAGCATATAGAAGTGTGGACACCAGGTTATGAACGAACACTTATTATCTGTGAGTGGGAAATACATCTGTTAGCAAACTGGGTAGTCAGCTATTGAATTTGCTTGTAAAATATGCTTGGCATTCATAAAGTCTGTTTTCTACCATGCAATAATTGGACACATAATTATGTAGTTTGGGAGGCTAGACTGAGGCTTCATCTACGACTTTGTCCTGAATGTGCAGTGTCTCTTTTCTAAAAAAAACCAAACCTGGATATACACTTAAGCTGAGATGCAGCTGAATCAAAGTCTGACAAAGATTACTATTACAGCTTACCTAGTAAGGAGTGAAGCATTACTTTGTATTGTCTAAAGGTAAAGCTATACTGTATGGAGCAACAGTGACAAAACTCGAACCTTGCTGAGATAGGGCTGTGAAGAGCACATGTGCCTCTGTTACAAACTTAATCAATTGAGATGTTTGTTTTATGAACAGGTGTTGATAAAGTTGTGGAAGCATGAATGTAAATGTGTTATTGCTGATCGTTTCACAACCCCAGCGGACGTAGATTGGTTTGATACAGCTTTGGCAAAATTGGTTGAGGAGGAGTTCGGTGAAAAGGCTTTAGTGGATTTGGAAACTGATGCTTGCTTTGTTGACTTCTTAAGGAATGCTCCTGAAGCAACAGGTAACTACAGAAACTTGATGCAAGAAGAGATAATGGTGTTCTGTGATAAATTAACAATGAGGGTGGGGAGGGAAAGATACAGTAAATGCTTATGTAGAAAAGACTTCAGAATGCATATTATAAACACCCTTCAATGTCCAGCCACCTCTTCTGGTTAGTTCACGGCACCATGGTCCCAACTCTTGTGTATCCTCAAGGGAGCACAAGGACTGCATTTATGCCCAGCTCCTGTGTAGGCGTCGAAGTGGAAAGGAGATAATCTGTATAATGGCTGGGCACAATCTGGCACATGGAGTCTGTTGCAACCGTAATGCTATAATGATGCAATCCAGAAGGATGTTCTGTAACATGAGTCCAGTATATAGTAAGCACAGATTACTGCCATAATTGAACTAAAACTATAAATAGCTTTTACACTTGCAAATCTGCCCCACCCTCAAATTGGTACTCAAAACCCAATTTTGACTAATCCATTAATGTCAGGTAAATGTAATTTTCCTGCAACCATTACTGACGTGTGTGGCCTTCAGTCTTTTCTTGTTACATTACTAATGACTCCTACTAAATTGTCCTTTTCACTTGTTGCATAGTCTTTCTTACGTCTTTCAAGTCAAAATAACGTTTTACATCTTATTTGCACAATAGTTATTTTGGTATCTGTACCATTTATAAAATAACTATTTTCTTTCACTTGCTTTGTTCATTTTTTCTCTTACAAGAAAATTTATGCATAATGAGCCCTATTTATTTGGTCCTATTTTGTAAGGAAGCTAAATTGCTTTACAGTGCAACCAAAGTAGCTCAAAAAATGGGCGAATGATACAATTTTGTGTTTTGTTTCACTGTGTTGTATGAATTGCTTTGATTTTGGGGAAGATCATTATTAAACTATTTTGAGGTCAGTCAGCTACTCCCCTCTTCATAAATGATGGATATATGGAGCTACTACAATGACTAGAATAAACCATGAAATGCTCTGAACCAATGCTGCAAAACAGAGAATCATAAAAGATACGGCAGATGAGAGCAATAAGTAAGAATTGTGAAGAGAAATGTATGAAAGGAGTAGAAAATCTAGACCCTGATTTAGGAAAGTGCTCAGACATGTACTTAAATATTTTGTTGAATTGGAAACACAAAACAGAGGGAACAGATGAACAATGAGCAAGAAAGAAAAACAAAATATGTAATAGGGTACAAGAGATGGATTTTGATATGTACATTTAACCTATTAATTATGATAGTGCCTGATGGCCTGCCAAGAATGGGGCCCCATTTTACTAGGCATTTTGTGATAGACAGTCCTTGTCCTGGCATTTGCTTTTGCATTAGCATACATTGTATGCATGCTGAAAACTCGTTCTACTTTTTGTGCTGGTATCTGTGTGTATTACATTGGATGTACACATGCATATGGAATCAGAGAATTCTTGAAAGCCTTGTCAGTTAGGTCAACCATGCACTGTTGCCGGCTTCATGCCTCCAATTGAGGAGATAAAGGGCAGAGCAAACTGATCACTTCTCTAGTTCCTCCTTATCACCTCATGGCCTGGGCTGGAACCTCCAGTGTCTGGAGTTTCATCTTCCTTTGGTTTTGGATCTGTACATACATCTGTATATATTTTGTAAATTGGACAAGGCACGAGTCGTGCCCACTGTCTCCTCCTGGTCCAAACAGTTCTTGTTCCTGAGTTTCCTACACATGTTATCTTGGTCAACAATCAGCATTCAGTCCTTTTCCAATCTTATGACCACGGGGAAAGACAGAATCAAACGTCCCAGCCCCCAAACACTCCATCTCAGGGTGAGGTGTTTGATGGGTGTCAACTCTCGAATGTCCATGCTCTGAAGCTGTGCAAAGCATCCTCACTAACGGTAGAAAAGAGTCCACTAGAAAATTCTGCTTAGTCAAGTGGAAGTCTTTCTTTGTCTGGGCACAACAGAAACCTATGAGTTGTGGGTATTCCCCTTATGCTGAACAATCTTCTTTGTTGCAGAATAGCTGGGGTCCACCTGGCACCAGTGAATGTGTACCACCCACCTTCTCATGGTTATTCAGTTTTTGCTCACTTACTGACTACCCTGATTCTGCAAAGGTCTATTCAGAGCCTTTCTGTCAGTAAAGAAATTTGCTCCTCAGTGGGACTTAAACCTTATTCTTTGGTGCTCTCTTAACCTCTTTTTGAACCAGAAGCCACATGTTTCATTTCTCTTCTGTCCATGAAGGTTGCATTCCTGATAGCCATTGACTCAGCCAGGAAGGTGGGTGAGCTTAAAGCATTGATGGTGGATCTGCCTGACACCATATTCCACAGAGACAAGGTGTCATCGCGTTTACATCCTAAGTTCACCCGCAAAGTAGTTTCAGAGTTTCACTTGCACCAGTCACTTCACTTGTGTTGTTTCCAAAACCACACACATCAGAAGAAGAGAAGTGACTTCATTCCCTCAGCATGTGACGAGCTTTAACCTTTTACCTGCGAAAGATAAAGGCAATCAGAAGACGTCCCAGACAGTTTATTGCTGTAGCGGAAAGAGTTCAAGGTCAAGCTATATCCTTTCAGAGGATCTGTAAGTGGATCTCAGGTTGCATCAGTCTCTGCTATCAGCTGCCTAATTGCTCCCCCCCACATAGGGTGAGGGATCATTCTACAAGAACACAAGTGATATCAATGGCATCGCTTCAAGAAGTACCTCTAGTTGACATTTGCAGAGCAGTTACATGGAGTTCCATCCACACATTTGTGAGACAATATGCTTTAGTACAGTACTCCACTGATGCATCTTTTGGGATGGCGGTACTTCAAATGACTTTGCTACCTGCATCCTGGCAGCCTCGTCCTACTTCAGTACTGCTTTTCAGTCACCCAGAGTAGAATACACATAGGGACCTGCAATCAGAGAAGAAGAGAAAGTTACTTACCATGTAGCAACTGGAGGTTCTTCGAGATATGTGGACCTATCTCCATTCCACTATCTGCCCTCCTTCCCCTCTGCTTCATATAATTCTTGAATTTGGTAGAGAAGGAACTGGAGAAGAGGTTGGTCTTCTCCACCCTTAATCGCCTTGATCAGAGGGAAGAGGAGAGCGAGAGTGCATGTGTGGACCAACTGTCACTGTTTTCAAGAGTTCTATAACTGTGTGCATGAAATGCATGTGTTCACATAGTGGAATACAGATAGGGACCATACATCTCATAAAACCTGCAGTTACTATAAGGAAAGTAATATTCTCTTCTGTGAAACAAAATGCAAGTAAAGAGACAGGAGACTATATGACATAAGGCAATGAAGTGAACATTTAAAATTCTTCCTCTCCATATCAGTTAGAGTAAAGTGCCTTTAACCAAGACACTTATTTACATTCTTTGACAAAGCAGGAGATTCTCATTTTTTAGTAGCTGATTGTACTCATTGTGCTTGTCAGAGCCCTGAGAAACCCTCCCAATTACCTTTCTTTACAGCTCTCACTTATTCTCAGACTGAAGCTAGTGTTCTGCTAGTCAAATGGGTAACAGAGTGACAAAAGACATGGCTTTCTCCCTCAGACCTGAGCCTTAAAAGCAGTGAGGGCAATCAGCTATTTCCTGCTATATTTGAGAGTAAGAACAGGAACTGAGCTTGGATGTTGCATGGATTTTTTTTTTTAGGGCCTGTCGATTAATCGCAGTTAATTCATGCAATTAACTCAAAAAGAATCACAATTAAAAAAATTAATTGTGATTAATCACAGAGTAAACAACAGAATACCAATTGAAATTTATTAAATATTTTTGGCTGTTTTTCTACATTTTCAAATATATTGATTTCAATTACAACACAGAATACAAAGTGTAGAGTGCTCACTTTATATTATTTTATTACAAATGTTTGCACTGTAAAAATGATAAAAGAAATGATATTTTTCAATTCATCTCATACAAGTACTGTAGTGCATTTTCTTTATCATGAAAGTGCAACTTACACATGTAGATTTTTTTTGTTACATAACTGCACTCAAAAACAAAACAATGTAAAACTTTAGAGCTTTCAAGTCTACTCGGTCCTACTTCTTGTTATGGGAGATAATGCTGCCTGCTTCTTATTTATTGTGTCACCTGGAAGTGAGAATAGCTGTTTGCCTGGCACTTTTGTAGCCAGCATTGCAAGGTATTTACATGCCAGATATGCTAAACATTTGTATGCTCCTTCATGCTTCGGCCACCATTCCAGAAGACATGCTTCCATGCTGATGATGCTCATTAAAAAAATAATGCATTAATTAAATTTGTGACTGCACTCATTAGGGGAGAATTGTATGTCTTCTGCTCTGTTTTACCCACATTCTTCCCTATATGTCACATTATAGCAGTCTTGGATGATGACCCAGCACATATTGTTCATTTTAAAAACACTTTCACTGCAGATTTGATAAAACACAAAGAAGTTATGAATGTGAATTTTTTAAAGATATAGCACTCAACTTAAAGTGTAAGAATCAGAAGTGCCTTCCAAAATCTGAGAGGGACAAGGTATGGAGCATGCTTTCAAAAGTCTAAAAAGATCAACACTCTGATGCAGAACCCAAAAATCAACCTTCTGCTGGTGGCATCTGACTTAGATGATGCAAATAAACATGTGTCAGTCTATACTGCTTTGGATTGTTATCAAACAGAACCCATCATCAGCCCGGGCACGTCCTCTGGAATGGTGGTTGAAGCATGAAGGGACATATGAAACTTTAGCACATCTGGCAAGTGAATATCTTGCGATGCTGGCTGCATCAGTACCATTCAAATGCCTGTTCTGACATTTAGGTGACATTTTAAATAAGAAACAGACAGCATTATTACCGACAAATGTGAATACACTTGTTTGTCTGAGCGATTGACTGAACAAGAAGTAGGACTAATTGGACTTGTAGGCTTTTAAGTTTTACTTTTGTTTTGCTTTTGAATACAGTTATTTTTGTATATAAGTCTACATTTGTAAATTCAACTTTCATGATAAAGAGATTGCGCTGCAGAACTTGTAATGGGGGATTTGAAAAATACTATTTCTTTTATTTTACAGTGCAAATATTTGTAATAAAAACAAATATAAAATGAGCACTGTACACATTGTGCATTGTTATAGAAATCAGTATATTTGAAAATGTAGAAAACATCCAAAATATTTAAATAAATGGTATTCTCTTATTGTTTAGCAGTGCGATTAATCATGTGATTAATTTTTTTAAATAACTATCTCAATTTCAAAAATCTTCTGCATGAAATTTATATATTAATCTATTACCCATGAACTGTCCAATCTGTCCACATTTGTCTCAATCTTTTCATACTGTAACTTCAAAGTACATGTCTCTGATAGGAGAGCAAGAGACAGAGTAGATGGGGTATCAGCCACTAGAAAAGAACATAGAAGAACATAGAAAAGAACACAAATCTGAAAGTGGTAGGCAATTACTGCATGGCCTGTAGTATGTCAGATATCAGAACAGTTTAAAAACTTCAGAGCATTTTTCTGCCCATCAAGGGATTGTTCTTTCTTTCTAATAACTTAAAGAGAGGGAGTGGGAAGAAATGGGATCAAGATGGCAGGTATGTTTATTAAAATAAGCTACTGCTCTTGTTGCTTATCCAAGTACTTCTGCTCTCTGTCATCTTCTTAAGGCCTGATCATGCCACTTTTGAATTCAATAGTAAAATCATAGTGACTTCAGCAGGAGCAGGATTAAGCTCTTAGACACATATTTCTTAGTCACATATTTCTCTTAGTCACCATCTGTTACATGGTACAGCCCTGTGAAAATATTTAAATATAATTATCAGTATAATGAATCAATATACAAGTATAATGGTAAAAAATAAACACAAACCCACAAAGAACTATCCTAAGGGAAAAAAATCTGAGGAGACTTTATTTAAAGGAAGTGCATTATATATCAAGTTAGGACAAGAGAAAGAAAAATCGCTTAAAGATAAGTGTGAGCCAGCCAGAAATGAGTGTTTTTTCAAAAAAACTTTAGAGTATCTGGCTAAAAACACTGTATATAGTTTATTAGGAAATAAACTACAAGTATCGGGTGCTTGGTTGAAACATCCCTGTATGACATTCACTTTGAGGGATAACACTGTTGATCATAATGTTGGAATTACGCATTTATATACTGTTGTTTAACAGTGTAAAAACTACTAGCAAGAGGTTTATGAATATCTTTTATTTGTAGAAAACATTTTATAGTTGTGTCCAAACACCTGAATTGTAAGCAGAACAAATGTACAATAGGTGTTAGGACGTTGGAAATATGACAGAAATATCATTGAAGAGCTGTCTTCCACATACAGAAAAGAAATGGTTTAAGATTTTGTAGGGTTATTCATTTATAAACAATTCTATGAAAATTACTTCTTTTGTTTTTAATTATCTTACTAATAGTTTCATCAGATGAAACCTGAAATGCTAAGCAGCATTTCAAGATAAGCTTTTTTAAAGTTCGGATATTAAGTTGTTACCCAGCATTTTGCATGTTATCACCAAAATTATCAATTAAATGTAATTATTTTTAAGATTGATGTAAATAAATAACTTTGTGTACACAGAGGTAATGTACAATTAAGGATTTATAAATTTGTAGCAGTTTCAAAATTACAGTTATTTTCCCATTGAAATTGAGAGGAGTTCTTATTTTCACTGCGTGCCTGGCAAAGTATTTCTGAACTATTAATGTTAGCAGAGCATCATGAGTTTACTTTATAGAGTTCTAGTTTTTGATGAAAAGCTATTTCCTTGATTACATCCCTCTTGATAAGAAGTCCTCCCCCCATTATGTACTGGTAAATGACAACACATTTTGACTGCTATCACTTTAAAAATGAAGACTAGATCAGGTAAATAGAAGTAAGTAGAAGTATTCAGAGACGTAAAAATGCCACGCACAGTATTTTTAACACAAATTCTTCATTTCCTATAACTCTCCTTTGATCATGATTGCTTCACCCTTCTGTATAAAATAATCAGCTTTTTGGAAAAAATTAAATTTTCAGACTCATCCTTCTCCGCAATTATCGGATGGTTTCTTTAATACAGCGAATATGTATTTTTGAGGTTCTCCTTTTTTCTTATCCTTGTCACAAACTAGAGGCTTTTCCAGAACCATGCACGAGCAATGACTCTTTCCATCACTACAGCAAGATCCTCCTTCATTCATACAGATCTCCCCAAAGAGTTGGCAAATGAGCAGGTGCTCATTGGTTTGCACCTCACTGCTCTCACATATATTTGTGTAATTAAAGTAGCCCCATTTGATCATATTAGTCTTTAATCTGTCAGTTTATATGCACAGGTGATTCAGGCATCACCACATTGACCAGTCTGTATTGGCCCTTCCTGAAAAGTCCTCCTAGGGTTTCAGATCTATTGCAGTGTGTCCAACTGCATGTACTCTTTCATTCCATGACCTCAGTTCTGCCTTACCAGCTATCATATCCAAAGGTACAACACTGGTTACAAAACCCTTTCATGATGTAAGGCGCTTGATGACTGCAATAGATTAACTCAATGCTGGAATAAGTCACCTGCAAAGCAGCTGGACTTGATGACGTATGCAGAGAGCAGATTAAGTATTTTGATCATGTAATCATATTACGGGTATTACACATTTTTAACAATTGCTCATCAACCCTTAGAATACCTAAATTATGGCGATGAGCCCATGTAATTTTTGAGGTAATAGGAAGGTAAGCAGAAACCTATTGGTGCTGCACCCTATATCTACTAGTAATGCCCCATGGTCATAGCGAATGACTGCTTTTCACAGAGAATGTGCCATGGCATTCTCTCTCTGAAGCATATAGGACAAAATCCTAAAATCTGTAGAGTTTCAAGTGTGTAACCAAGAGCAAAATTTAGATGTATATCATTTTCACTGTCAGCAAGGGATGTGGGGGAGTGTGGTAGCAAAATGAGCTGTCCACCTGTTTGCATCACGTGTCTCTATCTATACTTGATTCATATTAGGATACAAATAAAGATAAACATCGGCCAGGTCCTTAGTATATGCATGTTTACCTGCATTCACATTTTCATAGCTATGTTGAGCAGCTGTGTTATATCTTGCCACTTAACAGACCCGCATGGAAAAACATAACTTAAATTATGGGAGTAGCCTTTCTCTACCCAAGTTTATGCGTAGAAAAACTGTATAGCTTTTTTTGTCAGATGCTCGTATATGAGGAATTTAAATGTTCTAGATTTAATGAAGTGTTCCATGCATTTTATTTTAGAGACTTTTATTGAATTATATGTAAGCAGTGTCAGGAATGAGATATATTCTGACATCTGGTGGCGAACTATGGGAATTACAGTGAGCCTTGCAAAATAAGTCTGGGGCTGATCAATTTGCATAGACACACCCACTGCGCCTAGCCTGAGCCCACAGCAGCCCACATGGCCACTTCGGCTGATGAGGGAGCCCCAGTTTCTATGTTATTGGGGCAGGAATGATAAAGTGATGTTACTGTGATTATGTGAATGAAGGACTATGGACATGTACTTGGCCCTTGTTATGATGGAGGGACTCGCCATCCTCTAGGTAGCACTCACTGGGCAAGGGCCATGCGTTTTCAGAACACTGTGAGATTGAGAGAGGTGATGGACAAGCACCTATACCTTTTGGTGAGGGCTCTGTCTGAGGGCCTCCCAGGCCTATTGCACCCTGCCTCTCTCCACTGTGGAATGTCAGAATTGAATTTTGCTTCCATTAGGAGCCTGGTTTCAGGCTGCTGAGCTGACAATTGCTTTGGGCTCACTGGTGCACCTGTACTAAGGCTCCCCTACTGTGAGCTGAAATCACTTAAGAGCTGAAATCACCTAAGAGCTAAAGAAATCACTGAGCGCTGTCTTAAGTAGGGGGGACCTGGAAAAAAGTGCAGAGTGGCTGGTGCAGCAGAGCAGTCTGTGTGTCGGCTAGCAGGACGGCTAGCGGAGTGACTGGTGCAGCAGAGCTGTCTGTCGACTAGCGGAGGCGTGGGTGCTGCGGGCAGAGTGACCGGCGCAGCAGAGCTGTCTGTCTGTCACCTAGCAGAGGTGTGGGTGCTGCGGGCAGAGTGACCGGCGCGGCAGAGCTGTCGGTGTGTTGGCTAGCAGAGCAGCTAGCGGATCGACGGGCAGAGCGGTTCATGGGACAGCCAGCAGAGCGGAGCAGAGCCGATTGCGGTGAGAGCTGCAGCGGAACCTCACGGAGAGGCGGCGCGGTCGGCCTCGGACCACGTAAGGTGCCCCATGCCCTACCCTCCATCTCCACCCAGGCTGGAGGTAAGACTCTGCCAATTAACTTTTGAACTCTGCACGGACCAAGGACAGAGACTCTTGGGCTGTTGGACTTTTGGGACTATTGAGTGACTTTTTGGGGTTGTGGAACTCAAGAGCCAAAGGGAAGGCCACGGCCTATTTGCTGGGAGGGGGGCTTCTGGTTCATGGTTTGGTTTATTAACCTTGTTTGTGGTGTTTCCCCAATATAATGCCACATTGTTTCTCCCTGTTATTAAAAGGCTTTGGTACACTCAGACTCTGTGCTTGCGAGAGGGGAAGTATTGTCTCTTACAGACGCCCAGAGGGGTGGTATATGGTTGTCCCAGGTCACTGGGTGGGGGCTCGAGCCGGTTTTTGTATTGTGCTATTGGAATGGAACCCCTGGATACTGAACCCGGCCCTTGTTGCTGCCAACTCTGATGGGCAGAAGGGTTACATATATATCACACTGTCAATTATTCTGACCTTTCTACGGTTTAATTTCTGTCTGAGGTAAATAAAATTAAGTGTGTCAACTTAGTTTGCAATAGACATGTACTTAAACTACCAATATACCATATTCATGGAGAATACAGCATAATAAATGGGCCTCTTTTTTATATGCATGGTGTCTGCTTGTTTGTGAGATAAACTTAGTTTCCCAGTGAATGCTACAGTAAAAAAAAAAAAGAAATGAAAAGGTGTGGCCTCTGCTACCAGTTATAGGACTTCGTTAGGGGCTCAGCCCTGATATCATTTAACTCAGAGAGGATTGATTTCCAAGCGAGTAGGAGCAGGCCCTAAATCATTCAGTCATTCACTTTAGAGGACATAGGAAAGAGGATCCAAAAATGTAATGGCTGATATCTAGAGCATATCTTTAGGGAAAGAGAAAACTCAGCCCTCCTCAGTAATTTCCACTGTTAACAATTTGCTATCACTTCTTCTCACAGCTGAAGAGTCAGAAGAAACTGTCTTTGATATGCCTAAAATCTATGAGCCAATTGAATCTTTCAATCATCTAAAGGACCGTTTAAATATGTTTCTACAAACATACAATGAGAACATCCGGGGTGCACGTCTAGATATGGTGTTTTTCAAAGATGCTATGATTCATTTAGTCAAGGTAGGATGAGCACTTTCTCCTCCTCCTGCCTTTTAATGACCAGAAGTTTGACACAGAAGATTTTACTTTCTGTAATCATATGGGATTTCAGTTATTCTGTCAAGTAAAGTGGGGTATAGGCTTGTATTTTGTTTCTCTTTTAAAGTAACATAAAGTCTAGATTTTTGCATTGAAATATAAAGTGCTAGGTGTGCATTTAGTCACAGTGCCAAATATAGAGTGCTGAGACATCCAAAGGAAACACAATTCCTTGGAGCGCCTGTCAGTTAAATGGGAAATAGAGCAGATCAACTCTCTATAAAACGCATCAAACATGCCTTTCCTCTCCCATTTAACCAGAGCAGTGGAACCATGGTTTTACATACAATGCTTTTTTATATTGACTGGGTTGCAGAAAGTAATATTGCCTTCTCCCCACCCCCATCCCTCACTCTGCCCGAAATGACAAAACCCACAGTTGGGGTAGCACCAAAGTGTAAGTAAGGAAGAGCAAGGTCAGCCTTACTCAGCCACACAGCCATTTAGAATGGGGCCAAAGTCTAGTTACAAATTTCCACTCCTGATTCACAGTATGCTCTCTTGTTTTGTCAAATCTCAGAGTGTGAAACTCATTATACTTACTGAACACAGCTGATTATAATTCATATGATCATATAATATAGTGGAACCCAGCATGGTGGAAACATGGAAAGGATTCCTGAAGAGTAATTTCACCCTAATTCTTCCTTTGAAAATTGCAAACCTTGTATTTCTCAACTGCACAGTGAGCTCTGCTCTGTTTCTCAGCTATTATTTAATAAAAGTTGTGGTGAGGTCATATATTAGATTACTTGAACTAGATTACAGTAATTGAACAAAATGTGGTAAAAAGTACTAGGAAGTAGTAAGTAAATAAATCTAAATTACACTTGTCGAAATAAAAAACCCAACTTTGATGCACTGAAGAAAATTGCATTTTTGTGTTTGAATGTTGAAAAATGAATTAAAAATATTGGGTAATCTAAAAAAAAGTAAGTCAGAGCAAATTAGTGAGGTTCTGCTAACAATTTTTAGTTTGGTAAGTAATGGTGATAATCCTGTCTCAGTATAGATTTTGGTCCCAATCTTGATTCAATAGGATTAACTGTTCTTAAATGTATATATGCATAGATTAAGGCAAAAAGATAATACTGTGATTGCCTGACTAACTTCACGGGCCATTGAACTTTGACCAGTAACTGTGATATCAAACCCATAACTCCCTGTTTGAGCTATATCATATCGGTTAGAAAGATAGCCAATCTTGACTTAAAGACTTCTATTGACAGAGAATCAGCCAAAACCCTAGGTAAATTGTTGCAGTGGTTAATTACCTTCATTTAAAAATGTGAACCTTATTTCTAGTCTGAATTTGCCTAGTTTAAGCATGACAATCTCACTGTGCCTTTTTCTGCCAGTTAAAGAGCAGAGTCTACTGCCAGATGTCTCTTTCGTACATAGATACTAATAGACCATGATCAAGTCACCTCTTAGCCTTCTCTTGGATAAACTAAATAGATTAAGTGTATTCAGTCTGTCATTATAAGACATGTGTCTGGATCTCAAATATTTGTGTCGCTCTTTTCTGAACCCTTTCCAGTTCAACATCCTTTTAGAAGAGTGGACATGGGAACTGGACACGATTCCAGTAATGACCTTGCTAATGCTTTATACAGAGGGAAACCCCTTTCCTACCTCTACTTAATATTACTTTATACATCAGAGGATCCCATTAGTCCTTTTAGCTACAGCATCACATTGAGAGCTGATGATGAACTCTCAGCAACTGGGCTCCAGAGCTATTTATTGCTTCCTTGTCTGTTTTCCCAGGTTGGTTGCCATGTATCAGTCAGACCTGTTGGGGGAGGCATTGTCTGCCCCAACAAACCTGCTGAATGGTAGCAAGGAGACAGAATGACGATGCGGACCCTCAGATGGTGCTTTAAAACAAAGCTTTCATCCAGTAACACAGGACACAGGGCCCACTGGGGCAAAGACATGCACCCCCTCAGTAAGTCCCTAAATTGCAGAGACACCCATAGCAGAGCCTATACCAGGCTTTTCAAAAGACAGCTAGGAGCCAATCTTGATCTTCACTGTTGACATTTCTTCTGTGGCTGTGTGTGGGAGAATAAGTTCATTTAAGGAATTCCCCATTCTGATGAGCAAATCCATCAAACCTGACCCTAGAGTAGATATCGCTCTCCTCAGCCCACCTTGTTTACTGCAGGCTCATTATCCTGGTGATCAGTGCAGTCATTTGCCTGTAAATTGAAGGAGAATTTGGCTCTTGTCACTAAGGGTACATCTGCACCTCAAACTGGAAGTGTAATTTCCAGCTTGAGGAGACATCCCAGTGTTAACTCTAATCGAGATAATGTGCTAAACATAGGTCTCCTCAAGTTGGAAATTATGCCTCCAGCTCAAAGTGTAGATGTACCCTTAGGACAGGGCTAGATATGAAGGGAAACGTGGGGTATAATCGGATCACTATTTGTTTGGTTAAAATACATTTAAAATAGTGAGATGGGAAGGAAAAGGAGCTCCACTTGTGAAATGTTCTAGCCCAATAATATATAAAAATGCCACTACTACTACAGTGAAGGTGGCTGATTGTGGAAACATAGGATTGCGCTTCTTAAAACTGTACAGTACTTTGCTTTGTCTGTCTAGGTCAGGGATGGGCAAACTTTCTGGGGAATCATCGGGGAATAGAAATTGTATGGCAGGCCATGAATGCTCACAAAATTGGGGTTGGGGTGCAGGAAAGGGTGCGGGCTCTGAGGTGGGGCTGGGGATGAGGAGTTTGGGGTGTAGGAGGGTGCTCTGGGCTGGGACCAAGAGGTTCAGAGGATGGGAGGGTGATCAGGGCTGGGGTGCGGGAAGGGGTGCAGGTTTTGGCTGGAGATGCAGATCTGGGATGTGGGGAGAGGCTCAGGGGTGCAGGCTCCAAGCGGCGCTTACCTCAACCAGCTTCTGGAAGCAGTGGCATGTCCCTTCTCCAGCTCTTGTGCGGAGGTGCGGCCAGGCAGCTCTGCACGCTGCCCCATTTGCAGGCACCACTCCTGCAGTTCCCACTGGAGCACATAGGAGCCAGAGCGGGACCATGGCGTGATTTCCAGGAGCCATGTCGTGCGGCACCCAACCCTCACTTCGGCTGGAGTGGGGTCAAGTCACACGGTGCGGCTCCCAACTCAGCGCCGCAGCTGGAGCGAGGCAGAACAACATGGCCTAGCCCCTAACCCAGCGCCCCGGCTGGAGTGCTGGAGCAGGGCCCAGCTGCGTGGTGCGGCTCATGGGCCAGCTTAAAATGATTTGCAGGCCGGAGTTTGCCCACCCATGTTCTAGGTACTTACATGACACTCATCACCATGATGTGGGGATGTCTCAGAATCATCAATAGATTTTATCATCGTGATGCCCATAGAAGACAGGGCAACAGGAACACCATTTCATAGGTGGAAGACTGACTCACAGAATAGATTGTGAGCTGCCCAAAGTTTTGCACAAAAAGCTTATGGCTGACCTCAGAACTGAACCTAGGCTTCCTGTATCCCAGCCCAGGGCTTTGTCCACTAAACTATACTTCCTCTCTGCAATATTTTGCAGTTACAAATGAGAAATCAAAATTGGTGTTAATTTTACAGTGAACAGTAAGGGAGATATAGAGCATAAGCTTTATATAGTATTACAGGAAATCCTGTAGAAATCTATTCTGACATGACAACATTTGTATCATATAGTAATATTTAAAGTGGAAGCGGCACTTCCTGTGCTATAATGGTATGCCGTGTTTACATGTGATCAGTTTCTCATACAAATAAAAGCTTTTCAGAATTAAAAGATTTGTAATATACAAAATAAAAATGAAGCTGATGCCTCATTTTTCTTAGGTTCTTATTTCTAATTTGAAGGTTCCCATTGCTATGTTGGCTTAAATTGTTCTGGCACAAACATTCCATATATTTACCAACAAACTGCCATCTTGATCTGTAGATTTCTCGTGTGATTCGCACCCCCCGGGGAAATGCTCTCCTGGTTGGAGTTGGTGGCTCAGGAAAGCAGAGCTTGACTAAATTGGCATCATTCATAGCCGGGTATGCTACGTTCCAGATCACTTTAACAAGGTAGGCTGCTGAACAAGGTATATTTCAAAAACGTGTACTTTGATTTCAGTGCTTTGGATTCCTTCTACAAGCAGAGCACATAGTGGCAACCACAGTTGAGAATGAAAATGCGTGCATCCTTCAGAGCTTTTAAAAATGTTTGCCTTTATTTTCTGTTATGTAATTTTGTGTGTCCTCTCAGTCTGAATGTCTTTTTTTCAACAAGCAAAAAATAACAGGCTAATGCCTAAGATTACTGTAATTAAAAGCCCGGAGAATTTTTTTCCCCCTTACTTTAGTTTACTTTATGCATTTTTAGAATGTTTTGTGTGGTTGGTTTGTTTGCCATGTGTCATTAATCCCTTTTGTGTTTGAGT
This sequence comes from Dermatemys mawii, assembly GCA_007922305.1. Classification (NCBI taxonomy): domain Eukaryota; kingdom Metazoa; phylum Chordata; order Testudines; family Dermatemydidae; genus Dermatemys; species Dermatemys mawii. Next base: position 6,178,867 of record ML677334.1, on the reverse strand, counting down.
GGGTCTTTAAGAGTAACAGAGAAAGGGGGCAACATTATCATCTTTTAAAGAAAGGGATGATTACTGAAAACAAATTGGATATGTTTATTTAAATTGAGACTTAAAATGGGCTGTGGCTCTTTAACCTCTCTAAATGGATGTTCTTGAGTATAATTACAAAGTCTGTGCATTGAATGCAAAAATATTTTTGCCGGGCAAATTTATTTGTCAACATCCCTGCTTAAAAGGTTTGAGTGGCAATGCAGCTGTTTTTTCTCTAGATCATACAACACTTCAAACCTGATGGAAGACCTGAAACTCTTGTACAGGACAGCAGGGCTACAAGGAAAGGGCATCAGCTTCATTTTTACAGATAATGACATCAAAGATGAGTCTTTCTTGGAATACCTGAATAATGTTTTATCATCTGGAGAGGTACAATTTTTACTTGTTTCTTTCATCCTTTTCGGTTTTGTAATCAGGGAGCAGAGAGAGGGCCTGATTATGGGTAGCTTGATTCCTGTGAGTAATCTCTTAGGCATCATGGCAGCAGTTGTACAAATGCAGTCTCAAGTGATATGAGGCACTGAAATCTTAATACAAATTGGACATCTCTCCATCACAGAATCTGACTGTGTGATGAGGCAAAGCTGTGGTAGCCCTCAGGGGTGAAAGAACAGGTTAAGGACTATTTAGAAAAGCTGGAAATGTACAAGAACATAGGCCCAGATCTAATGCATCCCAGGGTGCTGAGGGAGTTGGCTGATGTGATTGCAGAACCATTGGCCATTATCTTTGAAAACTCATGACGATCAGTCCCGGACGATTGGAAAAAGGCAAATATAGTGCCCATCTTTTGAAAAGGGAAGAAGAAGAATCCAGGAAAGTACACACTGGTCAGCCTCACCTCAGTCCCTAGAAAAGTCATGGAGCATGTCCTCAAGGAATCCATTTTGAAGCACTTGGAGGAGAGGAAGGGGATCAGGAACAGTCAACATAGATTCACCAAGAGCAGGTCATGCCTGACCAACCTGATTGCCTTCTATGATGAGATAACTGGCTTTGTGGACATGGGGAAAGTGCTGGTGATGATATATCTTGACTTTAGCAAAGCTTTTGATACAATCTCCCACAGTATTTTGGCTAGCAAGTTAAAAAAGTATGGATTGGATGAATGGACTATAAGGTGGATAGAAATCTGGCTAGATCATCAGGCTCAGTGGGTAGTAATCAAAGGCTTGATGTGTAGTTGGTAGCCAATATCAAGTGGAGTGCCCCAGAGATTTGTCCTGGGGCCAGTTTTATTCAACATCTTCTTTAATAGTTTGGATGATGGGATGGATTACACCCTCAGCAAGTTTGCATATGACACTAAGCTGGTGGGAAATATTGATGTGCTAGTGGGTAGAGATAGGATCCAGAGTTACATAGACAAATTGGAGAATTGGGCTAAAAGAAATCTGATGCGGTTCAACAAGGATAGGTGCAGAGTCCTGTACTTAGGCTGGAAGAGTTCCATGCACTGCTAAAGGCTGGGGACCGACTGACTAATCGGCAGAGACCTGGGGATTACAGTGGATGGGAAGCTGGATATGAGTCAACAGTTTGCCCTTGTTGCCAAGAAGGCTATTGACATATTGGGCTGCATTAGGAGCATTGCCAGCAGATTGAGGGAAGTGATTATTCCCTTCTATTTGGCACTGGGGAAGCCACATCTGGAGTATTGAATCCATTTTTGCCTCCCGCCCCTGAAAGGATGTAGACAAATTGGAGGAGAGTCCAGCAGAGGGCAATGAAAATGATTAGGGAGCTGAGGGAACTGGGCTGATTTAGTCTGCAGAAGAGAAGAGTGAGAGGGGATTTGATAGCAGCCTTCAACTACCTGAAGGGGGATTCCAAAGAGTATGAAGCTCGGCTGTTCTCAGTGGTGGTAGATGACAGAACAATAAGCAATGGTCTCAAGTTGCAGTTGGGGAGATCTAGGTTGGATATTAGGAAAATCTGTTTCACTGGGAGGGTGGTGAATCACTGGAATGGGTTATCTTGGGATCTGGTAGAATCTCCATCCTTTATGGTTTTTAAGGCCCTGCTTGACAAAGCCCTGGCTGAGTTAATTTAGTTGGGGTTGGTCCTGCATTGAGCAGGGGGTTGGACTAGATGAGCTCTTGAGGTCTCTTCCAAACCTAATCTTCTATAATTCTATTATTCTATTAAATTTAGTGCAGAGCTATTAATCCCTTAGAATGAAAATGTGTGAATCGGGTCTTTTAGATGCCTTGACAGACTCAAACTGAGACACATTATAGAACTAAAAGAGGAGATCTAAAACAATGTGAACTTTTGTTTCTTAAATTTTTATAAAATTTTCTGTTTGATTCAGAGTTTTAGTAACTTTCAGAAGTAAAATAGGCTTGTGCAGGAGGCGGTAAAGTTATATCTAAAATTACTAACATACCTTGTATTTCGGGTGGCAGGTTTTGTTCCAGAGAGGTGTTTTAACTAGTTAACACTAGGAAAATAACCGGAGTGTATTAAAACAGCAAGCAAAATTAGTCATAGTGGGTCTGATTCTTCATTCTTAGACCAATTTGTTACCAGTGTGAGTCCACTGGTTTTGACAGAGTCAATGAGATAAAACTGATGAAATGGTGTGATGCGAGGGGCCCAATGTGTTTGTATCAGAACTGTATGCACCTACTTGGGCTTCACTAGCTTCACAAGAGCTTCCACAGTACATCATTCCAGTCACAATAGCCCACCAAGCTTTTAAAAAAATCTGCTTCTTTTTGTTAAGGTCTCCAACTTGTTTGCACGTGATGAAATTGATGAGATCACTAGTGATCTCATACCTGTCATGAAAAAGGAGCACCCACGTCGACCGCCAACCAATGAGAATTTGTATGAATTTTTCATGACCAGAGTCCGTCAGAACCTCCATGTAGTACTTTGTTTTTCACCAGTGGGTGAAAAATTCCGAAACAGAGCCCTGAAGTTCCCTGCCCTTATTTCTGGTTGCACTACAGACTGGTTCAGTCGGTGGCCTAAGGATGCACTGGTTGCAGGTGAGTGTTAGTTGTAGCTCTGGAGTCCTGCTACACTGAATCAGGAAATGTAATGAAATCAAGCTCTATAATCACTGTTAAGTAAATAGGGAAAATTCCCCCCTTGCTAAAAGGACCAGCTTCTTCGACTCATAATACTGGATTTTAAGCTTTCATTTGTTCTGTTTGAGGTTAATAGTGTAGTGTGTGACACCCAAAATCATAAAAGACTCTCTTATGTCTATTTTAAAGGCAAATGTCCATTATATAAAAAAAGCTTAAAATGTGATACTGGAAAAATTCTTCACCCTTAAGGATACCCTTTAGTCATTCAAAGAAAAGATTAAAAACAATAAATACAACTTTTAGATCATAATTGGTTACCTTCTAAGTTTCCTTCTCCCCTCACTGCCTTTTCTAGGATATTTGCTGCCCAAATATCTGCTAAATCCATTACTCTCTATAAGTTGACTGGAAAAATACCAGAACATTGTTTAGTAAAATCTAGTTCTTGTTTAAGTAACCTGATAGCTAATATTTTTAAAAACATTCCATATTGTTAAACCTCTTAGAATATCAGGGTTGGAAGGGCCCTCAGGAGGTCATCTAGTCTAACCCATTGCTCAAAGGAGGACCAATCCCCAATGAAATCATCCATATCCCTAAATGGCTCCCTCAAGGATTGAACTCAGAACCCTGGGTTTAGCAGGCCAATGATCAAACCACTGAACTATCCCTCTCCCTGCCCCAAAAAAGTCCTGGTGTGACAATGCTGAACAAAAGAAAGAAATTAAACCCACACATTTGAAACCAGTCAAGAAGGGAATTCTTCCCAAAAACATTACTAGAGTGTCTGCATATTTAGTAGATAAGTCACAACAGACAGAATAATTAGCCAACATAGGAGGAAGAAATGTAAAGATTACACTGGTTGCACTTTTTTTCTTCTGGAGGGATAACTATATTCATTCACATCCCAAATGAGAACATTTTAATGAAATTATCTTCAACATGATTGTTTCTGAAGAAATCTTTTATTATAGAGTGCTCACTTTCTTACTAAGTTAGTAGTTAATAGGAATGTTCCAGAGGCTCTTCTGCAGGAAATAGGTGGACAAGGACAATGTAGGGTTTGGAGAGTGGAGGGAATAGGTTCAAAACCAGTGAGGATGGTAGTTTTAATTCAAAAGTAACATGAATCCTCTACCTATGAGTTGGAATAGAAGGGATTTAATACAATGTAAGTTTTCAAAATAAGCAGTTTACCATATAACTTCCCCCAATTGTTTAGTTTGTTTTTAGAATGTAGTACTAATGAAAGCTGCCAAACAGACAGCATTGCAGGCTCTCAACTAGAGCTTGACAAAACTTTTTCTGGCTGAAAAATGGATTTTGGGAGCTCCAAAACTATTTGTGAATTCAGGTTGAATTTGACAAATAGTTTCAACAACAACAAAAACCTCTGAAAAGTTGAATTTTTTTTCGTCTTTGAAATGTTTCATTTTGACTTGACTTTTTATTTCAAAATGGCATTTCATTTTCAAATTCTACCAATTAAAAAAACCCACAAAGGGTGAAAAATGGCTAAAACACAACAAAAAATCTGAAAAAAGCTTTGTTTCAAGTCAACTGAAACATTTCTGTGAAAGCCCCTCCTGTATCACAGTTTTAAAACAGATTTGTTGGCTCTTAATATCTAGAGTTCCAGGCAAATGTGAAGAAGAGAATAATATGCTCTGTCTCAGATAGCCAGAACCGTTTGTGGAGGATCTAGTTGCAGGTGTCTTTAGCTGACAAGCATTGCTTGATCTATTCAGTACTCTGATGCAGATAGTACAGTGTGTATTTGCATATGGACCCATATAAATCAAAAGCTATTTAAAAAATGTGCCACTTGTTCAGCCCATATACACTCCAGAAAATGATGTTGAGTTCGGTGGCTTTTCGAGACCTGATAGGTAAATTAGGTAAAACTCTTCTCCATGATGTTTCTGACACACTGCTTGCTGTTGTAGAAGTTTTCTTCAATATTTGCATGTAAGAAACTAATTTAAATGGGTTAGTTCACAATCTTTTTTTCCTTTCTCTAAAGTATCTGAACACTTCCTGTCCTCATATGAAATTGACTGTACCACTGAAACGAAGAAGGAGGTGGTGCAGTGTATGGGCTCCTTCCAGGATGGGGTAGCAGAGAAGTGTGTTGACTACTTCCAGAGATATAGACGTTCTACACATGTGACTCCAAAATCCTACCTATCCTTTATTCAGGGATATAAAGCTATCTACAAAGAAAAGCATGCTGAGGTGAAGACATTGGCCAATAGGTAAAATGCCTCATTTGCTCCTTTTTCTTTCTTCCACTCCCCTCAAATGGGTACAGAACAGCTTGTGACAATCAATGGTGATTTCAGTTGATGATTCTGATCACTCTATAAAGAAAACACTGATATTGGATTTGAATTTGCCTCTCAGGTTTTTCATTCTGTGGGTATTAATATAATTTTATCCACTATTAGGGCCATTTTTTGGCCTATAGTATTTAAATCAATAACAATGAAATAATGTAAGTAGTACTTAACAGGAAAGTAAACATGTGAATCTTAAGTGCCTTGCATGGTGACAGGTTTCAGAGTAGTAGCTGTGTTAGTCTGTGTCCGCAAAAAGGAGGAGGAGTACTTGTGGCACCTTACAGACTAACCAATTTATTCGGGCATAAGCTTTCATGGGCTAGAACCAACTTCATCAGATGCATAGAGTGGAGCGTACATTAGGAACTAACCAATTTATTTGGGCATAAGCTTTCGTGAGCTAGAACCCACTTCATCAGATGCATAGATGTATCTGTGTTCCACTCTATGCGTCTGATGAAATGGGTTTTAGCTCACCAAAGCTTATGCCCAAATAAATTGGCTAGTCTCTAAGGTGCCACATGTATGCCTTGTTCTTTATGTGAATCTTAGTTTATTTTTCAGAGCAATTTTGTCATAAATGACATTTTGCACAGTAAGCTCTTATTTCCATATTTTTCACATGCGCAATGGAACACATACATGTGGTATGAATTTATATTCAAAAGAACATCTTGTTCATCAGAAGGGTGCTTTCTTGTTCAAATTTCATTTTTTTTAATGTGAAACAGATGGGTATTAACCTTTCTGTGAATTCTGGAGCATCTCTCTCATTCCTCTGATGCTTTCTATTTTCATGGCTCAAGAGCCTCAGTATATCCTCTGCAGATTCAGGATGATGGACCTTCTACTCAAGAAAACCCAACAAGGTGGTTTGACATGATCTAGAGAATTTTCAAATATGTTGTTTAAATTAACCAAGTCCCTCTACAGTTCATATTTAAATATATTTGAAATAGTGTGTAAATCAACGGGTGATGTGTAAATTAAATTGCTTGGCCGCTGCAGTCCCAGTCTACCTTTGCAATTAAATAGGTTGCAACCAGTGCTGGACACCTTAAGCAACTTGAATGCAGTACATATTGTGGCTTGGTTGTCAAATGAATCTGTCATCTTGCCTTTCTGGTAATGGTTAGGGTCTTTTAAAACCACAAAGCCAGACCAAATCCCTGACCTTCCCAGGCTCCACAGATCTTGGATCAGTGCACATCTTCCAAGGCTTGGCTTTAGTGGTTGTCAGCATCTAGGTCCTTAGCCAGCTGGCAGCCTGGCAGCTCTGTTCTATTGCTCTACTCATCCTCTCCTTTTCTTATATCTGAAGCAGCTGAGTTCTTTGCTTCAGTCCCGGCAGCCACCCTGTCCAGTGACTGGCAGCTCTGTGCTGCTGTGTCTGGTGATTCATGCTGCCTATGGCTCCCTGTATCTTCCTGACCAGCAGGCAAGAAACCTAACATTTTCAGCTTGTCAAAAGAGTAGCGACTTTGTCACATCATTGTGCTGGTAGCTCATGTTGAGTTGTTTGTCCTCTATGATGTCTAATTGCTTGTCAAAGGCCTAACAAGATCCTTGGATAGATAAAAAGGGAAGTAGTGAATAGGAGTAGGGAGATGATTTTTACTTCTGCATTATGACATATATGGCATTGGTGAGAGCAGTACTGGAATACTGAGTACAGTTCTGGTGTCCTCATTTAAAAAGGAGACTGAAAAATTGGAGAGGGTTCACAAAAGATTCGCAAAAGTGATTTAGGGGCTGGAGAAAATGCCTTACAGAGCGATATAATGAGCTCCAGCTGTTTAGTTTTTCTGAAAGAAAATTCAGAGGTGACTTGATGACCTTCATGGGAAGAGAATGCTGTGTTATAAAGGGCTCTTTAATCTAGTGGAGAAAGGCAAAACAAGAACCACTGGGTGGAAGCTGAAGCCAGACAAATTCAATTTAGAAATAAAGCACACATTTTTAACAGTGAGGATTATTAACCAAGCGAAGTAGGGAATTTTCTATTTCTTAATGTCTTCAGGTCAAGATTGGAATGTGCATTAGCCAAGTAATTGGTCTCAGGACAGTGGTAACTGTGAAACTAGGAGGTCAGACTAGATGATCTATTGGTATATTCTGTCCTTACAGTCCATGAATTTTCCCAGGCTGCTCTACAGCCATTCCATTCTTTGACTCACTTTGGTTGGGCATTACCTTCTGATGTTTGTTCATGTAGGCTTTTCAACCTAGAAATTGAATGTTTCATTCATTCGTTTGATGTCACATGATTCAGGTTGCAGGATCAAGGTACTTTTGAAACTCCAGCCGGAACAAATGCCCAGTGATTGGGTGCCTTAATTTTTAAGTGCCCCATTGGGAGATGTTTCTAAGGATCCCAATTATTGGAAAATGCTTCCAACCCTCTGAAAATCAAACTTCTTTGAGTGAACAACAAATCAGAAATGACTTCAGAAAGTTGGATGCTATATTTAACTAACTTCCCTGTAAAGTAATTGTTAGCAATTCTTGAAACTGTTGAAATTATAGAGAGGAGCTTTTAGTTAGAAATGGAGAAAGCACCTTTTACAGGCCATGTCTTCCCGTACGTGGTTATCTGTTGATCACTCTCTGGTCTTGAGCCCAACAATGATCACTGTCAAGTGATTAAAAAAATAATTACAATTAATTGCATGATTAATTGCACTGTTAAATAATAATTAAATATTTTTGAATGTTTTCTACATTTTCACATATATTAATTTCAATTACAACACACAATACAAAGTGTACAGTGCTCACTTTATATTTATTTTTAATTACAAATGTTTGCACTATAAAAAACAAAAGAAATAGTATTTTTTTCAATTTGCCTAATATGAGTACTGTAGTGCAATCTCTTTATCATGAAAGTTGAATTTACAAATGAAGAATTAATTAAAAAAAACTGCATTCAAAAATTAAACAATGAAAACCTTTAAAACCTATGAGTCCACTCAGTTCCACTTGTTCAGCTAATTACTGAGACAAACAAGTTTGTTTACATATGCAGGAGATAATGCTGCCTGCTTCTTGTTCATAATGTCACCTGAAAGTGAGAACAGGTGTTCTTACGGCACTGTTGTAACCAGCGTCGCAAGATATTTACATGCCAGATATGTACATACCTTGCAATGCTGGCTACAAAAGTGCCATGCAAAAACCTATTCTCACTTTCAGGTGATGTTGTAAATAAGCAGGCAGCATTATCTCCCATAAATGTAAACAAATTTGTTTCTCTAAGCGATTGGCTGAACAAGAAGTAGGACTGAGTAGACTTGTAGGCTCTAAAGTTTTACATTTTTGTTTTTGAATGCAGTTTTTTTTACATAAGTCTTCATTTGTAAGTTTAACTTTCATGATAAACAGATTGTAGAAAATGTAGGAAAACAGCCAAAATATTTAATAAATTTCAATTGGTATTCTATTGTTAAACAGTGCGATTAAAATGGCGATTAATCTCGATAAACTTTTTTGAGTTAATCACATGAGTTAATGGCGATTAATAGACAGCCCTAATATTCAACCATCTTTAGTCATTGTGTGCATGTAGAGTTTCATAGGTCTCTCTCCAATTGGAATTGTCTTAACAGATAATTCCTGTTTAGTGTGTGAAACACTCATTTCTGATAATAGTGGAAAGTTACATAATGGAAAACTTTGATGACAATTTTTGTACCCATTTTCTTGACATGAAACATTTTTGGCAGTACCTTTCATATTCATCTTGTTAGTAGAATAATTTTAAAATGAGAATTATAAAATAGCTAAGGAACTTATTATGCTCTTTGCTTTGTATTTTAAATTGTAGAATGAATACTGGATTGGAGAAATTGAAAGAGGCATCCGAATCAGTGGCTGCTCTAAGCAAAGAGCTGGAGGTTAAAGAAAAGGAGCTCCAGGTTGCTAATGAAAAAGCTGACATGGTAGGCATAGCTTTGTACATGCAGCTCTCTTTAACTTCTTGTGCGTTCTTTCATTTACTCGTTGAGAAGGAATAATTTAAGGAGGAGGAGTCAGTTAGGAGTTAAAAAGGGATCGGTGCGATAGCATGACAATAGAGAATGTAATATCCTTATATGAATATCCTAATAGTTCATGAACATAAAATTAGACAGATGGATTTTTACACTGGAAATTAAGACAGTAACAAATTCTTTCAGCAGTGTATTTTCTTTGATATTTGGTGTTTGTGTTTTTCCCCTTTGTTAGGTTTTGAAAGAAGTCACTGTGAAAGCACAGGCTGCTGAGAAGGTGAAAGCTGAAGTACAGAAAGTAAAAGATAAAGCCCAGGCTATTGTGGACAGCATCTCAGCAGATAAAGCCATTGCTGAAGAAAAGTTGGAAGCTGCTAAGCCTGCTTTAGAAGAGGCAGAGGCAGCTTTAAAGGTCAGTTTTAAAAGGCAGGGACAAGTAGGGCTACCATTTTCAAAAATGTGCTCCATAGAAAGCAGGCTGGTGGGCTGAGCCACATACCTTACCAGTTAACAAACATTTCCCATTTATCTCATAAATGTTGGTTAGACTCAATATGCTCATGAGTTAGTTAATCCTTCAACAAAAGGAACGCTTTCAACACTTAAATACTGATTGTGATTGTTCATGTTAAACTCGCTGCAACTCACATATGTAAAAGCGACTCCCGTCCTTGGTTTTGATATCACTCTGGTAACCAGCTAATGCTGGTTCAGACATGCTCAAACATGCTGAATAGATGGTGACTAAAGTGCAAACGTGCTTTATTCCATCCTAACATAGGTCTCTTCCCCCTTGTCTTAAATTTTCTCCTATTATGTATCTTGCATCCAAGTTTACTGCTGTCCTACCCCCTTTGTGTCCTTCTTCATGATTACTTCTGTCAGGTCTTCAATACCTGGAAACACTATTGCCACTAGTTTTCCCCATGTTCCCTCTGTCTCCATCTTTGGACACTACTCCAAAAGGCATCTTTGCTGTGAAGTGTTTACGCTGTAATGGAGTAGCTCATTCTGTATGTTTTTGATAGTGGTAATGTCTGTTTTATTATGCATCACTGGAAGTGAAAGTCCCATTTTAGTTTAGTTTAGATCCGGGATACTCAGACCTCAGTCAAATTAGCAATCAGCATTACCCAAAAGAGCCACAATAGTGTGAATTAATTCACTGTTATTGTCACAACAAAATGACCGACCAAAGATTCTACAATTAATTAATAAAAGAATCCAGATTGGTTAATAACCTAGATTGGTTATTAAATCACACAATGTTTTCACATCATGTGCTGCAAAGAACGGAAGGAGACACATTAAAGAGCCACTTATGGCTCCCGAGCCTCAGTCCGAGAATCACTGGATTAGATCTTGTACTGTATAATTCAATGCGCATTTACACTAGTATGTAAAGTGATAAATAATAACTCAGCAGAGAATTCTTGATGGAGAATAACCTCAGTTTCCATTGTTGAAACGTGTTAATCTAATAGTGGAGACCTATGGGAACTGAGAGTTTCTAAAGAGCAAAGCAATGAGTGGGAGGTATGGACTAGTGATGGGAAAAACTCTCCGTTTGCAGGCTCATGTCAGAGAAGTATTCAGACATTCAGATGCTTTTCTTAACTCTTGAGCAGTCCTGCCCCGAAATGCCTTTCTCACTCTCGCACATTATTCCTCCAAATACACCCCTCCTTCCTCTTTCCTGCTCTTTTAGGGAGGAGTCGGAAGATGATATTGGCCTTGCAGGATTGATTTTTCATGAAAAGGTGATTTGAGAGGCCTTCTCTTCTCTCCACATATGAGTAGTGGCTTTTGTGCACACTAAGACGTGAGAACACTATAGTGCATTTTGAGACTTAAACTCCAAGGTACCCTTTAAAGCAGAACTGATCATAAGACTTGAGGGTTGCAAAGTCTGAATCAAGCTGCACCAGAGTGAAATAGCCCACTGGTCACACTCAAAGATATAAATAAGTGGAATGCTCTTAAAAAAAATCCTCCCAATAAAAAAATCTGTAAAGGGGGATGGAGCTCCAACAGAGAAAAAGACACACAAGCAGGAGCTAACAAATACGAATAAATATGTATGTAAAATTATTTTAACATTATTTCAGACTACAATTTCCTTTGAGTCAGAGAACACTCTTTGTCAGTTGTGATTGTTACATAGATTGGTTTTCTCATTAGAATAACCTGGCAAATTATGGTCTGTAAGAGCTTGAGAACTTTAAATGATCTACTAAGAATTTAATGGAATTTTTCTAGCAGCACAGAGAAATGCGTACTGCAATACTTGATTCATTTACAGGTTTCTTAGCTGCTAAGTGACCTTTAATTAGTCAATCGGCTCATTTGTCATAACTTCAAGACTTGTCAGTTTTAAATGACAAGACTAGTGTTAAGTGGAGAAAATAGAGTGTGGTCTTACATAGCTAATTTTTAAAGATATGAAATTCTTTAACACAAATTATGGGCCCTTTGTCCTTTCTATTACACTGATAATTGCTTGTAAAATGTGCAAACAAAAGCATTACATCATGTAACTAAACGTAAGTTATTTTACAAGTTTTCTATCTTCTTTTTCATCCCTCAGAACAGGCTTGCTTGTGTAAATTGCTGCGTGCCTACTTGGTGCTGCCGAGCAGAAATTACTCAGTAGCTTACAAGAGGCAGAGGTTAAAACCTTTCAGAATTGGACCTTTCTACTTTTATTCTGCTTGAGCAGATTTAACAATTAAAAGCCTGTTAATGGATGCGTAGGTTGGATTAATTTTTCCCAAAGAGATCCTATGCCTGTAGAATGGATTCAGTGCAAGCGTCCATGGTTTTTTGATATCTCTCTCTTTGAGATGGACAACGTGGTTTACTACAGCAACAACAGTGATAATCCCTTTCCTTCCTCTCAATTTCACAGACAATTAAACCTGCAGACATTGCCACTGTCCGTACACTGGGCCGACCTCCTCATCTTATCATGCGTATTATGGATTGCGTGCTCCTGCTGTTCCAGAGAAAAGTGAACAGTGTGAAAGTGGACCAGGAGAAAAGCTGCACCATCCCATCATGGCAGGAATCACTGAAATTGATGACAGCAGGAAACTTCTTACAGAACCTGCAGGTACTTTAAAAACATAGAGGAGAAAAATAGGTTGTCTAATGGCTGTAGCAGACCAAAGGTTGAAAGAAGTGTATATTCTATATTTCACTATAAAAGTTATGGGGTTTCGACCCATTGTGTTGTGAAGAAACAAATAGTGGGCATAATTATACAGTTTTCACTCAAAGGAATGTCTGTTGATTTCCCATCCAAGTTTCGCCTAAGTAAGGATTGTAGGATTGGGCTCATTGTTAGATAAGTTGTTAAGGCATTGTGGGAGAGAGGTTATCTGTTTGCTTAAATCACAGGCCATTCACAAATTAGGATGTGCCAAATAAATTGGTGAGTTTTTAAAAGCACCTGTGGAGAAGCTGACTGATGTATGGTAATATAGTGTGGCTAAATTGTTCTCTCCATGATGTCTCCAGCAATTCCCAAAAGACACAATCAATGAAGAAGTTGTGGAGCTTTTGAATCCTTACTTTGAAATGGTAGACTATAACATTGAGACAGCAAAGCGAGTGTGTGGGAATGTGTCTGGCCTCTGCTCATGGACAAAGGCTATGGCTGCATTTTTTTCTATCAACAAAGAAGTGTTACCCTTAAAGGTAAGTCTGTGGGAGGTTTGCCCAACTACTACTGTGGGATTTGGCCTAGTGGGCAGACAAACTACTAACTCCAGCATGTGTCTAAGGAGATTCACATCACAAAAGCAAAAATTCCACAAGAGGGCTCACCCAGTGGGTTGTGGATTTTTAAATAATGAGCACATGCATAAGTCCATCCTGGTTCAGTAAAGCTTTTAAGCATGTGCTCGAAGGCTTTGCTGAACTGGGGCTAAAGGGCTCTTTTTCTCCAAGTGCCTTTTTAATAAATTAGAACAGCCCTTTCTGACTCACAAAATCTGCTCCATGTTTATATTTAGCCATGTCTGTTCATTTGGATGGAAAAAGGTTGTGCTGACCACATCTGATGCCTGTAAGCACTGCAGAACTGAAATAGTTATGGCATAGGGAACTGGATTCTGTTGCCTCCATTTCTTGTGTATCCACAGAGCAACTAATGAAGGAGCTATGCAGATAGCACTGAGAGAATAATTAGGCCTGTGGAACCTTTCTGAGTAGTGATGAGGCAAGCAGAGGGAAAGAACCCAGTTACTTACAGATCCAAGGAGCAGTTTACAGGGCAGGCAGTTATAAATATGTATTCCTTTTTTGTTTATAAACTAAGCATATTAGATCTGAAAATCACTTACACAATAAATATGAAACTTCAAACAGCCATTTCCACTGAGTTGAAGTGCTTTCCGGGCATTTCCTCGGGCCATTTCTGTTCTCAGATTGATGTACTAAGAGAGAATTTTTCAAAAGTAACATCTACCTTTTCATAAACAAACCTAGATTTGCTCACAGTTGAAGTATTTATTTATCTAACAATGAAACTTGTAGGTGCAAACACAAACTTCATGCAAACTGAGTAAATCATAAATAACCAAATGCCTCCAGAATTAGTAAAATCTGGAATTGTGTAAAATAAATTACCAATGTTGGGGACATTTCCTTAGGGCTGGTTTGGACACCAATATAAGTTGGAGCAGCTTGAGAGCTAATTTTGCCAACACCAGCAGGAATGGCCCCCTAGGAACCATGATTCCACTTGCCTGTTGCAGGAGTGCAAGGCATTGCTGTCTTATCTCAATGCTGCTCCTATATTGAGGGGGCCCAGGAATGAATGGTGTGGAGCTGTCTCTGCTAGCTTCATAACTCCCTATGTCAAAGGAATCCCCAGCTACCCCATATATGGCCATTTTCCAGTTACTTTCTGCTGACTGAGCAGGACAAAGTATAAAGCCAAGGACCTGACCTACCTACGACTCTTTATTTACGTTCACAAAACCTTTAATATAAGCGTGGGACTTGTATCGTAAATTAGGGCAACACACAACATTTAGTACTGGCTTTTAGAAGAGACAGTTGATTATCTCCTTTATACTTTGAGGCCTTCCAAAGAACAGATTGATACTCAATAAGAAGGAATTAGAAGGACATGATCTGAGCATGAAATAGCAGTAGGTCTGTGATATTTATATTTGAATTCAGAAATGTGTTCTTTATATACATGTAGTCTGAGAAAACGTAGAGGATCATCTGAATGAAATGCTTTATCCCCTCCTGTGAAGTGTTTTACCACAGAATTGCAGCTGAGAATTGTAGCAGAATTCAATCTGTCAGACAATTGAATTGAAAGGATTCTGAGTAATAGCTCAATTATACAGAGCAGTTCAGATTTTAAATATAATCTGTGAAGCTTTAATTGAGATGTGCTTTATACCAAATGCTTTGAAACATTCAGTGTATGAATTTGCTTGACATATGTATATTTGTAGGCTAATTTGGCAGTCCAGGAGAATCGCCTTGCCACTGCCATGCTAGATCTGCAGAAGGCCCAAGCAGAATTGGATGACAAGCAAGCTGAATTAGATTTTGTACAGGCAGAGTATGAAAAAGCCATGAGGGAAAAACAGGTGCAGTATTCTTTACATTAAGATGCTCTTTGACTGTTTTAGTCATTGGTACTATTTATGGAACCACAAAATACAATGCATCTCCCCACACTCACTATTGTCCTTTGAAATAGAGAATTTAGGGAAGAAATTTTGAATCTTTTTGGGACATCCTTCTTTTTGTGTGTGTGAGTGTGCTTTCTCATATACTCTCCTGGCCCATTAAAATCCACTGGGTGTGTAGTACAAAGCCTCATGCATTGAACAATGCATTTGCTACATGAATATGTGAATATTTCTGTTCACAGACATTTGAAATTGTGGACTTTAAGCGCCTGGGCTAGCAGATGTCACCCACCTTTCGCCAGCACTTAACATACATACATATAATAAAAAAAATTGAAAAAAAAATTCAAAGGCTCCCAGGAAGGGGCACAACCAGAATTTTCCTAATCAGGGGGCCAGATGGTGCTGGTTTGGGTCCTTAGGGTCAAGCACATGATGCGGGGGAGAGGGAAGTACATATGTGAATTGTCCTGAGGTTGTCAGTTCTGCCTGAAATATTCATTCAGAGATGGATTTTATGACAGTGTCTCGGGGGCAGTAGCTGGGTCCCGTTTGGTCTCCCCCCATGCCATGCACAATGACATATAGGAAGCATCCCTATCCCCCGGGGCACAGATGGAAGCTCCCTGCACTGCGAAGTGGTACGGGATCTTCCCCTTCTAGGGACCATCTCTTTAAGTCCTCCTCAGCTCTGGGCTCCTCCCACCCATTCCTGCCCGGGGTTCCCATGATAGATCTGTGGTCTGTATTGCTCCAGGTGCTCTGCACTGCAGATATGGTTGCCCTCGCAGCTTCAGAGAAAGCTTAACCATCCAGCTTAACTCAGTAGCTCCATCCTGGGTTAGGGCAGCCACAGGTGGGACCCAGAGTGCATGATTCTGCACACAGCACCTGTGCCATAGAGTTGCCCACTAGGAAAGAAACAGGAACCACTAGTGCGTGTTCTCTGTGGCTCTTGTGGGATGTGTCTCTAGGGGTCTGAGCCTTGGGCTGGGCTAGGCAGCATGCTGTAGCTTCTGCCTTGAGTCCTGACTGTGTTGTTGGGTGGCAGCGTTTATGGCAAAGGTTGAGTCCTGATGTGCCCCAATCCCTTATATACAATTGTATAGAACAAGCCCAAATATGCATCCGTTCTTTGAAGTTAATGCGCAGTGATGGAGCATTTCAGTTTTATGTGCTAGATGCTATGCACTATGACTGAGGCCACGTTTTAGTCACGGGTATTTTTAGTAAAGTCATGGACAGGTCACAGGCAGTAAACAAAAATTCATGGCCCGTGGCCAGTCCATGACTTTTATTATATATCCCTAATTAAAACTTGGGCTGGAAGGCCACAGGTACTCTGGGGGGGAAGGTCTGGGGGTGCTGCGGACACTGGGTGGGGTGGCCCAGGCCCCGCACTGGTGCTGGGGGGTGGCAGGCAGTGTACTGCGGCCCAGGACTTCCACTGATGCTGGGGAGAGGAGCGGGTGGTGGTGCACAGCCCAGGATCCTTGCTGGGTGGGGGGAAGGATGGGAATGCTTGCAGACTCCCTACCCGGCTCCGCATATCCCTGAAGATCCTAGAGGGAGGGGTGGTCAGGGGTGGGGCTCCATGCGCTGCTCCTGCCACAAGTGCCGGCTCTGAAACTCCCATTTGGCCAGGAACTGCAGTCCATGGGCACTTCGAGGGTGGGTCTGCAGGCACAGACAACATGTGGAGTCCTCTGGACCCACTGCCTACAAGCTGCAGGAACATGCTGGTGGGAGCCAAGGAGCCTTCCCAGATAAGCGCCACCCTTCACCCCAACCCTCTGCCCCAGTCCTCAGCCCCCTCCCACACACCTAAACTGCTGCTGCTGATCCAAGGGCTGCACTGGGCAGCCCCTGAGGCAGTACTGGCCTCTGCAGAAGTCACAGAGGTCATGGAAAGTCATCCATTAAGGGTTTAAATAAGATTAAGTTTTTCCTTCCAGTTCCAATCAGTGTTTTTTTGTGTGGTCTGTAGACCTTGCTTGAAGATGCAGAACGCTGCAGACATAAGATGCAAACAGCCTCCAGTCTTATAAGTGGTCTAGCAGGTGAAAAAGAGAGATGGACTGAACAGAGTAAAGAGTTTGCTGCACAAACCAAGAGGCTTGTGGGTGAGAATAATTCTTCATTATACAGACTTACTGTGAACTCACCCTGTGACTTTGAACTAGAGTTAAACTAAGATCATTCCTGCTCTGCAAGTGGCTTCTTTGGATGACCTTGGACAAGTCACTTAACCTCCTCTGTATCTCAGTTTCTTTAGCTCTAAAATGAGGATATAGACTAATTCTCTTTGTAAATCACTTTTTGTCATCTTTGGATGAGAAACACTACATAAAAGCAAGATGCGCATAGTAAAGTACAAAATAGTTTGTACAGCATATAAAAGTAGTGGTAACTCGTGATACTTTCATGCTTGTATAGTAATGTTACGGAGTATAATCTGTGGGCTGCAGCCCGTAGAGGGTGACATATTAATGGTGACTATTATGGAAGTAGCATAGTTTGTATAGCTAAAGATACTAAGACTTGTGCCTGAAATAGAGATTAATGTTCTGTATGAATAATACAGTGTATCCTCCCCACACTTAGAACACTTATTCTTCAAGTATAGAATAACTTTTTGGACAATTTTCCAACAAATTCTTTAAATATTTACAGCAAGTTGCCTTTTTCAGATCCTGCTAATAAATTTGTGATTTTTGAGATTAAAAATAGATTTTTCTACACTGTAAAAGTTATAAGGAATAAACTACTTTGAAAGTTGACCATGTTTCTTCTACATATCTACACTATTGTTCATCAGTTTCTCTCTACACAGTGATAATCATTTAAAAATATTCATCCACTAATACTGTTGTCATAATTTGTCAGAATCTAAACTTTTGATTTAAAAAGAGTTGTTAGCCTTCTAGTCTTGGTGGCAGCTTGGAAAAGAGGTTGTCATTAAAGGAAAGAACAGGGGCAGGGCTGGCTCTAGCTTTTTTGCCACCCCAATCAGCAAGAGTGCAGAAGCAACACCCGCCCCCACAACCAGGAATGTGCTGCCCCAAAATTGGCTAGAATGCCGCCCCTTATAATGTGCCGCTTTCTCTGCTGGTGCCTAGAGCCTGCCCTGAATAGGACCGGGGGGCGGTTAGGGACTCCTATGATTGGAGTCTAACCCTCCATTCCTCTAGCCCATCTTAACCTTCCTATGAGGAGTTTGGATTATAAGATCCCAGGAATGGATTGCTGGAGAGACCTGGATGGAAAAATAGGGGGAACTGAGGGAAGCCCCCCAGGTAATTACAGAATAAACAAGGGGTTACCTGCACTGTACACTTTTATCTGCCGGGTAGTCCCAGACATCTAATAATAAAGTTGCGGTCTAATTAAATCCATGTCAAATATCTCCTGTCCTTCTTTTGGTATAGCCAGACAACAGATCCTTGCTGGTATGATACACTGGGAATTTTCAGAACACTTTGGAAAAACTAAATTTTTTAAATGGCTCCAAAATCTGAATAAAATCACGAAAAATTAAAAAAAACTAATTAAAATTAAAATTAGAAAAAAACCCATTTTCAGTGATATTTTGCACACAGCATAGTCAAGCAAATAAATCTGCCCTTACACTATAAATTCTGTTGTAGCTCCTGTTAGAAGCTTTGCCTGTCTCTCTTGTCTGTTTCATGCAAGCACATATATTACCCTAACAGAGCTGCCATAGTATTTCACTATCTTGTGTTATTTCTTTTTTTAGGAGATGTATTGTTGGCTACAGCTTTTCTATCTTATTCTGGTCCTTTTAACCAAGAGTTCCGCAATCTGTTGTTAAATGATTGGCAAAAGGAAATGAAAATGCGGAAAATCCCATTTGGCAACAACCTAAATCTCACGGAGATGTTGATTGATGCTCCGACCATCAGTGAGTGGAACCTCCAAGGATTGCCAAATGATGATCTATCCATACAGAATGGAATTATTGCCACGAAAGCAGCTCGTTATCCTTTGTTAATTGATCCACAGACTCAGGGCAAAATTTGGATTAAAAATAAGGAAACCAAGAATGAACTTCAGGTAACTTGAATGAAGATATTTTCATACCCTCTACTAGCTCTTGCTTAGCTGCCAAAATGCTTGGCTAATGAAGGGTTTCAGGTTGTTGCTAGCAGTTATAAAGTTTATATACTACCTAAGTTGCATGTTACAAGCAGTCAATGTACACTTTAGGCAGATTTATCATTTAGCACTAGAGCAAGTTCTCCCCTTTGTTACCTTATAACCAGGCAAACCTGCTGGTTTCGGTGGACTTGCTCGAAGCATAATCCAATGAAGAATGTGGCTGTTAGTGTGCAAATGGAAGACCTGATTAATTCCACAAGGAAAATGTTGGATGCCATAAACTCTAGGCAAATGAAAATGTGTATGCTGTAGTTTGTCTTCTTAGAGACTCATAGACCAGAAGGGACCCTCATGATCATCTAGTCTGACTGCCTGCACATTGCAGGCTACAGAACCTTGCCCACCCTTTCCTGTAATAGACCCCTAACCTCTGGTCCAGTTACTGAAGTCCTCAAATCATGATTTAAAAACTTAGAGAATCCACTCTTTACACTAATTTAAACCAGCAAGTGACCCATGCTTTATGCAGCAGAGGATGGTGAAAAACTCTCAGCACCTCTACCAATCTGATTTAGGGGAAAATTTGTTCCTAATCCCAAATATGGCAGCCAGTTAGACCCCGAGAGTGTGGGCAACACACATAGGAACGAATTCTCTTTAGTAATTCAGAGCCTCCCCATCTAATGTCCCATCACGGGTCCTTGGAGATATTTGCTGCTAGCAGTTTCAAATTGGCTACATTCCTCTGTAGGGAGTCTCTTCGAACCATCCCCATCCATAAACTTTTCAAGCTCAAACTTCAGGCTAGTTAGGTGCCTCACCTCCTGCTCCCCTTGGAAAGCTGTTTCAGAACTTCACTCCTATTATGGTTAGAAACCTTCATCTAATTTCAAGGCTAAATTTGTTGATGGCCAGTGTATATCTATTAGTTCTTATGTCAATATTGGCACTCAACTAAAATAACTTCTCCCACATCCTGGTATTTATCCCTCTGATGTATTTACGGAGAACAATCATATCTCCCCTCAGCCTTCTTTTGATTAGGCTAAACAAGCCAAGCTCTTTGGGTCTCTCCTCTTGTAAGGCAGGCTTTCCATTCCTTGGATCATCCTAGCAGCCCTTCTCTGCACCTGTTCCAGTTTGAATTCATTTTTCTTAAACATGAGAGACCAGACTGCACATTGCATTATGCTGATGTACTAAAAACTCAGCAGACACAGCATCATGCTATTCACTAGCTTTCTGCTATATCAGAAATAAATAGTAGCCATTATTGTTATTTTATTTTATTATCATTATTCTTTTATTAGTGTAGCACCTAGGACTAGGACCCCATTGTGTTAGGTATTATACAAGCACAGAACAAAAAGACAGTCCCCACTCCAAAGAGTTTACAATCTAAGTCTAAAACAGAAGATATCAGATGGATACAGACAGATGGGAAACAATGCAACAATATTGATCAGCATGTTGGCAGTGGTCTTAGCATATAAGTGACCTAATGGTTGAGTTTTTTGTAGACTTTGTGGCAAGGGAGTTTTAAGGGGAATTTGAAGAATGTATGAATGGCCCTACTGGGTCAGACCAAGAGTCCATCTAGCCAAGCATCCTGTCTTCTGACAGTGACCAGTGCCAGGTGCCCCAGAGGGAATGAACAGAAGAGGTAATAATCAAGTGATCCACGCCTGTTGCTCATTCCCAGCTTGTGGCAAACAGAGGCTAGGGACACCATTCCTGCCCATCCTGGATAATAGCCATTGATGGACTTATCCAGGAATTTATCTAGTTCTTTTTTTGAACCCTGTTGTGGTCTTGACCTTCACAACATCTTCTGGCAAGGGGTTCCAAGGTTGACTGTGTGTTATGTGAAGAAATCGTTCCTTTTATTTGTTTTAAACCTGCTGCCCTTTCATTTCTTTTGGTGACCCCTAGTTCTTGTGTTATGAGAAGCAGTAAACAACACTTCCTTGTCTACTTTCTCTATAACAGTCATGCTTTTATAGATCATATGTCCCCTTAGCAGTCTCTTTTCCAAGCCGAAAAGTCTCAGTCTTATTAATTTCTCCTCATATGGAAGCCATTCCATACCTCTAATCATTTTTGTTCCCCTTTACTGAACCTTTTCCAATTCCAGTATATCATTTTTGAGATGGGGTGACCACATCTGCACACAGTATTCAAGATGCGGGAGTACCATAGATTAATATAGACAGCACTATGATATTTCTGTTCTATTATCTATCCCACAGGTTGCCAACCTGGGACTCCGGAGCCACATGTAGCTAACCTTGTATAGGCACCAACACCGGGGCTGGAGTTATAAGCTTCAACTTTCCAATGTGTCAGAGGGTGCTCACTGCTCAACCCCTGGCTCTGACAGAAGCCCTGCCCCCCACTCCATCCCTTCCCCCACCCCTGAGCCTGCTGTGCCCTCGCTCTTCCCCACAAGAGCCTCCTGCACACCACAGCTGATCAGGAGGTGTGGGGAAGAAGGGGGAGATGCTGATCGGTGGGGCTGCTGGTGGATGGGAAGCACTGGGAGCAGGGGGTGGGGTGCTGATGGGGGGCTGCTGACATGTTACTGTGGGTTCTTTAGAAATGAGCATAGGTAAATTTTGTCTCCTTCTCAGGTTCAGGTTGGCCACCCCGATCTATCCCTTTCTTAATTATTCCCAGCATTCTCTTAGCTTTTTTGACTGCCACTGCACGTTGAGTGGATGTTTTCAGAGAACTATCTCTAATGACTCCAAGATCTCTTTCTTGAGTGGTAACAGTTAATTTAGACCCCATCATTTTATGTGTATAGTTGGGATTATGGTTAATGGTGTAGGTTTGTGGATATTTAGAAGGAGCGCTTCCCAGCCATGAGCCTTGTACTTATCTGTAACTGGTACTTGAAAATTCTGCATCTCTTATATATTGGTAACAATTGTATAACTAGTGATATTAATGAATTATTGCTGGATTTGAATTAGGCAAGTGCAATTGAACTACATTGTGATGATTTACCTTATTATTGGTCTTGTTTTGTTGGGACAAGGAAAGCTGCTGAGTTCTAAGCTTAGAAAACAAAGCTGATGCATGATCTGTACTTGCAAAACATTTTATAAAGGAAAAAGTTAAATTTAGGATTGGGTTTACCACTGCTATATTCTACTTTTACTTTAGTGGAATTAAACCAATGCAAAACTGGAGTACCAAGTTGATGAATCGTGTGTGAACTTTTGGACCAAGTTTATGAATTGGGGGCGGGGGGCTGAGGTTGTCAAAAATGCTTAGTGTTGGCCTAATTCTGCTCCCACTGAAGTTACCAGAAGTTTTATCCCTGACTATAGTTGAGTGGGAAACAGTTTTTCTGGCCCACAAATATTTTCAAGTAGACAATATTTTCCTCTCTTGAATCATAATGAAAAGTCAAAATTGAAAATATTCATAAACCAAAAAACAGATTTTTCAATTTTCATTTCAAGTAACTTGAAAGAGTTTGTCTTGTTAATTTTGGTCAGGTTTGATTTTGACCTGTTTTCTTTTTTAGTCTAGTTTAAATTTCTAAATAAAAAGTAATTCAAATGATAAAAAAAATAATTTTTTGTTTATAAAATGTCAGTGTTTTGTTTTGACATGTAAAACTTTTTTCTCAACTTTTTTCAGGTTGGGAAATTTGTCAGAATTGACCCGATTTCACAATGTCAGTTAATTGGCAGTTTTCAAGAGAAAGATGAACTGAAAAATTTCCAGCCAGCTCCTCTTGGAGAAAGAGAGTAGTTCTCATTCAAAATATTGAGTATTCTGAAATCATACCCTTTTTCCTTGATCTTTAGCTAGTGTCTCTTTCAATAACATGACTATAGTAAACATATGAAAAGGCATGATATACTGGCTATATGTTGTATTTCTAGATCACATCTCTGAATCACAAGTATTTCAGAAACCACTTAGAGGACAGTCTTTCTCTTGGAAGGCCACTGCTGGTTGAAGATGTTGGGGAAGAGCTTGATCCAGCATTGGATAATGTTTTGGAGAAAAACTTCATCAAAAGTGGTTCTTCCTATAAGGTAAAAGAAGAAAATATAGGGGAGTGCATTCAAATATTAAAATAATGCTAATTTTGTATAGTTATGATAGCCTTATGTTTGGATTTGTGAATAGCCAAGATATTTAAAATGTTCATTTTTCTTCTTCTGTTAGTCTTAAATGGGATTATAAGCATTAGAAGAAAACCCTATTTAAAACCCAATTGTGCTGTCTTGTAAATTAATTATTGCATGCATAATTGTGCAGAAATTACAGAATCAGACAAGTTTCTGAACAACTAGCTTGAGGCACTACATGGATATTGTTTTTGCACAATTTTTTAATATAGAATGGCTTTTTAGTTAGATCTTTCCAAAATTCAGTAGCAGAAAAATTAAAACTTGTACATTTTGAACTATGTTGTGTGGCAAAGTACCCTCTCTGTCTCACCAGGCATGAGTCCTTTATGCCTGGGAGAGAGTGGTTTGGGCAGGGCAAACCTCCTAAACTGCCCAAGGACAAGCTTTTCCTTCCCTTAATCAGTCCTTTGGCTGGGTTTTTTGTCCCTCTGGCCAGGGAATGCTGCCTCCCTTCTCGGAGAGGCTCCCTGTCCTGCTGCACCCAGCCTGCTGGCAGCCTCACTCCCTCTCTTTCGTTCTCCCCCTTCTTCCTAACAGAGGAGGGTTTAAAAAGGTCTCCAGCAGTCCTTAATTGGCATCAGCTGATCTCGACTGAGTCTCTGGCAACCTCTACTCAGCTGAAACCAATTAACCTGTGGTTACCTTTCTTAATTTGGCAAGGAGAGGGTCTTTTAACCTTCTGGGGCTGCTTACCATCCCCTGCCCCTTCTCGTAGCTGTCTGTTCTGGGTTTACCACAGTTGTAAGAATGTGTGACCCTTACTATCAGCGCTTTTCAGTTCATCGGTCTGTTTCATAATATTTCATTGTGTTTTGCAATAAGGTAAAAGTTGGTGATAAAGAAGTAGATGTCATGAATGGCTTCAGACTTTACATCACCACCAAACTCCCAAATCCTGCATATACCCCTGAAGTTAGTGCTCGCACATCCATTATTGACTTTACTGTGACCATGAAAGGTCTAGAAGATCAACTCCTAGGGAGAGTCATTCTCACAGAGAAACAGGTAGGAGGAAAATTATTCCACTGTATTTCTATTCGGTTTAGAATGTACAGATATGTGTGTGTGTTGAGGGGTAAATTTCACTTGAGTTAAATTGATTATTCTGTTCTCTCGTACTACAAGGTTACTGCTTTTCAGTTCTGTGTGAACAACTTTGGGGACAGCCCTGTTCAGAGAGCTCTTAAAAATAAGCACAATCATAAAACAAAGTTGATATGATCCTGCAAAAGCTCTCTTGACTCTTTTGCTTAGTCTTCCCTTTACCCACTGATTAAGGTCGTCTAGTCTGTTTTTCTCAAACATGAACATTTGCTATCTTGTGTGTGTGTGTGTGTGTGTGTGTGCAAAATATACTACTTTGCATTCCAACATATGGTAAATAAGGTTTTTCATTTGAAAATATGCTCTTTTAAAGTCAGAGAATCTCCTTAAATCAATAGCAGCAATTAAAGGAAAATGTTTTGCTTTTCTGGTTTGAAGTTCTGACTGCCATCACTTCGCACTGAGATTTAGGTTTTCCTCTGTCCTTCCACCTCATAGGTTTTTCAAATATGTCCTGGTCCGTAGCCTGGGTGAGATCTTCCATAGTGCCTGGATCCTCCAGGAGCCGGTAGACCAACAGATGTTCCATGGTTTGTTTCCCCACAGTCACATGTATCTGGATCATTGGAATAGCCACATATCCACATATGGACTTTTTGTCCTGTCAACTTTTGTTTGGAAGCAATTTAAAAATAGATCCCTAACCTCTGGCTGAGTTACCAAAGCCCTCAAATTATGATTTAAAGACTTCAAGTTAAAGAGAATTCACCATTTACACTAATTTAAACCTGTAAGTGATCCATGTCCCATGCTGCAAAGGAAGGTGAAAACCTCCCCGTGTCTCTGTCAATCTCACCCAGGGGAAAATTCCTTCCCAACCCCATATATGGTGATCAGTCAGATGTGAGCACATGGGCAAGACCCATCAGGCATATACCTTGCAAGGAATTATCTGTGGTAACTCCATTTAATGTCCCATATCTGGCCGTTTTTCTGTTTTGCTTGTGACCACTCTCCTGATATCCGGTGGACTATATCCAACAAGAATGTAAAGGCTGTTCGTATTCGTTGGTTTTAGATCTAGCAGCAGCTGTCATTTAATGTGGGGTCCAGCTTCTTTGTGTGAGCTGATCTTTCCCACACAGGACATGCATATTCAACCATCGAATAGACAAGTGTAAGTGTGGTGGCTCTTAATGTTGCTGGGCTGGTTCCCCATTTTAAATTTGCAAGCTTCCTGAGTATGTTGTTCTGGGTATTGACTTTGCCTTATGTCTTCTCAATGTGTGCCCTGAAGGAGAGAATGTGGTCTAGCGCTACCTGAAGATAAACAGGGATTCCAGCAGTGGGCAAATGATACCCCATTCCAGGTGAAGTTGTCTATTGACCTCATTGTTCCAAAGATGGATGAAGCCTTATTTGCATTGTGGCTGGGTTGGCATGCAATTGATCCTTGGTGTAATAGACTGAGAGCCCAGACAGTATCATTCTTAGCGTAGTTTTGATCTGGACAAGATCTTTGCTTTGCGGAGTGATGCATAGATCATCAGAATAGATAAAACGTCTTGTGCCAACATGGATCAGTTAATCATTCAATGTAGATGAGGAGTGTTGGCAAGAGTATGCTCCCTTCTGCAAGGCCATTTTTCTATTACCATCATCAGGTCCCCTTCCTGTATAGTTCAACATAAAGTTGTTGGTTCTGTAATAGAGATTTTATAAATCATATAAGGTGGCGATCTTTCATCCTTCTGGATGGGGGGAGGCGGTAGATGTGGTATATCTTGACTTTAGTAAGGCTTTTGATACTGTCTCACATGACCTTCTCATAAACAAACTAGGGAAATAGAACCTAGATGGAGCTACTATAAGGTGGGTGCATAACTGGTTGGAAAGTCATTCCCAGAGAGTAGTTATCAGTGGTTCGCAGTCATGCTGGAAGGGCATAATGAGTGGGATCCCGCAGGAATTAGTTCTAGGTCCGATTCTGTTCAATATCTTCATCAATGATTTAGATAATGGCATAGAGAGTATACTTGTAAAGTTTGTGGACAATACCATGCTGGGAGGGGTTGCAAGTGCTTTGAAGGATAGGATTAAAATTCAAAATGATCTGGACAAACTGGAGAAATGGTTTGAAGTAAATAGGATGAAACTCAATAAGGACAAATGCAAAGTACTCCAGGAAGGAACAATCAGTTGCACACATACAAAATGGGAAATGACTGCCTAGGAAGGGGTACTGTGGAGAGGGACCTGGGGATCATAGTGGATCACAAGCTAAATATGAGTCAACAGTGTGATGCCGTTACAAAAAAAAGGAAACATAATTCTGGGATGTATTAGCAGGAGTATTTTAAGCAAGACACGAGATGTAATTCTTCCGCTCTACTTTGCGCTTATTAGGCCTCAGCTGGAGTATTGTGTCCAGTTCTGGGCACCACATTTCAGGAAAGATGTGGACAAATTAGAGAAGGTCCAGAGAAGAGCAACAAAAATTATTAAAGGTCTAGAAAACGTGACCTATGGGGGAAGACTGAAAAAAAATGAGTTTGTTTAGTCTGGAGAAGAGAAGACTGAGAGGGGACAAGATAATAGTTTTCAAGTATGTAAAATGGTTGTTACAAGAAGGAGGGAGAAAAAATGTTGTTCTTAACCTCTGAGGATAGGTGAAATTACTAGTCAAAGGGCAACTGATATGGAGTGATATTCTGCAGCAACAATTACTTCTATTGCCATCTCTTTATATTCTCACCCCATCTCCTGTTTTATTATTTAATTTATTTTATTATTTATCATTTTATTTATCATACAGTGACACAAATTTGAATGTGAAACATTTACATTTTTACAGGGTCAAATTCAATACAATTCTTTACTTAGTTTATATTTCCAAATCACTCAGGGCCCAAATCCTATAAGATACTTAGCACGCTCATGTCTGATTAAACCAGTGGGATCTGGTGGTGTTCAGCATCAGTGGGATTGTTAGCATTGCCTTCAAGAGTTAAGCCTATACTGCTAGATTTGAAAAGCTAGTTGTTACACTTGAGTTTTTGGAGTTAGCTGTGCGTAGGGTGGCGGAAGAAATTGTAACGGTGGGTAGCTAGAAGCGCTTTCCCCCCCGCCCCCGACTCCAGGGAAAGAAAGGGTATTACCGGTCACACTTCTGTTATCGGGTGCTGCTTTGTTATTGCATACTTCGCATACCAGTGCTCTTCGGTTTTCATTGCCTACTCGCCTTGTGCAATACTAATGAGACACCTGCTTGCATTATGTAATACTAACAAGATAGAAATAAGGTATTAGTTATTTATGAGGTATGTATGAGATGCAAATGTTCCTGTTATTTTTCTGCCTGTGTTCCCATGCGTGGTGGGCTTCACCCCAAGCATTGCGCTGGTGCGTCGGGCTTTCCCCGTCTCAGTGGCAGCAACGAAGGGAGCCCCCGTTGCGGATGTGTCACTCTTGCCTTCAATAAACTCACCACTTTTATTCAGCAGCTGTGTATGTGCCTCGTTCCTACGGGACCCCGAGTACCCTGTAACATTTGGCACAGCGAGCAGGGTCCCGTGGAATGATGCCCCTTTGGCCAAAGGCTGGGGAAGCAGAGAAGTTGTCGCTGTCCCTGCAACGCATACCGGGATGGCCCCCGACAGAGCCATGGGGGCCAGTTGTGCGGGTGGTTGCCGGCTGGGCGGCCCCGGCGGATTGGCCTGAATACCACCAGGTTGCTGGGGTCATGCCGGTGCAGCTCGTAGAGGGGCTGAGCCGGTTGCGAGTCAGCCAGCGGTCTGGGATGGAGCGACGCGCTATGAGTGAGTTGGTGTGGCTGTTTCTAACTGCACTCTGGGCCCAGGACGATGAGCTTCTGTGTCTGCAGAGGCTTGTAGAAGGTCAAACGCAAGAGTGTTTGGCGCAAGGAGAGGCGCGGGTGGGAGCACAGGAGGTGGTGACCTCAGAAGCGGAGAAGGATCAAGCTCTCATGCGCTGCTGTGAGGCACTTGTAGTGTGTATTTCCAGTAAGCAACAGCTGAAACAGGGGCGAAAGCCCGTCACGGTCGCCCAGGTCAGGGTGGTCACGGCAGCCCCTTCGTGGGACCATGAGACCTGGGATGGCAACATTTGGAGTTCCTCCTCAGCCTCAGAGAGTAAGGAGGCTGATCCCCCCCTACAGGCGCGCCCGGTGCGAGAGTTGCGAGTGGAGGGAGGTTCACTTCAGGAGGTTGTCCGTACCTTCAAAACGAGTGAGCTACAGGAGATTGTGAAAACTTTTCATCAGGAACCGGGGGAGGAGAGAGGAGCAGAAGCCAGCACGCCGGTGGAACCGAGCACCCCGGTAGACTGGAGTCTTCCGTGTGCCTTGTGACGGGGAGGTGGGTCCCCCATCCGGTGCACGGCCAAGCGCCAGACCCAGGAGGCGGGAGACCGCCGCCCCTTCGTCCTGCTCACAATCCAGTGGCCGCATGGAGAGACCGAGCACGTCCTGGCCTTGCTGGACACGGGAGCCAAAATCACCATCCTCCAGTCTATGCAGGCGGTGGGGTGCTCGACTGTGGTACGGGGCCTGGGTGGCTCGGAGACGTGGTCATTTGCCGTGACTGTTACTCTCACCCTGGATAAGGCGCCGCCCTCCCACGCGACGGTGCTAGTGGCACCCATCGGTGCAAGGCGAAGCAACAACAACCACGGAGGGCACCTCCCCACTCCCCAGCCAGTGTCTGGTGGACTAATCCCGGAAAGAAAGCTAAGGCCGCGACCATCCTCACCACAGGAGAGGGTTGGGCTGTTGTGTTGCTGGAGCAGGAGGACTGCCCCGAGACGGCCTCATGGCACCGCCTAACCAAGTGCTCTTTTTAACGTTTTTGCAGGGTTTCCTGTATGTTGCCAACAGCATGACTGTGAACACATGGGTAACTCTGGCCCAGAGTGCCCTTAATGCTACTGCTTTTTGCCCCTGTTATTTGTCCTCCTCTACCCTTTCACTGGAGTCTTTTGAGAGAGCGCGGGGGGGAATGTAGGGTGTCGGAAGAAATTGTAATGATGGGTAGCTAGGAGCGCTCCCCCCACCCCTGACTCCAGGGAAAGAAAGGGTATTACTGGTCACAATTCTGTTATCGGGTGCTGCTTTGTTATTGCATACTTCGCATACCAGTGCTCTTCGGTTTTCATTGCCTACTCGCCTTGTGCAATACTAATAAGACACCTGCTTGCATTATGTAATACTAACAAGATAGAAATAAGGTATTAGTTATTTATGAGGTATGTATGAGATGCAAATGTTCCTGTTATTTTTCTGCCTGTGTTCCCACGCGCGGTGGGCTTCACCCCGAGCATTGCTCCGGTGCGTCGGGCTTTCCCCGTCTCAGTGGCAGCAACGAAGGGAGCCCCCGTTGCGGATGTGTCACTCTTGCCTTCAATAAACTCACCACTTTTATTCAGCAGCTGTGTGTGTGCCTCGTTCCTACAGGACCCCGAGTACCCTGCAACACTGTGAAACAAATATCCAAGTAGAGCCAATTAAAATGTAAAGTTGGCATGTTTCTGCACCATTTGCATCTTGGATGAAAAGTAGCCAAATGAAAAACATTTCATCAATTTGTTTCAGAAATGAACTTTTTATTTTGGTACAGATATGTTCCCTGTTTTGATGCTCAACAGATTGCCTGCTACTGAGGGTCCGAAGACATTTCATAACAGCTGCTTTAGTGTGAACTACATTTTGTATTTTCAGATTGCACTTTTTCTCAGCAGTTTTTCTGAGGAAACCATAGTTGTTCCTAATGCTTTAACTCCTTAAATCAGACTCACAAAACATTTAAATTTAATTGGGGTCAATTTGATTTCTCAGCAGTATTAACTATTACATTTAACTGACCACTACCATTCTTAAAATGTTCTATCTTTTTAACTACACCTTCTTCATCAGACCTGAATAATTCATGCCATGCTTCATAGATTTCTACTTGCTCTCTTCCTGTCACATTTGGCATTGAATGACTTAAGTGAAATTAATTTCAGCTTCTTTAACTCTTGTCCAGCAAGCCCTCTCCTGAAAATTCTCCTGTGCTTTGGTTGCCTCCCCTTGATGAGATGGTGTTTGTATTATTCTGCAACCACAACCCTAACACTTTCTGCTGTGTTTGGAAAGAAGGACTGGCTGCAATTTTCTAGTTAATCATAGTATGGGGAGAAGGAAGAGACCTAAGGGTATGTCTACACTACCCATTGGATTGGCGGGTAGCGATCAATCTATCGGGGGTCAATTTATTGCATCTAGTCTAGATGCTCTCCCATCGACTCCAGTACTCCACCACTGCGAGAGGCGCAGGCGGAGTTGACGGGGGAGCAGCAGCAGTCGACTCAGTGCCGTGAAGATGCCGCAGTCAGTCGATCTAAAAATGTTGACTTCAGCTACACTATTCTTGTAGCTGAAGTTGCATATCTTAAGTCGATCCCCCCTCCCAATGGAGACCAAGGCTAAAACAGACAAGAAATTATTCTAGTTCCTCCTGGATGAAACAATACAGGAATGAATGTATATTTGGCCTTGGGGTTCTAATTAATTAATTTATATGCTAGCAGTTAAGTGGTATAAATTTCCTTGTAAGCCTAAGTGAATGTAAAGAAAGCTGGATAACATAATTTAAGTATCACATTTTGTATTGTTTCTAATAATTTTTCTGCAAGTGGATATTTCTCTGAAGTGGGTAAATGAGTTTGAGAAAAAAAACTGCTTAAAATGCTTTCATATGTATCTTGGGAACAGATGGAAGCAGACAAAGATAATAACAGAGCATCTTCTGCTTCAGCTGCTTCATCTCAAAGAACAAATGCTAATTGAAAATCCTCCTGTTTTAGAAAGGGGAGATTTTACATGATGAAAGGGAGAGAATGATTGGGCTGGTTAGCAGCTGCCTGCATTATATCCATTTCTATTATGTGAGCTTTTCCGCCTAGCTTTGCCAATGCACCACAGGCCTGATTTACAATGCCCTGTACTATTCCACTCCTAGGCTTTCACTGGGAAGAGACTACAGACTCTGCTTGATTGTCAGCTATATGATTTCCTATGTAGGTTGTTACTGCTGGATGTAGGTACACAACCTTTTGTATTTCACCTGTGACATAGAAGCTCTTGAACTCAAATCTGCAGAAGTGAAAGGCAATTTGCATTAAACTACTTTAGCATAGAGACTGCTTCCAAAGTTTAAAGCAAAAGCATTTTCATCATCCAGCAAAGAAAATGTATCCCTAAACAGTCATCTCCCAGATTAATGCTCTCCAGTATATCCGAGCATTATATGAAAGTAATATACAGATAATTCTAGTAAAGCTGAAGTACCTTAATATCAATAAGTAAGATGCAAAGAATGCTAAAATAATTAGAATGTTCCTTTATGCTCGGGAATAAATTTGGCTTCCAAACAATAACTGAGTATTACCTCTGGTACTGTAGAATCTCTTGCCAACCTCTCTGCAGCCACAAGTTTGTCACAGAGGAATCAGTCTGCATATGAGAGGTCTTTGTAGAAGGGTGGCCCAAAAGTTGCAGAAAGGTTCTTTATACCTGGAAATGTGGTTCTTCCAGATTATGGGATTTACACATACACGCTTAGTGAAGTATATGTCAAAGTACCTTGCTGAAACATAGCTTTATTGAAGACTGTCCTGGTTTTTGTCGCTTTTGTCTGGAAAGTCTCTTACTTGAAACAAACCTAGAGCAAAACTCTCTTTGCAAACTTTTAATTCTAACGAGGTGCCACCTCTTACCCAATTAAGTAGTTTCAGTGCTTAAATATTTCTGGGTGGGATGCCAACAAGCAGCTTGAACCCACCTGGATTAGTGCCTGAGGAATTATGGGATTCTAGTATTTGCTGATGTGTTGCAGCTTGTGCCTATACAAATAAACCTAAGTTAGAACCCAACAGGCTAAATTGAGATGTCTATTGAAGAAATGCTGATTATGGGTAAGGTATTTTCTATTATCCTTTGTTATCCACTGATTTTGTTCTTGGCCACATCCTACAGCTGTGGTATGCATATTCAATTCATGCTCTTGCGGTAGCTAGTTTTACCATTGGGCCCTACTATTAAAAGAATGTGGATAGAGTTTGTAAGTGGATTTAACTTGAATATTCTTGGGATGTGACTAACTGAAGTCTTTCTGGTTATCGAATGGTGAATCTCAGGCATATTTCTCTTAATAGCATAAACTTGTTTAAAGTGCTAGCTAACACACTTTTTTAAAAAAAAACAGGGGTAACATGTTGGGTCAGATTTGTTCTCAGGGAGACTAAATGTAAATCTGAAGGAACTCCAGTCAAGCTACTCCAGATTTTAGCTAGTTTCAGTGAGAGCACTCTGTATCATTGGTAATTAGAACAATAATTTACTCTTGATGCACATGGGCTGATCTCAGGTATTGCTTTTCACTGTAACAGGAACTAGAGAAAGAGAGAACTGATCTCATGGAAGATGTGACTGCCAACAAGAGAAGGATGAAAGAGCTAGAAGATAACCTGCTCTATCGACTGACAAGCACACAGGGTTCTTTGGTGGAGGATGAGAGTCTGATCACTGTGTTGAGTAACACCAAGAAGACTGCTGAGGAAGTGACACAGAAACTGCAGATTTCTGCTGAGACTGAAATACAGATCAACTCAGCCCGTGAGGAGTACAGACCCGGTGAGCTGGAATCCTTGATAAGGAAAGACAAGTGTGACAAGCAAATGAAAAAAGAGCAATGCTAGAGTGGGAGAAATGAGGATGAGAGCATGAAGAATAAAGGGATTATACAAATAACAGGGGACCTGTGTTTCCCTGTAAATGAAATGGATAAGACAAATAGCATATTAATCTGTTTTGGAAAAACATATCAATTTATGTTGTGTGTAATCACATGCTAACCTCTTACCAATTCCCAATGAAAAATTTGTTGTAAGGCCAACAGGGGGTGCAGATCCATAAAGTGACCTGGGAAGAGACAGCCCAGTTTTATACTACTTTCCAACCCACAAAATGTTAGTATTTTTTAGGCTGCCAACCTGATCAGTGTTGAGGAAAGGACATCTGTTTGTCTGAGGCATCCTAACATGCCTTAGTCTTAATGTGTTGAGCTTTTATTTGGGCACTATTGTAGTATTGTAAATGCTTCATTCATTCTTGATCCTTTCCCCTATATTAGCTCAATAGTTGAAAATGGATCATGTGATTACACATTATCCTTATGTCGAAGACTGCAGTAACAAGAGGTGGTGTCTTTAACAGAATGCATTAATTTATTATAAATCTTAGCAGTTTTAGAGTTTGATCACTGAAGTCAAGTGATGTCCTCTGGAACAATTGTAAGGTCCTTATGTATTTTGTATATTTTGTATTCTAGGTTTTACTTTTGGATTTGTTATTTCTGGAATGAAAAGTTCCAGATAGTGTTCAGTTGGGACTTCTCTGCATTTTGAGACATTCATGAAATAGTATTTGTTACACAGTGTAAGAACATGCAGGGTTGGAACCTGGGACCTTAGGGGTTCTGGGTGGCTGATGCTGCCATATCACCACTGGAGGTTTCGGCTAGGTGTCCATGGGAGGACCCTGTAAAGCTAGGTTAGAAAGGAAGTACCACCCAGCAGGGCCTGAGGGGCAGTCCCTCACACCCCACTGACTGACCAGGAAGCCATAAAGGGAATCTGATGAGCAACAATACAGACTGTCTGCCTGATTCTGCTCTGGACCCTGTTTGCACTAGGCCTGAGGTTCTCAAACTTTTGTACTGGCGACCCCTTTCACATATCAAGTCTCTGAGTGTGACCCCCCCCCTTATAAATTAAGAACACTTTTAAATATATTTAACACCATTATAAATGCTAGCTGCAAAGTGGGGGTTGGGGTGGAGGCTGACAGCTCACGACCCTCTATGTAATAACCTCATGACCCCCTGAGGGGTCCCGACCATGAGTTCGAGAACCCCTGCAATAGATTACACACATGGCTTTAGACCCTGGTTTCCCCTCAACTTTGCTATTTAATTGCTGTCTGTAACCTGACGCCCCTTCCTGATCTCCTGGTAACCTGACTCCTGCTCCGACCTCTAGCTTAGCCTGCCCACATCCCAGTTGTGACAAATGGCAATACTCCTTCAGAATGTTGGAATGCCTTGGCTGCTGATTGGCTGGTCCTCATATGGCTGGTATAATCGGACATCTAAGGTGTGCATTTGGAAACTCAGTTGGCGCTTAAGTACCTCCAACAAGATTTTGTATATTTAAGTGCTGATCTTAGCATCCAAATGCAGCATTTAGGTACTCTCTGAGTGTACTCATATTGGGAAACTGGGTTTTGCATCAGATGTGCTAGTTATAGAAAACATGCTTTTAGTTATTTACTTACCTGTAAATGAGACTAGAATTAACATTAAACTACTTATGAATGGTTAATGATATAGCAGCTAAAAGTTTATGTTTTGTCGTCCTTAACATTGTTATGCTTGATGCACTCAGTTTAGAGATCTGCATTTATTTTGTTTTGCATTTTCTGCTTTAAGCACAGCCTTTCTCTTCATCTTTCAGTTGCAACAAGAGGGAGCATCCTATATTTCCTTATAACTGAGATGAGTATGGTCAATGTGATGTATCAGACTTCTCTTCGACAGTTTCTGGGACTCTTTGACCTTTCTCTAGCCAGGTAACTAACATTATTGAAAGATCAGCTGACTCTTTTCCCCTTGAAAAGGACTAAACTAAATTAGGGTTCTTCCAAAAATGGGGCTTTCCTGTTTCTATTTCATTACGCTATCACATGCAGAAGCAGAGAACTAGGAAAAGAACTTGCTTACCAAACTTTCTTAAGCTTTGTCTGACCTTGGTATGAGCAGGTTTTTAGTCCACTCTGAGACAGTTCTTTCCAGTGCAAATAGATCTAGTCAGAGGTAAGGACTCTGATAAGTTGCTTTAGTTTTAAGTCAGTATTCTGCTGTCTGGCAATGCATTTTAGTGACCTATTCATTTCTGAGATGTTCAGGATGATGAACTAGAACTTCCCGCATACTTGCCCTACTCCTTTCCTGAAAATCCTTTCTATAAACTTAAACCATAAAGGCGCTGAACTAAATTTTCCTTTTGAACAGGTCTGTCAAGAGTCCAATTACAAGTAAGAGAATTGCTAATATAATTGAACATATGACCTATGAAGTATATAAGTATGCTGCCAGGGGACTTTATGAGGAGCACAAATTCCTGTTCACTTTACTGCTTACCTTGAAAATAGACATGCAGAGAAACAGAGTGAAGCATGAAGAGTTCCTGACACTGATTAAAGGTCAGAACAGCTGTATAATTAGAAAGTGTGCAAATACATTATTGTGCAATCATTCTTTAATAGGTATGGCTTTTCTGCCTGTCAGGTGTTACTGCTTCTGAAAAATCAGAGAAGTTAAAAGAATGAACATTGAACATCCCATTTAGTGACTCAGTGTCATATTGTACTGATAACTTATGGGAATAATACTGAACTTCAGTGATGTAGGTGTTGGGAATTAAAAGCTTATAAGAGGTGAAAGAGCAATCTAATTATAGCATGATTCCAGATGACTTTGCAGTAGGTAGTCCAAATACTATCCAGCATCCGTGTGTTTTTTGGTTAAAGAATTTGAAAAAAGAGATGTGGACCCTAAAGGACCCTTGGCTTTTTAGTAAATGCAGAGGGTTCACAGGGCAAGTGAAACTGAAAACAATGTAAAACAATTTTTAATAACCTAAAAAGCTTTTCTGTACAATTTTTTTTATTACTTTAGTGATGTAACCTCATGCAAGTGCCGTGTGCCTCCACTGGGAAGTTAAGCATCACTCCCTGCCCCCTTTCCAAGGGGCTGCCGGTTGTGTTTCTAGCCCAGTAAGATACTAGACTTCACAGGCAACACTTTTTACGGTTTAAAAGGAAAACTTGTTCCTGTGTCCATGCTGAATCTTACCCCTCAGGCAGGGCTAACGTTTGGAGGGAACTGAAGGTTGGCTTAAAGGAACAGCAGTTTGTTTGATCAAGACACAGGTGTGTTAAAAAAAGTCTTCGGGAGGCAAACTAGTAAGCAGAGACTAAATGAGGTGGTCCAAGATGTGTGGTAAATGTTCTCATTACAAGACTACAGCTGATACTTGGCTTCTCCAGTGTTGACTAATTGAAGTTGGTACAAAAGTTTGTATACACAACATAGCTTCTCCTTGCCCATTTCTCTTCAAAAAGTCAGTGATTCAGGCAGATCTTCCTCCTCCATCCTAATCTAGCTTGAAGTGAACTTCAGGTGAGATAAATGACCTTTGGATGATTGAGCTTTGAATAATTTAGCTTTTTCTGTATCTGTTTTAACACAAAAAAGTAAAACGCCAGCTTTTTTTTAAAAAAAAAATTTGTGTAAACTAAGATTTGTCACTTCAATGAAACTAGGTTTCAATATAGAAAGGGCTCTGGCATGTTCAAAAATCTTTTTTTCAGAAGTGTGTATGTGTAAAAAGCTAGATTTGGTTTAAATATCTCATGTTTTCAGTTCTCAAAATTTGTTCATAAAAATTTAAAGTTTTTCTGATGAAATTAAATTGAAAACAGACTTTTTGAAAATTTTCAGAGCTTTCATCTGCTACAGAAGTGCATGAAATATGATCTCAATATTTAGATGAGATTTTCCAAAATATTGCTTTTCTGGAAAAAACTATTTTTTTAACAGGCTCTAATTATAGCCTTACTCCTTACAGGTGGTGCTTCTCTGGACCTTAAAGCTTGTCCTCCTAAACCATCTAAATGGATTCTGGATATGACTTGGCTGAACCTGGTGGAACTCAGTAAGCTTAGACAATTCTCAGATGTTTTGGACCAAGTAAGTAACAGTTTCTTCAAAGAATCCTATAAATTAAGAGACACCGAGCAACTGATGATAATTAAGTATTTGACCATGTCCATAGTCATCTGTGAACAAGGGAATTAAATTAATATACAAAATTAGGCTATGAAACAATTAAGGCTATTATATACAATATCCCCCCCAAAAAACTCAGGAAAGCAAGTAAATTAAGAGAGGCCACTTAGTAATACATATTTTCTGTCCTCCATCCACAGAAAACATATGCCCCTTAACAATTTCCCAACTCTCCTCCACCACATAACACAACCTTATCTCTGTTCCCATGGGGATGTATGCTTTCCTGCATCCCTTCAGTGCTCTGTTTTGACTGCCCTTCCCAACACTTTCTGGTGAATATTTGGTATAGTAGTTTGGTTGACGGCATCAGTGCATGGTCCTCTTTCTTTAGTCCTCTAAAAATTTGTTTTCTCTAATATCCATTATAACCCTATCCACCATAACCCTATAAAACAAAGTTGAATAAATAAACATGGGTATGCTGCTAATGTCTCACCTTCACTGAAAGTTTTGGAGTTTTTGTGCTGCGGTGTGACTCCTTCTGTATTGTGAGATACGGTTCTCTGCCTTATGTGTACAGATTTCAAGAACAGAGAAACAATGGAAAATCTGGTTTGATAAGGAGAATCCAGAGGAAGAACCTGTTCCCAGTGGCTATGATCAATCTCTGGACTGCTTCAGACGTCTCCTCCTTATTAGATCCTGGTGTCCTGATAGAACTATAGCTCAGGTACATTAACCCATAGGCATATTTTTGTCTGCTCCTTCAGGTGTAATAACTTCCTGTAGGAATTGCTTAATTAAGTTTTGAATATATTTTATCAAATATACAATATAGCATCAAAGTAAAACTTTACATACATATCTTCTAATAATCCTTGTTACTTAAACAGCACTTGGAATTTTTTCAAAGTGCTTTATCTACCGATAGTAATTCAGACAGCTATCACAGAGGTGATACCTTTGTGCGATGATGCCACTTTGCAGATGGAAAAATTGACTCTGCCATAGAGTTGAAACTTAAATTCAGGAGTTTCTGTGCTCAGTCCACATTTCCTTGTAATGGAAATAGAAACTTGCTTGCTGGCTTTGTTAATATGCTAACAGAAATTCTAGATGGAATTTCATCGCCACATTAAAGTTTATCTGAAATCTCTTCCAAAACTTTGAAAAACATTATTCTACTTATTTGATTTATATCTACTTATGTTCTGCCTTGTCTTTTCTTCATGATATTGAGTCAAACTATAAGTGAGAATCAGATCATTTAAGACTTTTTTTTTTGTTATATGGTTTGAGCACATCCTCACTTCATACTGTACAGAATCGCACCTGATAAGTAGTTTTTGTCCAAAATTTTCCATGGAAAATTAGAAGAGAAATACAGGAACTATATGCTTCAAGTGGAAAATATGTAAATATTTGCATATCCTGGAAATGCTACAGCAAAAAAACTCCATCTGGATAGACTATACCTCGGGATAGACCCTCTTTCCCCTGGCCACACCCCATCCAATGGGTATTGCAAAAAAGGGTGGCATTGGCCGAGAATGAATGAGTTCATATTAACAAAGCAACGGTGTCAGTATCTGGACCAATGATACTAAGTTTTTTTGATGAAACTGCAACCCCTTCCCACCATAGGCCCTTGTGAGTTTCTTGAGGAATCAGCTAGTTTGACAGTGAGCAGGGGAAGACATAACTCTCCCCTGCTCATTGTTGGTGAGTTGACAGACTTGTTCAAGACTTGATTTTCTTTTAACCTCTACCTACAGGTTATTCTAAGCAGAGGATCATAGTGATATCTTATGTCTGTAGCACATTCATAACCTTCTATTTGTGTTATGCTGTTCTGCTAAATGTATTTGTTTTTGGTTATTGAGCTACCCTACCGGAGAATCAAATGTGAGGTCAGCTTTCCCACTTGCACTGCATCCCACAAGTAGTTTTCTGCCTAATGTTAAGCTTGTTCTGTTACCTACATATCTCTCAGTGGTAACACCTCTCTCTCTCTCTCTTATATAAAAAGTTTGTATATATATGTGCATATGTATCTGTATATCTCTTCTTAAATTTTAGTCCATGATGAAGGCTTTTTAAGAAAAGCAATATGTACAATCTTGAAATGCAAAATCAGCTGTAAACAACATCTTACAAATAAGGCTTTGACTACAGATTCCTTACTGTATTAAGGAAACAAGCTTAATAGTATTCTGTCTTACATGCTTGCTCAGAAGCTACAAGTTTTTTTGAGGTAGAGCTTCTTTAACTTTAACTTCTCTGGATTTTGTATCAGATGTGGCTCTGATATGGCTGCTTCTTCTGTACCATCTACCTACATAGCACATCTAGGGGTTTTTTTTATTTGCTTGGATTCCTTCTTCCTTCTCTCTGAGGTTTTAATTTGCCCACTGACTTTCCTTTCTCTCTCAGAGGAAATTTCAGTACTCTGTCTGGCACATGGGATTCTTTCAGTTATTACTGCCTCACCTACGCAAGAAACTATAGAAATTTTATCATACTGAGATGTGGAAGGCTGGAATGAAACTGTAGGATATTATGACCTTTAAGTTGTGTATATTGTTTCACAGAATTTAATTTTGGCATTCCTCTCTGGACTTTTGATTGATGTAAAAATTCAGTTCTGATATAAATGGATACAACTTCTATTGAAGTCAGGGGACTGATTTCAATGCCAGAGCTTAACCTGGTCCAGATTATTCCTCGCAGAAAAACAGGAATGCCCTATTCATGGTGAATCTAGCTTATCTTGTTATGATTATACAGTACTTGGCTTCAGAGAATAAATACAAATTTACTTGAGGGTAACAGTTTTCAAACACTTATTATTTTCACTTCCAAAGGGTCTGTCTTTGGAGACTTCCTTACAATTAGTTTCATGTCTACTTTGCTTCTCCTCTCCAGTGCTCACTGATTGATTTCTTTTTAGTTTCAACTGTAGAAACTAAATAATGGATCATCTAGTAAATTACCCACTATCTTTTAAATAATTCAAGGATTTTGTTCTCACTCTTTATTGGCTCAGGTCTGTAACCCGAAGAAATAATTTTCCATGTTCTTTCTTTCTAGCTGCCAGTTGATCTTAAGCACTAGCCATCTGCTGTTCCATGATGACCAAGCCATGACTTCCAAGTCCATGACTCCTTTGAAATGCTGATCATGGTTCTTACTCATATGTTAGTGTTTCCAAATCCTAAAATAGATTTTCAGTTTGTGAGAAATTGTGAAAAGCTTGGTTTTTTTATATTTCAGAACAAAACCAGTTTTTAAAATTTTGAAATGTTGTGTGAAACAGAAGTTTAGCCAGTTCTAGTCTTGAATGCCTTTGTCTCTGAGAACTGACTCATTAGTTATCGGTCATCTTTCTTGTACATTAAACTGGTATCTACTATAAATCCAGAACTCAGCTCAAGAGAAGTGATAGAGCAGAGGTCACTTCAGTCTAGTTTGAAAGAGCTTTAATTTGATCTCCATTTATGCCTTACAGCTTCAAACACTGAAATGGAGTTTGTCCTAAATAGTTTAGAGCCTCTGTAACTCAGTTATTTTGATTAATACTTCATTTTGGCTTAAAAATAGGGGAAAAGGGCCACAAAAGCATGATATCTTCCTCCTATTGCAGTCTGATTTTAAATCTAAACTGACGGTGTACCTTTCCTAGATTGCATCTTGGGATGTTGAAGCCTCATCTTGCCAACTGTTAATAGGCCACAACATTGCATAGGGTGGTTATATATTGACTACCTTACATATACTGTTTCTATAGGATAAAATGTAGTGTTACATTTGGTGATTAGTTTATGTATAACTTGCAGCCTCAGTTTACAGGAAGCAACATTTGAATGACTATAATAGATGTGGTTGAACTTCTTAATATAGGCCAGGAGGTATATCATGGATACCATGGGGGGAAAATATGCAGAAGGAGTCATCTTGGACTTGGAGAAGACATGGGAAGAATCAGATCCACGTACTCCTCTCATCTGCTTTCTTTCTATGGGTTCTGATCCTACCGACTCAATCATTGCTCTGGGGAAAAGATTGAAGACAGAGACACGTTATGTTTCCATGGGTCAGGGACAAGAAGTCCATGCTCGTAAACTTCTACAGCAGACTATGGCACACGTAAGGCAAAACCTGAATTATTGTTGTCTTGTCACTGCATGGTTACGACATGTAATGTGTTAGAACCCTGAATAGAAACAAGGGTTCTGATAGACTGTGGATGCATGTAGATCTAATTGTTTTATAAAAGTAACTTGAATTCCAAAACAATAGGCCTGCCTCATACAGTGGTAGTCTAGGGGCAAAGGAGTTTTCGATAAAATCCAAATCAAAGGGTCCTTTACCACCATTTAAAGCCAGACAATCAAAATGTGACTAATGGGAATTTCATAACTGATTATGACATGCCAACTTCGTGATCTGACTTAACGATTATTAACTACTAGTATAGAGGCATTTCATATGATGCTTTTGCATTTGTTTTACTATATTATTGACAAATATTGACACAATGTGTAAACATTGAGAGAACTTCCAAATGACATGTCTCTTATAGAAAGCACATTACATATTTGTGATTTTTCTGTGGAAAAACAAATAATACATAACATAAGAACTGCCATAGTGTGTCATACTAGTGGTCCATGTAGCTCAGTATTCTGTCTCTGACTGTAGCCAATACCAGAGATGGGGAGAATGTACAGAACAGGGCAGTGATGGAGAGATCCACCCCATCTTCTCCCTATAGCAACCCTGTTCACCCTGGGATGGGGTTGCATCTCTGACCACCTTGGTTAATAAACATATAAGTTTGAAAGAGCCTTAATTTGTTTTCAATTTATATGTTTGCCTTATAGCTTCAAAAACTGAAATGGAGTTTGTCCTAAATATCTTAGAGCCTCTGTAACTCTTCTTCCAAATAATACCAGTTATTTTGATTACTGCTTCATTG
Source organism: Dermatemys mawii (assembly GCA_007922305.1). Lineage (NCBI taxonomy): Eukaryota > Metazoa > Chordata > Testudines > Dermatemydidae > Dermatemys > Dermatemys mawii. Next base: position 6,136,584 of record ML677334.1, on the reverse strand, counting down.
TGGTTTAAAGAAAGGGGGTAATGGTACAAAAACATAGATGGATTTATCCTCCATGAATTTATCTAGTCCTTTTTTAAACCCTATTATACTTTTGGCTATCGCAACATACCATGGCAATGAGTTCCAAGTTTAATTTTGTGTTATGTGAAAAAGTACTTCTCATGTTTGTATTAAACCTGCTGTCTGTTAATTTTATTGGATGGCTCCAGGTTTTTGTATTGTGATAAATGATAAATAACACTTTTTCTATGCACTTTTCCCACACCATTCATGATTATATAGACCTCTCCCCCATGAGTCATCTCTTTGTTAAAATGAACAGCCCTAATTGTTTCAATCTCTCCTCATATGGAAGCTCTTCCATAACCTTGATTATCTTGTATTGCTCTTTGCTGAACCTTCTTCCGGTTCCACTAAATCCTTTTTGAAATGGGGAGACCAGAACTGAACACAGTATTCAAGGTGTGGGCACACCATGGATTTATATAGTAGATATATATTTTTGATCCCTTTCCTAATATCATAATAGAAACCATTATGATATTAGCTTTTAAGACTCTGCTGCACATTGAGCTGTAGTTTTCAGACAACTATCCACAATTACTCTGAGATCTCCTTCTTGAGTGGTAATAGCTAATTTAAACCCCATCATTTTATACGTATAGTAGGGATTATGTTTTCCAATGTGCATTACTTTTTCCCACTGTGCATTACTTTGCACTTATCACCGTTGAATTATATCTGCCATTTTGTTTCCCAGTCACCTCATTTTGTGAGATCCCCTTCTAACTCTTTGCAGTATGCTTTGGACTTAATACAATGTTTTTCTATATAAATACTCATAGAATGGAAATGATCTGTGAACAGTCTGGGGAGGAAAGAGAACAAGATTTTTATTCATACAAATTAGCAAGTGAAAGTGCTCATATGTAATAGGACTGCAATGCAATTCAAAGGGGAAAATAATACATATTTTTTGTACAATAGCAATCCATTTTATGGTAGCAATGAAATCATTATCATCTTACTACTTCAGCTAAAGAGGAGAGAAAAGAGTTAAACTGACACTTGTTTCTTAATTGTATGGACAGCTGAGCTTTTCTTTGTGCTGTATTTGGAAGCAGTGAGTGATAGCTGCCACTTTACTCCCAGCAATGTAAAATACATAAAATTAGGAGTCTTCCTTCGAGTGATCATTTATTCTTATGAAGTGAAGTGACATTATAGCATAGTAATGGCAAAAGTCATAAGGAAGAGATTGTGAATAGGGAAATAAATGTATCTGCAAGGAGTCATTGTCCCTCTCCCATACCCATAGTCAGCAAAAGGTGACACTATTTGTGCTCCATAAACTCTATCCCATCCATCCATTTACTCTTCTGATCATTGAGAGAGGGGGAACTAACTAAGTAATTGTTTCCCTTCTGGGTTTTGGGTAGGAAATAGGGAATTTGGTAACAAGGTCTCATTTTCCCTGAAGCAGAAGAACTGGAGGAGTCGGGGGACAAAAATTCCTGTAGATAAAAGGAAATAGAAGGGTTCTCTGCTTTTGCACAATTCACCCGTCTGGCGCTGATGCTGTTCCAGCTAATGGTGTGAAGGGTATTGAGTCCTATCAACTCTGCAGTCAGATGCAAGTCCTTCTGTTGCTTCTACTTGAGTTTCTCACTTGATGAAGCCTCATTTACCACATGTTTTAGAGGCAGAACAAGAGGGAACAGAACTCTCCCAAATCCAGAAGGTGTGTGTGTAGAAGGAGAAGTATGGTCCCATACTGTCTATTTTGCTTTAATCCTTGTTTAGCGTCTCCAGCTTGCTGGGTTGAACATGTCACTAAGCACTAAGATACCTCTGTCGTAGTGTCTGTAATAGTGGGCTGGTTACCACGTTAGAAGCTTTAGCATGTCAAGGCATGTATTTCTGAGCTCACTGATTTAGCACTTCTAGTCCAGTTGTCTTCGGGAATACTTTTATTGTAGTGAAAAGGAAACTGAATGGAGGCCAGCAGGTTCAATGGATCCACTGATCTGAATCATGGACAGGTCAAGACTCATGACCATCAAAGCTAAGAATCAAGGATACATGATGGAGGATTAAGTAAGCCTTTTTTCAGAAGGAGTATTAAAAAGGACACTCAAAGGGTCATCCCACACATCTGCAAGTGGCAAACTCGCCATTCTTGTCATGCATACAGTATGGGCTGTCATTAGCATTTTCTTGCACATGGAAAATACTTTGGCAATCCATCTATGGATTTACTGGTAGTTAGGATGTCCCTAAGCTCTGTTTGCCAGGGAATGGTGACAGGGAATGGATCACTTGATGATTACCTGTTCTGTTCATTCCCTCTGGGGCACTTGACATTGGCCACTATCAGAAGACAGGATACTGTGCTAGAAAGACCTTTGGTCTGACCCAGTATGGCCGTTCTTATGTTCATATATCTTAGTTGTACAATTAGCATGTGAACTGGCTGCCAGCTCTTGAGTTTTACATGGGAAAATATAAAGTTCTGAAAGGCACTCGTTTGAGTTGATGAGGACTTGGTGCGGAGCTGACAAGCTTAGAACTGGAATGTGGAGGAATATGCTACTTATATTTTTCCCATCTTGCTGCACATGAGTTGTTGGACACATTTGATTACCATGCTGTATATTAGAATTGTTTGATACATTTCTAATTTTAATGATAAATAAAATGTCATTTAGTGTTTTCAGTTTGCTAATAAATGTAAATACCGCACAAATGCATATCACATCTTGTTCTCTTCTGTTGCATTAGGGAGGATGGGCACTTCTTCAGAACTGCCACCTGGGACTTGACTTTTTGGATGAGCTGATGGACATTATTATAGAAACGGAGACTGTTCATGAAGACTTTCGTTTGTGGATGACCACTGAGGTTCACCGGCAGTTTCCCATTACCCTTCTTCAAATGTCCATTAAATTCACCAATGAACCTCCACAGGGACTGAAAGCTGGTCTGAAGAGAACATATGGTGGTTAGTGAAAAAAATCAACAAGGACTAACATATAATTTGTAGTGATACACAATTAAATAGGCCCTTCCGTCCAGCCCCACCTTTGCTACCCTGTGATCATGATGCAGTTCTTGGTAGAATCAGGATGACATTTTGGACACTGCCTGCAGACCTTATCCATTGAAGCTGATAATAAGAGTTGTGCATGTGGAATCCAGGGCACAATTTGGCCCCAAGATGAAGCCAGACGATAAGAAAATTGAGAGAAATAGGAGAACTGCTGAAGTTGTCTGAACTCATCTGATATAAAAACAGGAATTTTTTTCCCCACAAATTAAAACTTCCAGTGTCTTGTTTAAAACTGCTTTTAAACACATCATTTAATAATTGAAAACCCCTGCACTTTTTATGATGAAGGGCCATATGCTGATTTTTATCATGCTAGAGCGATGATTTTTATGTGCTTTTCTGGGAACTAAAAAGCTGTATTTCCTGCCCTCAAAGGGCTTGTTGATTTGATAAATGCACCAGATGTGCACTGTAACATGTGCATTTATATTTCTGAACTTTGTGCTAACTTGTGCTACCTAAGAAGAGGTAGCATACTTTCTCCAGACTAGAGTGCTTTGTGATATAGTAAATACATCTCTGGAGAGATTCAAAGCTAACTAAGTGCCACCAGGAGAGGTATTTTAGTAATGGGTCACACTGAAACTAAAATGCTGGTAGCTCATGGTTTGTTATGTGCACTTTTTTCCATTAGGTGTGAACCAGGATCTCCTGGATGTCAGTAACATGGTGCAATGGAAACCAATGTTATACGCTGTTGGCTTCCTGCACTCCACAGTTCAAGAAAGACGCAAATTTGGACCATTAGGTTGGAACATCCCCTATGAGTTTAACCAGGCTGACTTTAATGCCACTGTGCAGTTCATCCAGAATCATTTAGATGACATGGACATCAAGAAGGTACTTAATTCAATAGTTTGGGTAACTGGAATACTATGGATGGTCCCAAACAACTGAAATACAAACATGAATGCTAGATTTAAAAAGCTTGTTTCTTTAAGTCTAGATCTACTCAGCGCCTCCAGTACTGAAAACACTTGTCTACATATGTTGAAATATAAATACAACTGCTCAGTGGGAGATAGCTTTTTAAATCAGATTTTTAACCATGTGCATGTTTTCTGCTTATGCTAGTGGTGGCCACTTCTTTGTTAGTCCAAAAATACATATAATTAAGCAAAAAAAAGGGGAGCTGTAAACTGCAGCAATATTTGGGGCCTAGTAGGCTTGTCCCAGTTGCAAGCGTAACTGTAGAAAGTGACTAACAATTCACAAAATGTTAAAATAACCTATAACAAATAATGGTGTGTGGGAAAAATCCACAGGGGAAACAGAGTCAATTAGTCAAACAAAAGGACTTACTGATATAACCCAAGGATTGTGTTGAGATCATATTTGCCGAAAAAGGGTAAGTGTGGGATCAGAAATCAGTGACTCAGAATTGGTGTGTTAGAAAATAGATGTAACTGGTGGATGAAGTAATGAGGGGAAGGGCTATTCCACCCATTGCTTTCCTTTTGGGGTCCTCAAAAAGACTTTGGAGAGAGGGGAATTGGCAGACTATGGCTGACTGAAAGACTGGCAGACTGGAAGGAGTGAAAGTTATCATTATGGCTTCCATCCCCCCTTTATCTCCTGAAACCCCAGAGTCCACCATGACACTCTTGGGCCTTTGTCATTCTCAATCCTGAGATGTCTTGACCAGACTGAGCTAGAGTGAGGGACCCAGATGACATTACTGGCTTCAGCTAAACCCAGAACACTACTGGAGATGTGAGACTTTCTCACCCTATCCTGGTGCATCCTTTTTCTTCCCCACCTTATTTCTTCTTATTCCTATTTCTGTCCTATTGCCTTCTGTCTAAAAAGAGTCTGGCTTAGCTGGCCAAGACTAATTATTTTTCAACATTGCTGCAAGCCTGTGAGCAAAGGGGCAGCTAAAAGCAATGTCCAAAGCAACCTCATGCTGGTGTAAATTCGCCATGTCTCAGAATGGCTGGTAAGACCGAGTGCCATGCCTGTGTTTTTCCAGTAGTGAGGTTGCAAGTGAGAGTCAGCACCAAAGATAGAAACTGCTTCATCCTTTTCCCTTTTGCATGTACTTGTTTTGTTTTGTCTTCAAGAAAAAAGGGTTAGACTTTAGCAGCAGCAATAAGAGATCCAGGCTGTCTTAGCTAACTTCTCTTTTCCCCAAACAGGACAGTTATTACCATCTTTAAAACCATCTAAAGAACTGTCAGATAAGGAGTGTTTGCCCTTTTAAAAACTTTCTGTAGCTAAAGGGACCAAGGGATGTTGTTAAAATGAAAGGTTTATTTAATACTTTACATAGCAAATACTTCAACAGTCTTTTTTCCCTTCTTTTCTACATATTTAAAGGGTTAAAAAGATTTCTAATGGTTTGTTTGCCAGAGTACTAAGAAGGCTGAGGTCTCTGTATACCGGCGGTTCTCAAACTTTGTACTGCAGCGACCCTTTTTTTCTTTCCCGCAGGATGTTGCGACGCATGTGTGTCCACTGAAATGCTGCCAAATATAACGCTTCCGCTTTCGGCGGCATTTCAGCGGACATGCCATGCGCACCACAGGGTCCGCCGAAAAGCCGCTGAAACTGGAAACATTCACTTCGGCGGCTTTTCGTGGACACTCTGAAGGGCACAGCATGTCCACTGAAATGCCTCTGAAAGCAGAAGTGTTCTATTTGGTGGCGCTTCAGCGGCACCGGGAGCTCGCGACCCCCCTGGAATCAGCCCGCGATCCCCAGGGGTTTGCAACTCCCAGTTTGAAAACCGCTGCTGTATACCAAACACTGAAGCTTGTTTAAGACTGTTTAATGTTGGACAGTAACTGGGGTATGCTACCACCTTTGACTCTTTGGACACTGGGGCAGGGCAGGGTAAAACCCCTTGAATGCCCTGCCCCTGCTGGCTAAGCCCTGCTTTCTGGCAGGACGGGGAGGGGCAGGGGCTTGAAGCAGTCAGCAGGGAGCCCAGCTGTGGGCCCTAACGAGGGCTGGCTCGCAGCAGTAGGCTGGGCTAAGTGGTCACAGCTGGGGCTGCAGACTGAGGGGGCTAGAAAAGCCCTGAGCTGAACTCAGTTTGGGGGGAGGGAGAGCCAGGAAGGGGACAGGAGGCTGCAGCTCTGTCTCCTCACCACAGGCAGGGCACCTCAGGGGCCTGGAGACCTTCAAACAAGGTAGAAGAAGGGTAACTGTTGGCGGGTAAAGGGAAGCACTTGGTTGCACTGGAGACTTTGGACTGCACTGTAAATAAAAGGCACCTGGGTGAAGCCCCAGAGGAAGGTGTGAGGACTCTTATTTGTACCAGCCAAAACACAGGGTACAGTGGAGAGAGAAACCTGTGCAGACCCTGTGACAGACACCTATATTCCATCAAGATTAATATAGCAAAACACCATGACATGAGTTTCTTTTTATTGTGAGACAGTGTTAAATGGCTAAAAGTTGTTTTTTGTATTTCAGAATGATGTTCTGTTTTATAATGAATGTTTTAATAATATAGCTCAATTATGTGTGATTTAATGGAATTAGCACTTGCTTTTTGACCTTGTCTTCATAAATCAGTGCTTCTCATAAAATAGGATCCATGCCATCCCCATTTTGGGGAATGGGTCAGATGGTAAGTTGTACATGTGCATCTGTGAGGAGAGTATCAAATTTAGGAAAATATTTGTTGGTACTAATTTAGTGAAAGTTAGAGGTGCTGATGAATTTTCTGAATTCCAGTGCATCTCCTGCATAAAAACCAAATACAGTGGGACATGAGAGCAGCAGTTAGGAGACTACAAAGATAATCCTAATTATTGCTGCACTGCAACAGTAGTGGATTTTGTTTAGATGACCTAAGCGGAAAGCATATTATTACTGACCAGCTATTCCATGCTTCCGTGGCCCTTCTGTGACACTCTGGCAGCAAAAAGGACTGTAAAGCTGGCTTAACTGGCCTCCTGACGATTCCTCTGGATAGGAGAGTCCAAAACAGTGCCGTGAACCGTAGCTGCCTCTCTGGCAAAGCTCATTGTAAATAGCTGTGCCACAGGTATCCCAGCTGCCAAAACAGCCCCTTTTTACTTATGCTACTCCCAGTTGTGTGAGGATTGAGCTGGCCTCAATATTAGGGGAACACAAGGGTGGTGCAAAGTCACTTTTGCCCTCAAGAGGGTCAGATGATCTGGGTCTATATACAATGCTGTATGTATGTATACAGACCCACAAAGATGTCAACAGAGCTCTGCATGAAATTCAGGGAGGTTTAGCTACAATTAATGTTTGTGTTTTGTTTTAGGGCGTCTCCTGGAATACTGTTCGCTACATGGTAGGCGAGATTCAGTATGGAGGTCGAGTGACTGATGACTATGACAAAAGACTGCTGAACACATTTGCTAAGGTCTGGTTCAGTGAAAACATGTTCAGTCAAGACTTCTGCTTTTACAAAGAGTATAGCATACCCAAATGTACCACAGTGGATCAGTACCTTCAGTACATACAGGTCTGTATACTCCCAAGCTCTTACCAAATGAAAACAATACTAATAAACACTCATCCAAGTTCTTTCTACCCTTCAGCATGCTTTAGTTTCAGTCTGTTAAACAGATATTTCTCCTGTCTACATACTTGCCTAAATATCTGGTAGTGAAGGAGTTATAATGCTGTTCCAGTAGCTCTTCACTTTATTTTTCCTTTTAACTCCTTTGAGAGAAGTATCATCTAGAAAGACCATTATCAAAGGAGAAATAGAGAATGGGAGTCCAGGCTCTTGGCACTACCTCAGAGGAGATGTTAGAGGAATCTGAAGTGGAAAATGACTATTCAAACATAGGGGGAAGTTGCATACTAAGTAGCTGCAGTCAGCAGGGCTTGTTCTTCATTGCTCTGTTTTAGGAAGCATTGGATTAGTTGGCACTGAAAACTGCTAATTGAGCAACACAGGATGACAAAATTAGGAAAATAAAGCTTTTTTTATTTGATAGGATAGTAACTGCTTTTATTCCTCTGGCTTTTTTACAGCTGGTGTTTGTGAACTTTACCTCCAATTACAATTCTTTGTGTTTGATCATCTAGAGCCTGCCTGCTTATGACACTCCTGAGGTGTTTGGGCTACATCCTAATGCTGATATCACTTACCAAAGCAAGCTTGCCAAGGATGTGTTGGATACCATCCTCAGTATTCAACCTAAAGACAGTTCCAGTGGAGGAGGCGAGACTAGAGAGGCGGTGGTAGCTAGATTGGCTGATGATATGTTGGAGAAGCTTCCTGATGATTATGGACCGTTTGAAGTGAGTTCATGAAATCCTGTCAGAAATGACACCTGCTCTGTCTTGCCTTATGTATGTGCAAAAAACCCACAGAAATATAATCTTCTTAAAAAGTGAATCTATTTACACTAACAAATACTTAAAAATATATATACTGAGGAAGTCTCAATGGGATGTAAATGTTTGTAGTGAAGTTGGTAAAATTGTACAGATGAGGCATTACTGCTTTGCTAAAAACTAAATGAGTTGTTGATTTTCCGTTTACACTGAGGGAGGTCAATAGTTTTTGTCAGCTAAACTATGTAACGTTGTGAGAGAGAACTTGTGCTGTATTTGTAAATTAAAATTCTTAAATTTTGTTGTTTTGTGGTCAGCATAGAAACTGTGGATACTTGTAGTAATTTATTTCCCTATATTACAGTGTTTCTTTACAATGGAATGAATGGCTTACGGGATTGACAATGGTGTGAGTGAAATAAATATGTGTGTGTGTGGAACCTTTTCATCTTACTTTCACTGGTTCAAACCCAATGAAGTTAACTGTTGACTCAACAACAGTGCTTAATAGCCCAATTGCAGTGAGTTTGGTTTCAGTTATAGTTGCAATAGACACTTGCCACATTGTGCAGATGAAATACTGCCACTGACTTATCCTCCCCCAGCTAGCATCCAGGGGAAAAAGAATGAAGAGTTTAGGAGGGGAGAGTGAACAGACAGAACCATAGTGGCATGTGGCTAGATGCACAAACTGCACAGTCAGTGTACATGTGCATGTGTGTACACTCTTGTTTGTCTGGCTTTGGCTGAGCTCTTTTCAAATATAGTTATTCCCTTGTCCATGATCTTACTGGTGCTGTGTTCCATCAGGTATGATGTCAGTGTCATCTCACAATAGTTAACACCAATGATGACAAATCCACCAGAAATGAGGAGCCACCCGTTCTAATTTGCACTACTGAGCCAGTGACCTCCCACAGGGCTGTGTCTTGGCATCAGCTCAGCACCCTCAAGTTTCTGAGCTAATGACCTCACAGAAGCCTGAGCACCATCACCTCAGCAAGCTATAGAAGCTGAGTTAGGAAACTTTTCCAAAGCTTGAGACTTGATATCCAGTCAGAGCAGCATTTTTGAGCTCACAAGACGTGTGCCTTTTGTTATCTCCCACTCCCCCACACCACAAGTTCGTAGTGCTTTCACATATTTCACATGTTTTTAAACTTTTACATAAGCCCAAAATCTAGAGGTGATCAACCAGTAACCTCAGAGAGGGCTGACCCTCATCCCAGCATGGTAGGAGGAGTACTTACCCAGTAACCTGAGAAAGCCCTGTGTCGCCACATAGACCCAGATGGTTAAATTGCTGAGCTCGTGAGTGTGCAAAGCCTTGTCTCTTGTAATCTTTCTCAGGAAGACAGAGGTATCAAACTAGACATCTCACAAGTTTGACCCTTATCATCAGCCCAATAAGCTAGAGAGGCTTAGGAGGGCTTAAAGGGACAGTGTGGACAAGTGCATCACCCTTTCCTCTGATAACACCTTCACTCCCTCTGTTGGGCATTGAAGAGCTCATCTCTGCCAGCGCTGCTGTTCTTCGGTCAGCTTCTACGTTAGCACTACCATGTGACTGCGTGTTGGGTGTTCGTGCTACTGTTTCAGCCACTTCTTTATGTTTACCCTGAATGAAAGACAGAAACTGTAGTCAAAGCTGCCTCATCAATGGGAGCTAAAATTAGGACTCAGAAGGTGAATCATGTCAGGAAGTGCACACTGCTCTTAAGGGTCATTATCAGCTTCATTTAAAAATGATTTTCCTTAACTATGTTATAACCACTACCACAGAGGATGTACACTGAAGTTTAAAAAATTAATTAAATTTGGACTCTTCATGCTAATTTCTCATTTTGGCTTTTACAAAGTTATCATGAAAAGATGCAGAACTTCTTTTTATTAGAATATGAGATTAATAGAGTGATCTCCTTTGACCTAAGTGGCTGGTCAAACTTTGTGACCCTGTGTCTTGTTTCTCCATAGATAGAGAAAATAGTGATAGAATCAAGTATTTTCTGCGATGCAATATTGTTTATTTGCAAAGATACATTGAGTCGTCTTTCCCTGAACACAGAAAGGAAAAAAAAAGCAGGAGACAGTTCTTGTGCTGACTGTTCCAAATCTGCCTTTCCAGCCAGCACGCATGTCCGGCAAGCTTCCTCTCTTAGCTGCCTCCCAGGGTCATGTTACCAGTGCTTCTGTTATGGTCTACTTGGCTTCCTGAGCACAGCTTCTTTCTTTCTCTCTTTCTCTCTCTCCTTCCCTCCCTTAGCACTACTATGTGCCTGTGTGTTGGGTGTTCATGCTATTGTTTCAGCCTCTTCTTTACGTTTACCCTGAATGAAAGACAGAAGCTGTGCTCAGACCTTAACAACAAGGTTTAATCCAACCCACAACAATAATATTAAGGTAGAAGGGTACAGTTTTTGTGGAAAGCAGCACGGGAGTTTGGTCTCTTCCTTAAGTTCTCAAACTAGAGTCAGGTTTTGGTGCAGAGTTGCTCATTGGGAACTGGGCATTGGTATTTAGGCTGAAACCTCTCAAAGAGGGAATTGTCCACAAGTTGCCGTGATACCTTCTATTTCAGGGCTAGTGTGTAGAGTGTACATAAGTTATGGCAGGAATATTCCAGCACTCCACATTACTGATGTCTCTTCCAATGGAGAGCTGACCAACAAGGGCCTTGTGATCTGCTTCTGCTTGGGTTAGGGGTGACGATACCTACCTACCTGATTATCCTTACTTATAACCGTCTAATGAAAACAATCTAATCTTTCCATGTATTGGTATCTAACTTTGCCATAAAGGGAACTTTCTCTTGATTTATCTACAAGTATCTGCTTCGTTTGGCTTTCTCTTGACAGGTAAAGGAAAGGCTGCAGAAGATGGGACCATTCCAACCTATGAATATCTTCTTGAGACAGGAGATAGACAGAATGCAGAGAGTTATCACCTTAGTGCGAAGCACTCTGACTGATCTCAAACTTGCCATTGATGGGACCATCATCATGAGTGAAAATCTGAGGGATGCTTTGGATTGCATGTATGATGCAAGAATTCCTGCCCGTTGGGAAAAGGCAGGTGTTAAACTGTTTAGAGCCCTCTGTCAATGTTGCATTTTAAAGACTAAAAAAATTACATACCGAGATTATTAATCATCATTAATATCCAATATGTTAATATCCTTTAATTTCAAATGGGTATTTTGTATTTTGTTCAACCCCTGTTTGAAAATATAACCCTGAAATGAAGTGCTAGATCTCAGTGATAATATGATGTCATGGTTGTGACTGTATTATCAAATTTGAGAGAGAGCTTCCAGCCAAAGAGTGGAGTTACAGATTGTACAGGGTGTAAAATAGGGCAATCTGATTATATATCCCCCTTCCTTTGCCCCCTTTCTGATTGACATCAGAAACTCCTTTTGGACTAAAACTTCTCATATCGAGTTGGCCAGAGAAGAAATATTTTTTCTGAAGTATTAGGTAAACTGTAGATGGGCTGACGATGCCGTCCCCGGTAAGACTGAATTCCATTTTATACTTAGAGTAGAGATTAATTCTCTTAGGTTTGAAAAATACAGTGTATCATGACTGCACTTTTTGGGTACAGAATGCATTTTCTGAGAATTTATAAATCCGTTAATTTGAGTTTAAATTCTGGATCCATTTGGAAAATCAGTGTGTGTCCTTTTTATCTTATTGTCTAGAAGCCCAGGGCAAGTACAAACGATATCCCGGCAAATAGCTAATTAGCTTGCCTAAAATTAGATGATACATCAGATAATTTGCCTGCACAACACGTGAACAGCTCATTGTACTTTGATCCAGGTAGTTAGCTAATATTTGGGTCTTGAGAGTTGTTTCAGTTTGGACCAGAAATGGATATTGGAATCAGGCATTTCATTGATGCAGTTTTGTTTGTTTACAGAGAATATAGATATACTCATGTTTCCTTGAAAATAGTAAGAACAAAACAGGGGACAGTTTCTTTTTTTCCAGACAGAAGACTATATATATATAGTCACAGAGAGAGAGAGAGAGAGATAAGCCAATAGCTAATAGTGATAAAAGGAAATAACTTCATGTGCACTGCATGACTTGTGAGTTAGGTTATTAATGATGCTGAATTCTATGTGATACTCAAAGTAGTTAGTCTGATTTGGAGGAAGGGGTAAACAGTGAGGTGGCAAAGTTTGCAGATGATACTAAACTGCTCAAGATAGTAAAAACCAAAGCAGGCTGTGAAGAACTTCAAAAAGATCTCACAAAACTAAATGACTGGGCAACAAAATGGCAAATGAAATTTAATATGGATAAATCTAAAGTAATGCACACTGGAAAAAATAACCTCAACTACACATACAATATGATGGCGGCTAATTTAGCTACAACTAATCAGGAAAAAGATCTTGGAGTCATTGTGGATAGTTTTCTGAAGACGTCCATGCAGTGTGCAGCGGCAGTCAAAAAAGCAAACAGGATGTTAGGAATCATTAAAAAAGGGATAGAGAATAAGACGGAGAATATATTATTGCCCTTGTACAAATCCATAGTGCGCCCACATCTTGAATACTGTGTACAAATGTGGTCTCCTCATCTGTAAAAGGATTTACTTGCATTAGAAAAGGTTCAGAGAAGGGCAACTAAAATGATTAGAGGTTTGGAATGGGTCCCTTATGAGGAAAGATTAAAGAGTCTAGGACTTTTTAGCTTGGAAAAGAGGAGACTAAGGGGGGGGGATATGACAGAGGTATATAAAATCATGAGTGGTGTGGAGGAAGTGAATAAGGAAAAGTTATTTACTTGTTCCCATAATAGCAGAACTAGGGGCCACTCAATGAAATTAGTGGGCAGCAGGTTTAAAACAAATAAAAGGAAGTTCTTCTTCACACAGCATACAGTCAACCTGTGGAACTCCTTGCCTGAGGAGGCTTTGAAGGCTAGGACTATAACAGCGTTTAAAAGAGAACTGGATAAATTCATGGAGGTTAAGTCCATTAATGGCTATTAGCCAGGGTGGGTAAGGAATGGTGTCCCTATCCTCTGTTTGTCAGAGACGGGTGATGAATGGCAGGAGAGAGATCACTTGATCATTACCTGTTAGGTTCACTCACTCCGGGGCACCTGGCATTGGCCACTGTTGGTAGACAGAATACTGGGCTAGATGGACCTTTGGTCTGACCCAGTACGGCCTTTCTTATGTTAATTCCAGTCAGCGCTCTATCCAAAAGTGCTCTTAGCTTTTCTCAAGGTCATGCTGAAAATGCTTCTTCAGTTGTCTCTGGGGTTTCCTTGCTGTCTTTCATGTATTTTTCCATGGTGTTTCTGCTCTTCTCTCACACACACCTCCACCAAAACAACATAGTAACTCCTCGCTTAACATTGTAGTTATGTTCCTGAAGAATGCTACTTTCAGTGAAACGATATTATGTGAATCCAATTTCCCCATAAGAATTAATGTAAATAGGGGAGGTTAGATTCCAGGGAAATTTTTTTTTTGCCAGACAAAAGATATATATCACACACATGGTATAAGTTTTAAACAAACAATTGAATACTGTACACTGCAATGACGATTTCAAAGCTTGGTTGAGGTGGTGAAGTCAGAGGGTGGGATATTTCCCAGGGAATGTCTTACTGCTAAATGATGAACTAGCACTCAGCTGAGCCCTCAAGGGTTAACACGTTATTGTTAATGTAGCCTCACACTCTACCAGGTAGCACAAATGGAGGTAAGGGAGACAGCATGGCAGAGAGACAGAGATACACACTGTGTGTGTGAAAGGGAGACGCGCATTGCCCCTTTAAGTACACTGACCCCCCACTCAAAGTACACTCCTTTTTAAGTAGATCAGCAAGTTGAGAGAGCAGCTGCTGCCAGCAAGCTCTCTCCGCCCTGAGCCCTGTTGTGTCTCCTGCCCCTGCTTTGTGGAGATGGGGTATAGGATTGGGGGGCAGGAGCATGGGAGACACCCTGACATTAGCACACCTCTCCTCACCCCCTTGCACAGCAAGCAGGAGGCTCCCAGGAGCAGCTCCAAGGCAGAGGGCAGGAACAGCACATGGCAGTGGGGGAGGGACAACTGAACTACCCAGCAATTGACAGCCTCCTGGGTGGCTGCCACACAGAGAACTTAGGGGAGCTGATAGGGGGGCTGCCAGTCCACCCTGGTTCCAAGCCCCCACCAGCTAACTCCAATGGACTGCACTTCCTGCAAGCAGTGGACAAAGCAGGGAACTGCCACACAACGTTATAAGAGAGCATTGCACAACTTTAAACAAGCATGTTCTGTAATAGATCAGTAACATAACAATGAAACAGCACTAACTGGGATGACTTTAAATGTGGAGTTTCTATATCCAGTAACAATACACTGAGCTCCCAATGAAACCCCTCCACCCATATAGCTCAGGTTCCTGACCAGCCTTGCATATGGCTTTGTTTGGATGATGGCTCCTGTTTCAGTTATCTCTTTCCAGAAAGGAATTTAATAGCTTTCCAGAATTTATCCTGGATGAAGGGTGGCAGTTATGCCTACCAGTTTCCACAAGATTTCAGTCAACCCTGAACATAACAGCATGAAGCCAAGATGATACTCATGTTGTTACACAGCGTGTCCTTGAGCTTGCTGTTCTGGAACTTAACCATTTTCAGTGTTTTTATTATTCAAACTGATGCCAATCTACTGAAGACAGAGATTATCCTTAAATTCCCTCTCCTTTCCCCTCTGCCCCCACCAGAGATAGCAATAACAGCATCTTGCTTATGTTTCTGAGGCCTCTGAGGTACTTTGGAATTATTCACTATGTACATTTTGTTGACAGTCGCACAAAGTACCAACAGTAATGATATAAAAATATATTTGTCTGTGACATAGCTGGAATGTAAGGGCTGAGGTAGCCTGAATTACCTGCCTTGAATTTTAGAATAATCCTTCAAAGTTGGGGGGCACATGTTTTCTTGTAATAGACTTAATCACCTTTGCGATGGGAAAGGATACTGGCCTATATCATCAATTCCCTCGAGTTAAATACTGTCAGATACAAATGACACTTTTTCAAACATATAAACACCAGTCCATGTGCATTTCAGAATGTATTGCTCTTGATGTAAATGTTACCCATTGTCCTGTAGTGTTGTGGTGGTAGAAGCTGATCTGGAATTTACCACACAGGTATGTTATGATTAAGTTTTGATGCAGATATGGATGAATGCAGATGCTTTCTAGTCCTATCAGACTGATGTTTTTTGGCTCGAAGGGAGACCAAGAAAAAAATATGACTTGTGGATAGTCACAGTAAGATCTCAACAGCTGGACTTGACTAATGCTATTCAGACCTAGATTTCAGTCCATACGGGCATTATCCATAATGTCGAAAACTTGACTTGAAAAAAAAAATTACAGCAGTATCTGTTCTAACTCAGTGTCAGACTGGTGGTGGCAGTGATGATGTAAATTCAAAGCTAGATCAAAAGTAAACGTAATACCAAATAATAATCAGACACTAAAAGCAAGAGAATAAAAATAAGACCCAGGCTTAATAGTCCAAAGTGGGAGAGGGAACTAGCCGAATGCTGAGCAATGCCATTAAGACGATGACATCAGCAGCAATATTCATTTGAAACTACTTGAGAGAAACAGGCCACAGCTCAAATGTAGGGTCAAGTGAATTTCCTCGTTAGACAACCGAATTTGAAGCCTTACCTGCATATTGAAAAGTGATCAGAAGCAGAATTTGTCTCTCTAATTATTGACTAACATTTGCCTCTCATTTGTATACTTGTACAACCTTATGGATTTTAGTGAAACTGCCTGCACATAACTGAGAGTAGAATTTAGCCCACTGGGTTTAGTTTTTATAAAGTTAGTTTAGCTTTTTTAAAAATAAGCTTTGGTTACAATATGCATTTAGTCACTAATGAGCTGAATTGTGACAGTTTAAGCCTTCTGTAAGGCTTCTTGATTAAATCCTTTTATAAATACATCTTAATTTTTTGTATTTAACATTTTGTTTTTCTTCAAAAATGTAATGAAACCTCTGTAACCTCAGTCCAGCAAATGCTTAATGATGTGCATAAATTGCCTGGATTGGGGTTTGTTCAGATGCAGTGATTGTCATAGTAAAAGTATGCTACTAAACACATAAAATAAACAAAACATTGCATGGTTATCTATGTGACACACATTTACAAAAGCAAGGCAATGTTGTAGAAAAAGGAGCATTTGTTTAAAATAGTGAATGGTTTAGAGAAGGTAAATCAATACTCCTTTGAGTCTCATAATATATGAACAGGAAGATATTAAATGAAACTGAAAGCGAATAGCTAACAGTGATAAAAGAAAATAACTTTCTGTGCAATGCATAACTTGTGGAACTCACTACCACTTTTAGGTTATTAATGATGCCGAATTCTTTGTGAGACTCAAAGTAGTAATTATTTGGATGACATCATCTACAGTTACCTATGCTGGGATGAGACGGTCCATCAGTTGACACAGTACAGTCAGCTGACATGGCCCAACTTCAGTTTTTAATTCCAGTGGAGACATACCCTTTGGGACAAGTTAAAGAGGACTGATTTTCAGAGGGTGGGCACTGAGCACTTCCTGAAAATTAGGCTTTTTAAAATGCTTTTTGAGAGACATGTTCATTCTTGAAAATGTAGGGCAAAATTTACAGAGATAGTGAACCCTCATGGTTCAGGGCATAAACTGACCATGAACTGCCTGGGATTAAGAAGAAATTATATAGAACCAGACATCCACTACATCAAAATGTAGTTAAGTTTGAGGCTATGTATCTGATATTTAGGGTGAACTGCATTACAGGTATGTTATCATCTTCCAAGAAATGAGAATCATAATCCTAGGAAATTTAGAATTAAGGCTGAATTTAAAAGAAATCCAAACATATTAAGGTGTGAAAACACAGAGATAAGGCACTGTCACAGGGTAGCACAGGTTTTCTTCCCCTAGTCCCTGTGCCCCAGGCTTAGGCTGGTGAAATAAAAGGTCACAAACACTCCACTCTGGTGCTTCACCCGTGCTCTTTTATTTACAGTGCTGATATAGTCCCAACTTCCCCAAAATCAGGCCTCTCACCAGGTCCTCCGACCTCTTGAGGCTTGTCTCAACCAGCAGAGACAAAGCTAGGTGCCCCCTGTCCTCCTGCCTGGCTGACTAGCCTCTTCCTCTGAGCTCTACCCTGGGTTTGTACTCTTCCCCAGTCATCAGCCTCAGTGGTTCCACCTGGCTCATAAGGTTGCACTGAGCCTGCCCTTATTAGTGCCTTCAGCTGGGCTCCCTGCTCATGGTTTTAGCCTTTAACGCAGCCACACTGCAGGGAAGTAGGGTCTTTAGCAGGCAGCAGAGGTTTTTAAAACCTCTGCCCTGCGACAGGCATCCTTAATTCTTTCCTGTAGTGACCCTGTGAAGGGTAAGCTGTGTCTTGAAAATTCAATTTCTGGATTCACAAACACGAAAATAGATGAATCCTGATTGTATGGGTTTTGCATAGAGCTATGGCAGGGCAGAGTTAAGGTTTCTGCCAAAAGAAAAAAATCATTTATGAAGAAGATCAAGGAGAGAATGAGTTTAAATTCTTAAAGAAAAAAATCAAAAGAAAAGTAGCCTAAACACAGAATTACACTGAGTTTTAACTATACGGGGACTCTGAGGAATGGTGTTCTGAGATTGAGATTTATTGGGGCAAAAATCTGTTTACTAGATGCATAATTTCTTATGGTCCATTTTTACTTCAGAGTTGTCAGAAAATTCATTCTGTACCTCAAAAGTATGTGCTTTAGTCTAGGGGCACATATTTTTCATGCAGAAGAGGTTGAATCATTGCTTTAAGTTCAAAACTGAAGTCCGCATTAATGAATTACAGCCAAAGCCTCGTTAATGCATTATGGTAAAAAAACTATGCTAAATGCATGTTACTTAGGTGGCAAAGCAAAATACTCAGGAATTGCCAGAACTAAGGTTGCCTGTGCAACCTTATTCATTCCTCATTGTGTGCAGCCATCCTGGACACTGAAAGGGGCAAAGGACAAACAGATGTGGAAAAAACAGATGTGATTGTGGAATTAACTTAATGCATTATGATTCCATCTTTAACTTTCTGTGGAGTAGTCTGAGCATAAGATGGAGACGCAGAGACTGAGTTCTTAATCCCAGCCTGATACTGGCTCCCTCTGTCAAATAACTTAGCTTCTCTGCCTCATCTTCATCTATCTCTGCTATGGAGGTACTTGGTATAGATCTTTGAAGATGGAAAATGCTATTCAAATGCTATATGTTATCACTGCATAAGATTTTATTGAGACAGAGCCTTTTTAAGTCTGAAAATTCAGTCTTTTAGTGCCCAAGACAATTGTCAATTCTGTAAGTGACATGAAAGCAGCTTAATGTATGAGCATATGCTCTGTAGACAGGTTTACAGAAAAATGAAGTGCTTTGACATCTATGGATAAAAAACACTAGTTAGGTGTTGTTTTAAATGGGGAAGGGGGTCCAACTGAGGTTAGTTGGGCAACCCTTATTGCTGGCATTCAATAACTTTTGAGTTGTTTACTTTGCAACCTAAATACTCATTGTCTGTATGTAATTTCCTAGATCCTTTTCTTAAAAAGATAAAGGCAAAAACAATTATTTTATATGCAACTACCGCCTCATGATGCATCATCAGCAGGGTTGGAAATGTGAGATTTAATCTTTGCAGCACAGATTGCTTCCCTTTGAGATACTGGACTAACTAGCAACAAGAGAATGCTATTACTCAGAAAGATGGTTGGGCTTCTGACATCATGTGCTCGAATCAGAGGGTGGTTAGGGGAAACCGAGGTAGGCTTTTTCCCCTGTCCCAGGAGTTGGAGGTGCTCCTGTACTCTGTGGTGCTCTCAAGGGAACTGCATTTTTCAAGGGCATATAACTTGGCCAAATTTGGGCAGATTTTCCTCAGGACTGCAGAAGGTACATACCTTACATGAGGTTCACCCATCTGCCAAATTTCAAGTCCTTGCACCGAAGAATGAGTGTGTTACTACTGTGTTACTGTTGTTCAAAAAGAGGTGACAGAATTTTAACATAAGTAAAAAATAAAATAAAAAATCCTCTAGACTTGGTCTCAGAACAGCCAATCCATTATGACTGAAAGTTCAAAGAAAAAAAATCAGCCTGAGCTAGACACCCACTTGGGAAACTTTCATCCCAGACAGGTAGTTTGACAAAGTTATAATCAACTGAAATGTTGTCTTACAATGGGAAATGTCTGACCTCCATAGCAACAGGTGGTGCTACTAATCCTGTCTATAATAATGGGAGAATATAGGGAGAAATTCTGGCCCTACTGAAGTCAATTGGAGTTGTATCATTGTCTTTCATTATGAAGTTGATAATTCCAAACTTAACTTAACATTTCAATAGTCTTGATTAAATCCTTTTATAAACACATCTTAATTTTTCATATTTAACAACGGCTCCCAGCAAGGGGACGGGAGGAGGGCAGAGAGTCAAGGGTGCACACCGAAATTGGGTGGAAAAAACCACAGAAATTGAACTTGTTTTTGGCTTAATTGGCTTGTGAGTTGCTTGTTGGCTAATTTTTGGCTTGCTACTTGTTTGTCTCATTGCTTCTTTTTTTGGTCGGCTCCCAGCAAGGTGGGGCAGAGAGTCAGGGGTGCACAGAGGGCCCACCACAGACCCAGACTGCATGCCAGGAGGATCTAATTACATAGAGTATTGGGGTTCTTAGGGATTGGCTTGTTTTCACCTTGTTGTTGTTTAGAAATGAGATTAGCTTGATTTTTGTGAAAGTCCAGGATATTTTGGGATATTTTCTATGATGTGATAAATTAATTGGCATTGCTGTGATTACAAAATCTTGAAAGTTCTAAACATATTAAAAAACCTAAAACCCACCTCTTTTACACCTATTTTTAGGGGTCTTGGGCTTCTAGCACTCTAGGTTTCTGGTTTACTGAACTTCTGGAAAGAAACCATCAGTTTTACAGCTGGATATTTGATGGCCGACCAAACTGCTTCTGGATGACAGGGTTCTTTAACCCTCAAGGATTTTTGACTGCAATGAGACAGGTGAATAGTTTTATTTTTATATTACCCTTTCAGTAATATTCCTCCTTTATTATAGCTTGCATGGGAATGCTGAGTGTATTGGAGAAGGAATATTTTATTTTATATGTTGAACTACTTTGCCCTTTTAGGGTTAGATTCTGCCCTTGGCTACATTGGACATGTTAGAAGGGGAGCTAAGGGTCAGCTGAAATCCTCAGGACAATTTTTTGCTGTCTTAGCAGTCATACCTGCCATGTTACTTTATTTGTTATTTTAATCCTTGTCTCTCTACTTGTAATGTTCCTTCGAATAAATAAATCATAGTTGCTTTGAATAAGCTGTCCTAAATTACTGCCATTTCATACTGGTCATAAGCATCTAAAGAGAATTCTGTAGCAGAGTCTGAAACCAGTCGAGCTTGCAGAGTTAATACGATTCTTGCATACAGGGAATGCTGTAACCGGGTGATTCAGCATAAAAGTGGGGTGAACTGCAGGGTTCCACTTTTGAGAATAGTGCAGAATCAGGCATATCACTTGCAAAGCGTGCCTATGGGAGCAATTGAGAGAGAGGCCAAAAGTACAATGCACCCCTGCACTGTAACATACTTTATTGCCTTTCTCCAGATCTTGAAGCTGGTAAGTAATCACCTTCTTCAGCAAATATCTCCTCAGATCAAACAACCGGATGAACTAAAAGAGGCTTTTATTATAAGATATGTCAGAAAAATCTTGGAATCAGAAATGACCATTTAAGACAGGGACCAGCAACTTTGGCACATGGCCCCCCAGGGTAAGCACCGTGCCGCTTTCCGCAGCCCCATTGGACCGGAGCAGCGAACCGCGGCCAGTGGGAGCCACGATCGGCTGAACTTGCGGACATGGCAGGTAAACAAACCAGCGTGGCCCGCCAATGGTGCTTACCCTAGGGGACCACGTGCCAAGGTTGTCAATCCCTCTTTTAAGATACACAGTGTAGATAATACACAGAAACTGCACTCTTAAAGAAAAATTAAACACAAGTCAAATTTTGAGGGTTACCATGTTCCATGGTGTGCTTAGTTTAAGGCAGAAAGTCTCCTTCCAGCCTTATATTGTGGAATGACACACTTCACGCCCCAGAAAGAATAAAGTTCTCCAATAACAGAACTGCATGTAGTTCCAGAGAGTACATGACCATGTTGATTTAGGACTCTTTTACTCAATGATTATATGTTAACTTAGTGTTCCCACTCTTCCAGGAAGTAGTCCCTCTTAATGTTTACACTCAGATAAGCCAGTTGGCCATATCATTGACTGGATATTTTATGTCTCTCCTCGTAAGTCATAATACAGTAGACTCTCCATTTTCCAGGATGATAGGGAAAAAATTAATCCTGGTTAATAAAATCCCGGATAATCACCATCCGTAGGAAATATGGATGGGGGTGGGTTCACCAGCCACCCTGTGCCGGGGAGAGGGGGTATTGGCTCACTGACTGCCCTGCGCCCTGGTGGGGTTTTTTTTGCTTTATTTTTTTTATAAAGCCCTGCGAGTTACGCATATTTTTTTTGACATCCTGGTTAATCCACAACCTGGTTAACCCGATCCTGGATAATCAAGAGTCTACTGTACTTACATTAATGGTCTATAATGTTACAAATAAAAAAATTGAAAATCACGCATACATATAAATCAGTTCAGACCTCTTTTTAATAATATATCATCCAGGAAAGATTTCCTGGCACTCCGAGGAAAAGTTAGCCTAAATAGTCAGGCTATTTTTTGTATGCTGTCCTGACCTTTAAGATGAAGCTACATTTCCTAGACCTGAGGAAGAGCTCTCTGTAAGCTTGAAAGCTTGTCTCTTTCACCAGCAAAATTTGTTGCAACAAAAGATATTACCTCCCACACCTTGCTTTTCTAATATCCTCTGACTGATACAGCTACAACACTGCAAACTGACCTTTAAAAGGCAGATTTCTTTAACTCCGGTACATTCTTACTGCATTTTTCATTATTTATTTATCTGGAAGAGAAAATGAATCTAAAAGTGATGTGTGTCTCAAAAGTTAATTTTTTTTGGCGGGAGAAGAGTGCTTGGCAACAAAATATTTAATTTGTTATGAAATGAGCACCCTGCTGCCCAGCTAGAGGGAAATAATACTGCTTTAATCATAGAGAGTACTGCAATGCATGACTACTGCAATGATAGAGAGTACACAATGTTTGCTTTTATGATAATTTAAAGTAATTACTTTTATGATAATGCCATTTAAGATGGCCCTTTATGCACTGAAATCATTGTCCTAAATCACAGGCATTCTTCAAAATTTTACCCATAGTCTTCATTATTCCTTTGAATAGGAAATAACTCGAGCCAACAAAGGGTGGGCACTTGACAGTGTAGCACTGTGCAATGAAGTCACCAAGTGGATGAAGGATGACATCACAGCTCCTCCTTCTGAAGGCGTCTATGTATACGGACTCTATTTAGAAGGAGCTGGCTGGGACAGAAGAAATTTAAAAATCATTGAGTCTAAGCCCAAGGTGCTCTTTGAAATGATGCCTGTCATATGGATTTATGCAGAGAACAACAGTAAGTGACTAGCTTCAGGTTATGCTGTATTGATAGCAGCTTAATTTTAATTAGTTTTACATATAATTGACAAATTATAGATAGATAGATAGATAGATACGGGTGTGTGTGTGTGTGTGTATATATATATATATATAATATGAGAGTGTGTGTGTGTGATATATATATTGTGGGGGCTTCTAGGATCTACTAGAATACAATCAAGATTTGAAGTCATATTTCATGAATAGTAATAGATGGTCCCTGCTTTGAAAACTGACACTCTAATTAGGTTATAAACATATGTCACAATACTGTTGTTGTTGCTGTAGTTTTGGAATATATGCAATTACAAATGATTCTCAACCTCCTTTACCTCTGCAGGACTGTAGCATTTTATCTTCCACTTCCAGTATGCTTAACCATTATATTATGTATTTCTCAGTATATAACAAAATGTATGTCTAAGACTCAGAATTCTGATCTACCACAGTAGCGATGTTACAGCATAACAGTGGAAGTACAAACCATTGTATCCTCTCCCTACACAGTTTTTTGGACTACCTAAATTACTGAACTGCATTGTAAATGAAGTAGGAATCCTTTTTCTTATTGTATATTTGTCTGATAGTCCAAAATATCAGTGGGGCTACATACATAACTTAGGCTTCTTTACAAGAATGAAGCCCCAGCTGTGCAATATGGCTGTTAAGACTGACTCTAGAGCAAATGGCTCCCCCAGCAAGGAGTGTCTTCAGCACCTCCCCTCTCCATTTGTTAAACCTTTGAATACCTTATTTTTTTTATTTCATTTGTATTCCATTTCATGTCTCTGATGCATGCATTGCCATGATTTATCCCTGTCATATAAGACGATACATTTGCATGCTAGAATATGTAAATCTATATTTATTATAAGCCCCCCAAAAAAGTTTCCTCTAAGCTTATAGAAACTTTTTAATTGTAAGAATAAGTCATATGTACTAACATCAAGTAATTGAACTGTGCACCAATATTGGGTGGACCAGTGTTATAGTGTTACCACAGAGGATAGCAACAAATCTTACTATAAACAATATCTTTTCACTGTGACTAATGGTGGGAGTGAAGTCCTTTATTACAGTGTAGTCCTTTGAATTGTTGAGCCACATCAATATGTTATCAAGCACCTTCCTTGCCATAAGGTCAATCAATTAGTTTTGAATTGTTTTGCTGCAGTAATTATTCATAGCTTTTTTTTATGAACTACTCAGTGTAGGTGCTCACACAGGACATTGTCATATTTCCCATGGAGCTCTACCAAACTGTAGAAATTACCATTTTGTTCAGTGAACAACTTACCCAACGAGCCCTGGAAAGCCAAATTATTCTTTTCAAGGAAGAGGGTAATTGAGATCACATGCTGAAGCATGTTCCTTCAGTGTTGGATTTCTACATTAATAATACACTGTTTTTCTTCATCTGTGCATTTATTCAGTTTGAGCCTGGACTTGACGTCCATCCATTTGGAGTAGGCTGTAAAATGGCCAGATGTTGCTTTTCATGTTGCTTCAGAGCATCAATTAAGCTATGCCAGTAATTGTACCTGGAAAGGACAAGCAATGATTTAAGAATCTTGTCAAATATTTTGGAACAAAACCAGAACACTTTGTCAGTTGATTTTGAGTAAACTAGCCAAAGATGATTCAGTTTCTAAACATTTTCAAGCACTCTTTCGCAGTGTGACTTTGAGAAGTGTTGCTTCTGCTCATTTACTAGAAATTTCATATCCTCAGTTTTGCCGAGCCTGTTCAAAATTGTACAATAAATATTGGCACAGTTTAGGATCACCAGCCATACAGCAGGATCAGATGTATAGATTTGTGGTGTGCAGTTTTTCTCACTGCTGTTTCTTTCATCATGAGAGGCTGATTCTTCTTTATTGTTTCTCTCCTTTTCACGAGAGCCACATTCTTTGTTATCACTCTCCTTTATGCCTCCATTCCTTCTCTTCAGTTAAATCTGCTAATTTTTTAGTAATGGGACTTCTATTAATTATGCTTCGCTCCTCAATTTCTTCTGCACTGGGATGATCACTATTGCCTAAAGCCCAGTCTATGTTGTTCTTTCCAGATATTTTCCCCTCAAATTTGTCCCTTGTTGCAAATTAGATTGCAGTTGAACTTTTTGGTTCCTAAATTGAACTCCTGAAGGCTTCTTCAGGGCATCTTTTATTTTCTACAGGAGAAAACACAGTATTAGGGAGAGGAAAAGTCTATGTTCCTCAGTGGTAGAAAGTCATCAAACGTTGATTACATGTTAAGCATGGCAAGAGAAATAACAGTATTTCTTTTATATTGTTGCGTAGAAAGGGATTTGCTAAATTTCTCTGGTGTCTCATTAAATGTGTCCTTTATTAGTCGCTAATTACACTTGTCAAGTCATAAAACACAAGTACGCTTTCACAATTACACAATAAACAAAGTTCACAATATCACAGCTGGGCTTTCACTTCACTTCGTTCTTATATCTCACTGACTGACCCCGCTCCTTGTATACCTGCGAGGGCATAGCTAACAGCATCCTAGGAAATTAAAGGAAAATGTAGTTTTCAGAAAGTCGGGAAGGTTCCATGAGATTCTACAGAGGTCCAGAACATTCTGGTTAGTGAAAAAGGAATCCACATATGGAATACCTGAAACATTTTACTTCAAAAATTCTATTTTCCCTTTTGTTCCTAACAACAAAAACAGCACCCCATGCCTGGCAACCCGGGTCATCTGCCCCTAAATCTGGGCCGTAGTATAGTTTGAGAACACATGCTAGTATTCATGTAGCTTGCACACATGAATACTATAGGAATGAATTGATTTACCAATGTTCTTGGGAACCACTGTGTTATACCTAGGTGATGTTTGCATGCATAAATGCCTCAGCATTGAAGTTCTGTGGAGGGGATTTGCTTGAGCAAATGGAAGCCAAGTGAAAGGTTATGGAAAAGAGCTGGTGGAGGTGAAGGATGACATTTGGGGCCACCAAAAAGGAAAATACATGTCAGACTAACAAGCTGGAGAACAGAAGTTGAGCCCATTCTGCTTTGTGGAACTGAATTTGTAATGTTTGCAAATAAAATAGGCAGTAGGAAATCAAATCCCACAGTAAACAGCTGAAAAGATATCAAATCATTTAGCTGTTAGAGACAGTGTGCTTACAGGCTATGTTTCCTGTGCTTTGCTATCAGAATTCCATGTCTGTAGCTTATCTTCTCTGACAGTATGTGGCATGCTCTTTTTGTGTATGTCATTTGTTTAACCAAGTATAACATTCTAAATGCCTATAATATGCAGTTTATCAGTATTTTCGGTATAAATTACTATTTGCGGGAGTTTGCAACCTAGCCATAAAATTGTTTCAAACTGATTGACACAAGTTCTCAGCCTGGGAAAAATTTAACACTAAATTGAATGAATCTGTTTAGCACAGTTTGAACTCTACAGATGTTTGGGAAGAAAGAAATAGAAGTCTTATTGTCACAAACTGTATTACTTACAAAAACCAATTTGATAGACAAATAAGACTCTGATCCTATAAACTGAAAATAATCAGTATTATATTAAAAAGTAAATTAAAAACCAGCGGAGATACTGAATTACAAACAGTTGTATATTAATCAAACCTGGAATATTTTGTCCAAGTTTTACAGCGAAGAATATCGGTTGACAATGCTTACTTCTGCAGCATGTAAATAATTGTATTGTACTGAAAAAAATCTCTTACTAATGGTATTTCAAAATAGATTAATAGATTTTAATAAGGTTATTTTCACATTTTGATGCATCAGCACGAAACATTCAAAAATAAGAGAGTTGAGTGGAAGGGTGAAACTGCCAGCATCCTAGTCACTGCAGGGTGCTCATTTAAACTTCTTACTCTGTCAAAGTACTGTAGTTTAATACTGAATCCCAAACTTACAGGAGATGCAGTATGTGATATGTTTTGTAACTAGTAGCAAAAAAGTGAGCAGTACTGTATGTACACTGTTTTGCAACTAGTAGCAAAAAAGTGAGCAGTGTGTTGTTAACCGAACTTCCTTTGCTTTTGTTGAGAAGAGCGATCTGCTACTGAACTTTGATTTGGTGTATTTATATTTCTGTTTAGGTTGTGCTCTGCTCCCTAACATCCTATCTGTTCAGCCTCTTTTCCCAGGACATCTTTTCATGTGTGTTTTTTTTCCCTCCATCTTCCTAGCTTCAAAAGATCCTCGTCTGTACTCATGTCCTATCTACAAAAAACCACTTCGAACAGACCTGAATTACGTTGCTGCTGTGGACCTTAAAACTGTCCAACCTCCTGAGCATTGGATACTGCGTGGTGTAGCACTTCTGTGTGATGTCAAGTAATGTTAAATCAATTTTCACTTCCCGCCCCCACTGTTTCTCACCAGGATTTGAAGAGATTTTTTTTTCTACACATAATTTTGACATGAACATTAATGAGCAATGAGCGTGATGATGGATCACAGATTTTTCTTTTTGGTAGTTGTGCTCCCCCTTTGTTGCACTCCTGCTTTATCTATTAGAATTGAGTTAGTGGGCTAAAGACATGTACTAAAAGAGAAGTCTCTTGGGACTGGATGGCTCAAGTGACTGACTATACCTACTCCTATTAACCTCTCAGGGCTTGTTTTCACTAGAAAATTGAGTCATTTGAACAAATTCTGTGTTAAACACAACATAGCCATGAGTGTAAATGGGCTAGCTGTCTTTAGCACTGTCAGCTGGTCATGGCTAATGTTGTTGTTCCAGCAGTGCTTATCTGCAGCCAGATTACAGTGTTAAGCACACACATTCTGTCAATGCTGATAGCTAAGGTGTGTTAAACGTTGTGTTAGTTAGCACAACTCCTCAATATCGTATTCCAGTGTGACTTCGTTTTCTAGTGAGGACCAGTCTGAATCCGGCTCTAGGTCAGTGGTAAATGCAAAGTGGTATGCAATCTGATTGCTGCTTGGTGGTTTGTGTGAAATGACTTGGTAACATCAGTCCAGTTCCTTCCTGGACAGGTGTGCACATCACAGAGACCATCACCCTAACAAATATGAGTCTAATGGGAATTGCAGCAGAGAGGGTAAAAATGGAATGGGCATTCACTCTTTTAGCACCTAGAGGTAGGGAGGCTATTAGTTCAGTGTGGGAAGCTAGCATTTCCTCCTTATGCCTTAATTAACATAGGACTTTGCTATCAATCTCGCTCACTAATGCACTACATT
The DNA here is from genome assembly GCA_007922305.1 of Dermatemys mawii. NCBI lineage: Eukaryota > Metazoa > Chordata > Testudines > Dermatemydidae > Dermatemys > Dermatemys mawii. The sequence continues at coordinate 6,108,329 of ML677334.1, read as the reverse complement.
CATTTAAAAATTCTGTTTCCCAGAAAAGTCTTATTTTCTGTTGTGAGAATTGTGGGCCATGAGTATTTGGAGTATTCTCATATAACAAGAACTAGGGGTCCATAATTAAATTAATAGGCAGCAGGTTTAAAATAAGCAAAAGGAAGTATTTCTTCGCACAACGCACAGTCAACCTGTGGAACTGTTTGCCAGAGGATGTTGTGAAGGCCAAGATTATAACAAGGTTCAAAAAAGAACTAGAAAAATTCATGGAGGATAGGTACATCAATGGCTATTGGCCAGGATGAGCAGGGATGGCATCCCTAGCCTCTGTTTGGGAGAAGCTTGGAATGAGCAACAGAGAATGGATCACTTGATGATTACCTGTTCTGTTCATTTCCTCTGGGGCTCCTGGCACTGGCCACTGTCAGAAGAGAGGCTTCTGGGCTAGATGGACCTTTGGTCTGACCCAGTATGGCCATTCTTATGTTGGAGGGAAACCTTTATGCAGGATACCAACGTTAAAACCACCATTGTTACCTTTGCTTTGCTCTCATTTTGCAGTATTTTGCTTTCATGTACCCTCCTTTTCTATCTTCCTTCCTTTTTTTCCTGCCTGTCTTACTGCAGCCTTGTTGACTTTTCATCTACCATAGAAACATTTCACACTGGGAGCTGTCTGCTGAGAGAAATGTAGGCAATACTAGTCAGTTGCACTCTGATTTCATGTATAAAGTGCATTTGTTTTTCAGCACAGAGCTATTGGATCTTTGCTGTTGAGGCTGGTCAGTTGTCTCATGGTAGTCTGTAATAGATCAAGGTCACAGGTGGGAGACTACTGCTTCAGTAATGGCAGGTGCTCTAATATATAACAGTATGGGCCAACAATGCACAGTGGATCTGCCTTACATAAATGCTTTGGTGGGAAAAGCAGGGTTTCATTTCAACACAAGGAAGGATTTCGTGGAGGTTTGATTCTGTTTTTATTTCAGTAGATAGATAATTTGATCTTCTATAAAATGTAAAAAATATTGCATCTCTTGTTCATCGATGATCTAAGGAGAACCTTTCACAGTATTACAAAACAAGTATTAAAAACCTATTTCAGAATGGCTGTATTTGGTGTTTTAATGGGGAAGGAAAACTTGTAACGTTTTATTTCTGTAATACAATCACTCTGTTTCACTTCAAAAATGTACTTTATTAATTTACTGATATCTTTAATGTTAGTCAATAATTAATAATGCAGGAATCTGAATGTATTTCATTTTTTGCAATATTTCATAGTGTAGTGGAATTTCTACAGGCAAGGCTGCTAGAGATCTCTAATACTTCAGTCACAGTGTCTGTGTATTAATATGGCTGTGTGTAGATTGTATCTGCAACACCTTCAACTATAGGAGGATAAAAGGATTAATATTGTACTGCTGCAATTTTAGTACATGTAAGTATGATTCTGAACCCCTCAATCCTAAATCCTTTGATTTATTCAAACACTTGTACTGCCCAGAGCATAGTTAATGGAAATGCTTACAAACCTGGCAATTTCTGGCTGTTTTATTTAACATGGTTAGCATCATGAAACTTGAGAACTCACTTCTAACAAGAAGCATGAAGTTGGCCTGCCCTGGAATTCCTGGGGTGGCTGGTGATGTAACTTTCATTTTTTGACTACTAGAGAATCTAACTGAATTTTCAGTATCATGCTTTTCCTCTTCCAGTCACCTTTGCTGCTTCTTTTCAAGGTCTACCTCCTTGCACTTTGTCTGCTTCTAGTCAATAGCCTCCTCTCCTCATTCTTTATCCCTTCCCCCGTCTTCCATCTCCCCTCCTGTTCTGCTTTCCTCCTTTACTGTTCCCTCCTCCCTCTTAATTATGCTTGGTTTTCCTGTACATTTTTTTTTGCTGCACCCCATATACATGATCTACAATAACAGCTAAGTTAGTGTTCAACATCAACAGTGTATATAGACAAAGGAAAAACAGAAAATGTGTATTATAAAGTGATTTGAAATTGTTGAGGTGAATATGGCTTGTGAAGCATGCAAATAGGTAACATAAGACTTCTATGGCCTTTCTTTATAAATTGAATAATTACTCATATATCCAAACACAGGGAAATGAGTTTAAGGAGCATTAACCAGCATCTCAAAAGCCAGCAGAGGAAGGGAGAGAGGAGGGAGAGGGAAGAAGGGCTGCTTCCAGCTTTTCATTAATGTCTATGGCCAGCCTTCTGTTTCGCGGTGTTGGCCGCAGAATTGCGGTAAGCTATGCGCACTGGATAAGAGGTTGTGGCACTAGCAATACGCTTATAATATGTTTTAACAGTTAGCTTTAATTATATATCCCTGTGCTGTGCTTTAAATAAAACAAAATCTTTCTGGGCTTCATACACCTCTCACACTGATGTAAACCAAGAGCAACTACATGATAGTCAATGAACTTGTTTAACTCAGGGAATCCGCCCCTCCATTTCCTAGAATTTTGCATGTTTAACATGTAACCTTTGAGACTTTTCTGTCACTGTGTTTTCCTGCAAGCTTCTCATCTGGGCAGGTGGACAGTAATTAAATGCATAATTCTGCTTAATGCCCCAATTTTTCCTGGAGATCCTCTAGAGCATGTCAGGAGGATGTCAGCTGGAAGCAGAAGATTGTTTCCAGAGCAAGATAATGCTGTGAGCATGAAAGACCTGAGGAAGATACTGTGAATAGAGAACAGCTTGAAATGGCTGCTTGCAAAACTTTGTTGAAATTCATTTTCCAGAAATCCTTCTAGGAGATCTAGACAGATAGTCACAATGTGAGAAAAGCGTGTGGAAGTTTGAGTGCTCATCCCAATTGTATTCCACTGATGGTTTACAGTTTGCCTTGTGCTTCTGTCCGAGGCAATGAAGGGAGGGGTGGACTGACCGTGTCTCCAATTCATTCTCACCATTGCATGGTCTGCATCATAACTTTAATTGTCCTCATCTGTGACGCACTTTTAAATAAGATAAGGTCAGGGCTGGATTACCCAATAGGCAGACTAAGCACGTGCTTAGGGCACCAGCAAAGCAGGGGGCACCAAAAAAAAGATTAAAAAAAAAGATATTTGATGTTTCAAAAGAAACATCAAAGTAGTCTTAAAACATACTTGGGCAATAATCGTGTCTTGAAATCTCTTTCTAATGTTCGCTGGGAGGCACATGCAGTGGCAACAAGTGTAATTCTGGAGTCCTACTCAAAGATTGTGGATGCATTAGAAAGTATAGCTGAAGACCAATCGCAAAAGGGAGAAATTGTACGAGAGGCAGAAAACATTGCAAACAAGATGCAAGAACTAGGGTTTTTATTCATGTTGACCATGTGAAATGAAATTTTACAAGACTTTTACCACACAAATAAAGCTCTTGAGGGAAAAGAATTGGATTTGAAAACATGTGTAGACCTCTGTCAATCATTAGCAGACCACTTACACACTTAGAGGAATGATTTTGAAAGACTTGAAGACATATCAAAAGATATCTTGCCTGATACTAACTACAAAGAAGCCCAGTCCCGCAAAGTGGATCAGGAAAAAACAAGCAAATGATAGCAGTGCAACAGAAACAACATTGAATCCTAGAGGCAAATTTTGTGTATCTACTTACTATGCTATAATTGATATACTTGAAGCTCATATGAAGAGGAAAAGTGAAGTGTACAAAGAAGTATCAAGTAGATTTTCTTTTCTAGACGATATGGACTTATCTGATGAACAATATTCACAAGGATCCCAAAAGCTAGTTGACTCCTACCCTGTTGACTTGAACATGAATCTCTGTGGAGAAGTACGGCAGTTCCACTGTTATATGTGCACAAAGTTTAATGAAACAGGAAAAATGAAATTAGTCACATTGATCTTCATGACACAATACTGAAAGATAGAATACAATGTGTATATCCAAATGTAGAGATCGCACTATGTATTTTTCTAACATTGATGATTATTAACTGCTCCACAGAATGCTCTTTTTCTCAGCTGAAAAGAATAAAAAATCTTCAGAGAACAACAATGTGTCAGGACATACTTGATTCACTTTCCCTATTGTGTATGGAAGCGGACATGCTTTGTTGAGTCAGCGTCAATGAACTTATCCAGAATTGTGCCATCAGAAAATCTAGAAAGAAGCTATTTTAATTTCAGCCTACATGTAAGTTTTGTGTCATTTTGAAAAATAAAATTTTATTTTACGGTATAGTGTTTTTATTTTGAATTACATGGGGGCGGGGCACCATAATCTTTTCAGTGTTTAGGGCCTCTAAAGGTCTTAATCCGGCCCTGGATAAGGTGCATAGTTTTACCCATATTGTAGAAGTTTTGCCAGTTTCGCTGTAGTTTTAGTGCTTAGTTTAGATAGCTTTGGGTTTGTTTGGTTTTTTTACTACCCCTCCACCCCACATACCCATGTGCAGGCACTCAGAACTCCGGGCTTCAAACTCAGCACCTCTTGCCTATGCTCGTTGTTGGTCAGTGATGACTATGAACCCTGCCTCTACCACTGAGGAGAAGCTCACGTCGCATCCAGGTATGGTATTTGCCAATCCTTCCACACACCCACCCAAGAAGGCTCTGCCCTTTGCCTTCAGAAGCACCTCATGGAGCTTGTCATCAGACCTCATTCGGACCCAGGCTTGGGAACACCCCTGTACATCAGCCTGACACAGTGAGGAGTGCACCTTCCGCTGCCACATCCAGATTCGGATCCAGCGGAACCATCCCATAGACCCCCGTGACAGAGTCTAGTTGGGAGGTAAGGAAGCATACCCATGAGTATGGGACTAAAGCTGTGGCTACACTAGAGAGCTTATAGTGGCTCAGTTGCATCGATGCAGTGGCACCACTGTAAGCTCTCTAGTGGAGCCGCTCTAAGCGGATGGAAGAGAGCTCTCCTGGTGACTTAATCCACCCCCACTGATTAGCAGCAGCTACGATAGCAGGAGAAACTCTACTGCCAACATAGCACTGTTCACACTGATGCTTAGGTCGATGTAACTTATGTTGCTCACAGAGGTGCAATATAAGGTATATCGATATAAGTGGTAGTATAGACATAGCTTAAGTTTTCCTCCACACCAGATGGATGCTCTTTCTATGAGTTTGAGCCAGTGGGGACAGAGCACATGCTAAGTCCCATAGAATGAGAAAAAGTTCCACAAGCGATGGGATCCGGCGGTTCTGAGCACCAATCTATCAGTACCGCCATCACCAGCACCCCACAAATTGAAGGATCCTTCTGTTCCAGGACAGACCATAGCACCGGTACCGATACCTGCAATAAAAGAGTGCTTCTTAGATTGAGGAGATCCGGCACCATAGCTGTGCCTCAGGACATGTTTGCCTTGCTGGACCCAGAGTCACCCCATCCATCATCCCTCCACTTCTTGAGAAATTATATCTCCATCATGGGATATGCCTACAGTACATGACCCCTCACTATCTGCAGCAGTACTCGACATCCTTCCACGAGCTCCGACAGGACTGCCATTGGAACTGGAATCTGCCTTCTCTTCCTCCAACGAATCAGAACTGGGAGAAGAAAGATCATGTCATATCACCCCTATATGCCTTCATGGAGACTGTCATGTCCGTGGCAGCATCTACCACATCACCCAGCTTGGAGTCACTGATACCCCATGTTGTGGGGACTACCACAACCTCCTTTGGATCCAGCCTATTGGCCATATTGGGGACTCTGGTCCCGATACCCCCACTTGGAACCTGCCTGATCCACATGGGAATGCTGGCCTGCCTCCCCCGTAAGGAAACTTTCTAGCAGGAGCTGTGATCCAATGGTAGAGGAGGAACCACTTAGTCTAGTCCCAGTAGAGTTGCCAAAACCGGTGAGATTTCTCTCTTCATCTCTGGACAAAGTGGTGACTGCAGCATCACCTTCCCCACCAGATGATTTTAGACAATTTCAGGAACTGTTGCGGAGAGTCCCAGGGCAAATCCAGATTCCCTTAGAAGAAATTCAAGACCCCCCAACATAAGCTGCTTGATGTCTTCCACTTCTCAGAACTTGCCAGAATTGCACTACCAATTAACAAAGTGATTCTGGAGCTGTCAGGATTGCCTCCCCACTCTGAACTCTAGGGTACAGATGTGGGGACCCGCATGAAAAAAAGAAATAAACCCCCCAAGCTTATTTTACCAGCTTGGGTTAAAATGTTTTTCCCCAAAACACAACTTCTTCTGTATCTGGACCTGGTACACTGCCACCACCAAACTAGGTCTGGGGTAGTTTGGGACCCTTCTTTCCCTTTCCACTAACCCCCCAAACTTCTTCCTTCCCTGGGAAGCGTGAGAGAAAAAAAAAACCCAAACCTCGCCTGATCCTGCGAGACGTGCCCGATCCAAAACCAGGATCTTACACAATGGAAAACAAGCAGTCAGCTTCTTAAAAGAAAGATTTTAATAAAAGAAAAAAAGAAAGGAATAAATCTCTTATAACCATCAATAGAACAGCATCTACCATAATCAACAAAAGGATTCAGAAACCAAACCTCTCCCCCGAGGCAATTTTCTCCCACAGTTGATATCTCTGCTGAAGCTTACAATATCAAGAAGCACCCAGCCAACACTCACCACTGAGAACCCTCCAAGGGATAAAAAAAAGGTAAACTTACTAACTACAGTACTTGATAGAATCTTATAGTTATAGTGAAAAACATTGCTGTGTTCATCCCATAGCCGAGGTGAACAGAGAGAGACCCAGAGAGAAACTGAAACTTAAAATCCTTTGTCTCCTGAGGAATTTCTCATTGGTCAGTTGTCCACCTCTCAGGTTACCTTTAGCTTAACCCCTTACAGGTAAACACTAATTCTAGGCTACTTCACACTTATGACAGGAGCCCCCCAGAATACACCCTGGCCATGTGCACGGCTACGCAATAGAGGCCAAAAAGCATTATGACATTCCTGCCAGGGGGCCTGAGCTCCTCTTTTGTCACTCTCCTCCTGACTCCATAATCATCCCGGCTACAACTACGCAAGCCAAACAACAACATCCTTGATATACACCACCTGATAAAGAGGGCAAATGTCTGGACATTTTGGTGTGCAAGATGATCTCCTCATCTAGCCTACAAGTCAGAATTGTGAACTATCATGTGTTACTAGCCAAGTATGACTTCTTAAATTGCAATAAATTTGAGGATTTTACTTATAGCCTGCCACAACATAAGGCTCATTTTCAGGCAACTCATTGAGAAGGGAAATGGGTGGCCAGAACGGCCCTCCAGTTGGCAGTGGATGAAGCAGATACCTCCTCCAGGGTCATGGCTATAGCCATAGTTATGCATAGGGAGTCTTGGCTCAATGCTTCTGGGTTCCTTGGGAGGTGCAGAACACTGTTGAAGACCTCCCTTTTGAGAAATCTCATCTCTTTAATCAAAAGACAGATGAATCACTGCTTACCCTCAAAGTCTTCAGTGCCACTCTTCACTTGCTGGGCATCTGCACTCCAGCCCTGAAGTGCAAATTCCACCATCAACCTTCCACTCAATGCTGGTGGTTTCTTCAATTCTTATGAGTCTCTGAGGAAACACCAAAAGACACAGAGATCTCATGTCTTTGCAGGCTTCAATGTCACAGCTACAACCACCAGCTAAGAGGTATTTCTGATGTAACCCCAAGTGCCAGCAACCACTATACAAACAACCTCATGATCCTCCCACCCTTTTGGGGGGTCATTTAGCATTCTTTCCCCATGTTTGAGTGTGATAACTATGGACACATGGGTGTTGACCATCATTCACCATGGCTATACAATCAGGTTTATCATGCTACCTTCTCCAAGACTGCCTTCCCCGTCAGCAACCACTCTCATGACCGCGTTCTTGCCCAGTAGGTGAACTCCTTATTACAACGAGGAGTGGTAAAATGCATCCTTCTGGAATATCAGGGAATGCGGTTTTTCTCGACTTACTTTTTGATATCTTAGAAGAAATCCTCCAGCTCCAGCATCTCAACAGCTTCATCCGGAAACTCCAGTTTTGTATGGTCATGTTAGCAGTGATTATCCCATCCTTAGAAGAAAAGAATCTCAATTTGAAGGACTCATTTTAACATCAATATCCATCTAGCACACAAATGTTTCCTGAGATTCACAGTGGGCCCCCACCATTTCCAGTACAGAGTGCTCCCCTTCAGGATAGCCACCATTCCTAGCATTTTCGCCAAGTTTTTTCCGTTGCAATGGCCTCCGTCAAACATTATGGTATCCTCATATTTCCATATCTTGATGACTGACACCCTCCTATTCCCCTGGTCAGGCCAAATCCTTTTCCTCCACTACTGCTCTTATCTTGGGTCCTACACAAAACTTGATGAGACAGAGCGACGGTGATTCTGATTGTCCTCCACTGACACAGACAGTTCTTGTTCCCCAACTTTCTCCACATGTCGTCATGCCCATTGATTCCCATTCCCATCTGCCCAGATCTGCTGGCCCAGTGCAAAGGCAAAGTCAGACATCCCAGTCCACATGTGCTACACCTTTGAACGTGATATTTGGATGGGCATCTGCTTTAGAACAAATATACTCTTTAGCAGTTCAGAAGATCCTTTCTAGTAGCCGGAAGAACTCCACCAGACATTGGTCTGGGACCAAGTGGAGATGTTTTTCATCATGTGCTCAACAAAAAGGTGCTTCATCAGAATCAGTGGGGATCATCCTCATACTGGACTAGATTCTGTTGCTAAATTCATCCTGTCTGACCTTCAGCTCCTTGAAAGTAAACCTGACAGCAATCAGCATGTTCCACCCTCCTGTGGAAGGTTTCTCTATCTTCACAATCCCATTGACTGCTAGATTCTGCTAGGGGCTCATCAGCACCTTCCCACCTATCTAACCTATAGCATCTCAATGGGACTTAAATCTTATTCCTTCTGTGCTAATTATGCCCCGCTTTGGGCCCTTAGCGTCATGTTCTATGTCTCTCCTTTCTCTTGTTGCTATTACTTCCAGAGAAGAGTGGATGAACTTGGGGCTATGCTGGCAGACCATGTGTTCACAGTTTTTCACCGAGATGAAAGTCTCCATATAATTAGACTTTACCAAAGGTGGTTTCCCAATTTCACATCTGAAAACTGCATGCATCTGCAGAGGAACATTGTCGCCATTCCCTCAACATTCAACAAGCTCTGGCCATCTACCTGCAGAGAACAAATCCAATCAGGACATCCCCTAGATTATTTATTGCAATAACAAAGAGACTCCAGAAACAGGCCATCTCCATCCAGAGAGTTGAAATGGACTTTGAGGTGTATTGAACTCTGCTACCAACTGTTGGGCGTATCCCCTCCTACAGGAGCACAAGCTCACTGGGGGTCAGGCTTCAACCATGGGCTCCCTTCAGAATGTGCCACTCACTGACCTATGTAGAGAGGTCGTGTGTTGTTATGTACACACCACTACATTGCACTATGCCTTTGTACAGGACTCCATGGCAGATGCCTCCTTTGGCATGGCAGTCCTCCACACTACTACTCCATCCCCATCCTCGGACCCTTCTCTGACTTAGGTACTGCTTGTCAGTCATCATCGGGGAATACAATAGGGACCACCACTCAGAAGAAGGAGAGGTTACATACCTGTAAATGGAGGTTTTTCAAGATGTGTGGTCCCTATCTGTATTCCCCACTCCCCGCCGTCCTTTCCCTCTACTATGGATCTGCTGGATTCACAGTGGAGAAGGAACTGCAGATATAGTTGGTCCGCCCTGCCCTTTATTGCTGTGGACAGAAGCATGAGGTGAACCAGAGCACAGGCATGGGCCAATGGATACTGCTTTCAAATTCTCCATTTCCAGGTGCATGGTCCGTATGCATAAACCATCAGGGGAATACAGATAGGGGACCACACATTTCAAAGAACCTCCAGTTACAGGTAAGTAACTGCCTCTTTTGCTGACAAAGGGGGAATAATAGTGGCAGTCGACAGCCTAAAGAGGCTTTGGATCCTGTTCTGAGTAGCTGTGTACTGAAGGTTTAGTATTCTGTGTGACAAATTTATTTGCTCCAATCCTGTGATCTAGCACACTGCTAGTATGGAGCCTAAGGTGGGAAAAACAGTGTGGCTTTACACTACCTTTGCTCTTGCTGATCCTGGGGGTGGGTAAGAGGCACAACTTAAAGTGGCATCAGTGCTAAGCTGAACCGCTCTGGTCAGGGGTCTCTGCTGTGCGGCAGATCTCCTGCTATGGTACTTCCCTCAATCACACTCCTAACATGTTCCCAATGGTGGAGTTGGAAAATGAGGGTGCATGGATACAAATGTCACATGTGTATTTCTTTGGGATCTCTAGATGCCATGCAAGCTGGCTACACAGCACTGTAAAACTGAGAAGTGTTCAATCAGTGATAAACTCAGTTATCCCTTGCTCAGATTTCAGGCCACGCTGAGTTGACCAGAAAGGGGTTCAGGCTGTACTGTCAAACTTGGCTGCCCATTTGGTGAGATTCAGGATTATTTGAAAGAGCATCTACAGTCAGGTATAATAGATCAAAGACCACTACTTTTATCCTCTGCATCTAGTGATTTCCAACTGAACAACAGACTTGTTCATTTTTTATTTAAAGACCCTACAGCCAAATTAATTTCTCTGTGAACATTGAATGGCCTTGATGTTGGTTTGTAGTAGCCTTGAGTAATTATAGTATTAAAATTTTTCAGTTAGTTTCCTAACCTGCACTTGACTGTATTTGGTTGTCACGTGTAGCCACAGACAGACTTGCCTAATAAATGAAAGGCTCAGAATAGTTGAAGAGATTTGCCCCAGTTATGAGTATGATACCCTTTCCAAACATGGCCTATATTCTGACAGAGATTGAAGGTCTCTTCTACTTCTGAAAGCTTTTTTCCAATTTGCTGCTGAGCTTCAGGTCACACTGACTTGTGATGTTCACATTTAACACTTCCTCACTTGCTGAATGTGCTCTAAAGACGGGCAAACCCTTGACTACAGTGTTGAGTGGCCAGAACCATTCCCCCTTTTTTAAAGCTGATGAAGTTCAATTTCATTGGACATCTGATGTCTGGTTAACATCAATATTTGAACTGGATAATGCATCCTAGTTTTCTTCCAGTATTTGTGAGCACTCATATTGAGGCTGTATTAACATGATGGTTGCATTTTCAGTCATCTTCACTTACTTAAAACATTTTAGCAGATTAAATCTTATTATATTTGAAATACTGTATTGCACACCTCTGAAACAAGGAGAAACAACACTTCAAGGCATGTTACTTGTTAATGACTTTAAATATTTTGACTAAAAACTGAGCAAGGACATCAAGTCCTAGAGCTAAAACAAAACCCCAAACATTACTGTATTCTGCTTTCTCAAAATAGTGTATTCTCATGAATATGAATAGGAAGCAGGTCAATAGCTTACATTATGAAAATGTAGGTCATATACCATGGCTTAGGTTCTGATTAAGCAAAGCAGGTAAGTAGTAAGTGCGTAATTTCCAGTGCTTTCCTGAATTGGAACTTTGGTGACTTTAAAAAAGGCTAAAGTCAAAAAATCTTGTGCATATATTCAAGCAACTTGCAAGTAGTTATTGTTTAATTTCTCTGTCTATTCTGAGCTTTCATTTAAATACAAGCATTTTAACAAAATGGAAAAAAGCCTGTTAGTGAAGAAACAAATAATTTAGGTAACTATAGCCCTTTACAATGGTGATATCAGTGAAATCAAGTGATGCATGTTTAATTGTATTTAAGATTAAATAATTTTGAATAACTCTTCAGTTTTGAGAAGTATTGATCTTAATGAAGAAAAATGCACCCGCTGATTAAATAATGAAATTTAAGTGCTGTTGCCTTTGACAGATAACTTTAAAAATGTGATGAGAATTCCAGAAATCCCCTACAAACACATTCACTCTCCAGAAATGTAATGATTTATCAGAAGCAGGTTTGCTGTTTAATACTGAATACTTTAAATTAATATTAGTCTGAACTAGGAGTCTGAGTCTGGGATGTAAGCCACCCAGCCAGCGCAATGACATCATGCTGTGAAGGCAGCTGACTTAACATCTCGAGGTGCAGGGGAGCTCAATCTATAACACTCACTGAAGAAGTAGTGCTGATGAGCTCTGGAGGGAGCTACATCCAGCCCTCTGCATTAGAGAGACACTTGCCATGGCATATGGCATTGGAATGGAAGTGGGAGGGTGGGGTGGATAACTAGGGGAAGAGTTGGGTTATTTACAGGGTCTTAGAGGTTTCTGGTTAATAGAAGTGGTAGAATTAAACTTAAAATATAGTCTGTCAGCTGAGGGATGCTACCCATCTGACATTCCTTGCTGTAAATATTATTGCGGGGGGAGAGGGAGGAGGAGACAAAGGGGAGAGAAGGCTTACAAATGTTGAAGACATAAAGCTTCTGCCCCCTCTTCCTTTTCAGTTTAAAAGAGAAGCATTTTCCTTGGGTTGTTTCATCTCAGCCATTCAGACTGGAGCTCATTTGAGGGTCAATTTCAAAGCAGAGCTGCAGTTCCGGCTGTTTCCCTCAGCAGGACTCTCAATAAGCATGTGTAATATTTTGCCATTAGAGCTAATATCTGAAGCAGATATTCACACCTTGATTTATCAATGAGAGCATTATTCCTGTTGTGATCACTCAACTGAAGTAGATGTCTCAATTTCTATTTTTATTATCTGAAGGTACTATGAATCCGGCTTTGGCAAGGACATTGAAAATAAACAGATGTTTGACTGCAGTTGAAAAAAATTATTGCATCTTTAAAATTTCCATTAAAGGACAAAAACATTTGCACAGAAAAAAAAGTTAGAGAACTACAGTTTGGGAAAAAGCTACGCACAGATGGTTAAGTCAAGTTTAACATGAATTGGTGGCTGTTAATTTTAAATAAATCTCCAGATGATAAATTTTGATAGATTCATAGTTTATCATTATATATCCACAAACACAACTGCCAAATATAAAAGCAACATATATGACTTGGAGAAAAAATATGTCCCTTTTTAGGATGAGAACTTAAATTGGAGTATTCCTTGCTGTAAACTGGTCTCATTCTCTTGCAAATACAATACCCTGCCATCTCTGCTTCTCGGTAGTTTAACTATACCACTTTCCACAGCTATATACTTGCTTCAACAGTGATATTCCATGCCACTTTGTAAAATGCACTCTGAATGTGAGGAGCTCTGCTGTATTGTTTTTCTGGTGACTTGATCAATACGTTTTTGCAATGGCAAATATGCTGAGTGACTTAACCAGTGTGTTTGACTTGATGAGTGATTTGTAACCGCTGTTCTTGCTAGAGGGCAGTATATGTCTGAGTGAGGCAGATCTATGATTCTTTTGCTGAATAAAGACACATTCAGAGCAACTCCTGCCTGAGTCTTCATTTGCAGCCATTTAGCATTACTTTGTTTTGAATATGATTTTGTTCATGTATACTAATACTTATTCATTGCAACATTTTTGCCCATTTTGTACCAGTGTTATCAAAATATGTAACATTGTAACTCAGAATTTTAAATGAATCCATTCCAGTGAAAACACAAAAATTGGGCATATTTAAAGGACAATGTCTAGTTGTTCAGCCCAAAATTTAACTGTCCTTTTCATTTCTCTTTTGCATCTGTAATATGCTCACTGAAGCACAGAATAATAAACCTCAAAGTAAACTTGACAGTTGAGTCTTGCAGATGAAGTTTAACTTATATGACAGAGACAATGACATGGTGAGTATTCATCATTTTCCTTTTGGAGTAAAAGCTGTTTTACAATACATAGAAATGTATAAAAATATAAAACAATTTTTTTTATTGTGTGCAGCCCTTCCCATACAGCCTTTTCCTTTCCTCCTCCCCACACCAGCCTCCAAATGGTCATGTGTCAGTAATCCCAAACCCACAGCTGAGGGAAGGCTGGACTTCACTCCCTCAAACTGGAACCAGGTTAGCTTGACGTGCTTCTTAGTTACATATCTCAGGGGAAGTTTGTTTTGAGAAGGACCCATATATTTCTTTCAGTGCATGTCCAACGGGATGCCTAACTCTGAGGAGAAGAAAGCAGAATCTGAACAGTAAGAAAGACAGTGGAGACAAATAGAATTCTAAAAAGGTAATGAAGACACAATACATATAGAACTAAAATTAGATAAACTGATTTTTAGTGTGCATTGTATTGTGTTTTCTGGGAAATGCCCAACAGCTCTGTTAATTTCTGTGTGAATGGGAGGTTGTCATGGCAAAATTATGTTTATTAGATGCGGCACAAATTGATGCTTATCTTTGGGCATGTAACAAGGAGGTCAGAGGAGGTCATTCAAGTATATCCCATAGTAATAGGGAACTTCCTGCTTAATTTCTATCCATGTGCTCTGAACTTTTGCCAGACGCAGTTGCTTAAATGCAGCAGAAAGCAATTGATCTGCTCAAGTGCTTGTGTCTGTTGCCTCAGTCCAGGAATAGCAGGGCAGGCTGGTCATGTTCTAATTTTATAAGTACCCCAAAAAATGTTTTAAAAAATGATAATGTAGAATCTTTTAAGAATTTATTTTGTCCCTAATGATATTAGACTGTTACATTCCCTCCCCTAGTTCCCCCGTGGTCAACTCCAGGAGTGATCAGTCAGGCCTCGGGTCTCCAGCTGTCACCTGTGTCTGGTCAGGGACCCTTTTCCCATTCCCTTTTGAGTGAGCGGTCTAAGGTGCCCAGCTCCCTGCCTTACATGGTCATGTCCCCAGTAAGCTAGTCTGTCTGAAGGCCAGCACTTGGGCTTTGCTTTCTCTCAAAAGGCTATGAACACTGGATTGCTAGCAGTCACATGTAACCCCACAGCTCTTTCTTATTTATTCTTAAGGCAAATGCATTACACAGACAATATAATAATAATAATAAAAAGATTAAAACACACACTAAACATGCGAGGAGTCACTCTCATTCCTATGGGGGCCTAATAGGCCAAAGCTTTTTCCAACACATCCACAAAGGTGGGTTAGACCCCTTTTGGACAGAAAGTACTGTTTGTTTGTTGGATCAGAAACAAGGCCTGTGTCAGTTCAAGCTCATCCTTTTATACCACAAGCCCTTTCTTTGTCTGCTAGTCTTTGGAAAACACAGTTTGAACCAGTATAGGTGAACCACTCTGGGTTCATTACCTCTCTAGGTCTAGGGTTTAGTCTCTGACTCACCTTAATCACCGCTCACTGTTTTTAATTTGTATGGAGTTGTAGTAATCCTCCCCATGGAATAGAACAAATCAGCCATAAACCATTCATAAAATTTAACACAATGACCCTCCCCAACCCAAGACGCTCTATGGGGTTGCAATTCCTGTCACAGACTTAATCTCTGTTTTAGTTTCCCCTTTAACTTCTGTTCAGTGGAGATGCTGACCTCAAAGACATGGTTTCAAGGAATAAATGGTTAGTGTTTGCAAAGAGCTTTGAAGATGAAAAACCTTAAAATAGTACAAATGTCTCTGTTGGACAGTTCAGAGCCCACCTTGTCCATATTGTTGTATTATCTTTTATCTGGGCTGTTTTACAAGGCAGGTTGTAGCAATTGGGCAATCAGTAAAAGCATCTTTGTGTTTATTCTTGTTCTAAGGGAATTGCTATCTTAATTAAGTTGAGATAAGAAAGATGTGGAGAGGAATCAAGTCAATTAAAAAGGGTGCTGAAAAACTATGTATTATCAGCCACTTATCTTAACAGTGTGGAGGATAGGCAGTGGAGGATTTTAATTCAAAAGAAACTCCTTTGCTGCACTACTCTGATAAAACGCATCCGTTTCTCCTGTTCCCCTCCATTTGCTCCAATAGAGAGAGGTTCTATTAACAATAATACAGAGTCCCCATTAATGTTAATAGAAACTATGATCGTGCACTGAGAAAAGAATGTTACAGCCAAGATTTTCATTAGTGATGAGTGACTTTGGATTCCTCAATTGTTGGGTGTGCAATTTTGAGACACTTTATAGGGGCCTGATTTTCAGAAGTTCCTGAGAACCCCCTTGTGAAAACCAGGAGCACACTAGGGCAGACTGGGTATACCACAGATACAACACACCCAGCTCAACAGGTAGGGGAAGTTGATTGGGCTGGCGGTGAAGGGGAACATCTCCACAGCCAGAGCAGGAGATGCTTGATGAGGGATACCAGATAGCTCCTCCCTCACCTTGGCACCCTTTGGCTAGCTGGGGGAGCTTGGGGCTGCTTGGCCAGAATTTCCCAGCTCCAGCTATTTCACATGCCTCCATTGATCTGGACACAGTGGAAAATTGAAGACAGACATATGGATGGGTTTTAAACAGCAGGCTGCAACTTTTATTAAGTTAAATACAGGGGAGGGGTTGCTACCTGCCCATCAACCATACTCTCATATAGTAGGCTTTGAAGTGGTCCCAGTGTGTGAGGTAAAGTGTCCTACCATATAACCTGTAATTTGGGGTAGGCTCTCCTTAGCCTCCCACCAGGACTGAAATCACTCTGAGTCCTATCACCATTACCTCCCATGAGGTGGATGGAGGGCGCAGAAGGGTTGGGGTATTGGTGCACAAGTTCTCCCCCATCCCTTGAGTCCAAAACCCATCAGCAAAGTCTCAGGTGTTTTACCTCTGGGAGCTGTTCATGTTATCTTTTTAACCACACTGGAAGCCAGCTGGGCGGTGAGGATGAGGAGGCAGTGACCAGCTTGGATGCTCTCCACAATCACGCTGCCTAGTATCACAACTCCAGCCCCATCCATTCCCTCACATTCTGTATTCATATATCTATGCCTCCCTTTGACAAATATGTACCATCATCGCTGAAGAAATTCAGGGCAATTGTAACCAATGTCCCTATGCTCTACCACTGTCTCCAAGAATATCCTGGTAAGCTCCCAATTCACTTCCTTCCAGGCCTTGTCCATGTGGGCTGGTCTGCAGCTCCACACCTTGCAGGCATTTCTGACCACGCTAACCTAACCTCTAGCCATGCCTGTCTAATAAACCTTTGGGTTCTGTCCCTTGAATACACTCCCATGCAGCCCCTGAGATCATTCTCCCTCAGGTGAATAACCAGGACATTAGGCGGGTCCAGACTGTTTGTCAAGGACTGCAAAAGCTGCATGAGCTAATACCATTGCACGTCTCCAGTGGATGCAAAGAGCTTCAGCCCTAAAACCCAGCTGGGATCTGCTTGCAGTCCTGGCCACCCTTGTGCACTACGGAGAGCCTTCAAAGCCAAATACTGAGTATTCTCTCAGTACTCTCTGAAGCAAAAAAATACATCTAGTTAGCTGCCTTTTACTGTTTGCTGCCATCTTTTCATTGGTTTGACATACATGCAGTAACATCTTGATTTCCAGTGCCCTATTGCCTCCGCCTTCTGTTGCTCCCCTCCGCCCCTGCAGTCACTGATGTTGCTGCCCCAATCCTGAAAGAATGAATACTTTATTTACACAGGTTACGATTGCAGTAGTACAAGGTCTTTCTCTGTGTTGAGGTGAACTGGTGTCTTGTGAGGAAGCTGCCGTCACCATGTATGAGCAGCTAGCTGGGCTGCTGGCCCTGGATTTCTGGTCAGACTTTTACTGCCTTGACAGGGCACAGGCATTCACATGTACATTCCTTCAACACCATATAAGTCCCATTCCCTTCTGGTCCATTTTGGAGTACCTTATGTTGTGTATAGGGGCACTGTACACTGGTTAAGTTCAGTGCCCACCGGGACCTGCCCATAGCTCCCAAAAGCACCAGCTCACTGACTCTAACAGGGCTAAAGAAGGCAACAACAAATGTCATGCTAAATCAAGTGGCCTCCTTCCCACAGCTGCAGACCCATGGTAGAGCTTTTAATTGTCCTGTCAGGGTCTCCACTGTTATGTGTAACCCGTCGTCCCTCCTCCACCTGCCTTTTCTGGGCCACTCTTTTAAGGACTTCTGCCCTATGAAGTGCCCACGTGGGTCTGTGAAACTTGGCAGCCTACACCAGCAGGAAGGACCCACTAGCCGGTAGTATGCCACCTGATGTTATGGGCCGCACATCATGAAGTCCTTCCCATGCCTTAAACTCCATGAACTCTTAATAGAACCCTGATAGGCCCTCAGAGTCCATGGGGTAGCTAAATCCTCGACTTGACCTACAGCTGCCATAAGGCAAGTTTCTAAAGGCATCACATGCAGGTCCTGGTTGGCAAGCAGGATGAGTGCCCAGAATCTGTCGCCTTAGAGCATTGGTAACACTGTTATGCAGTCCTGGGATATGCACAGCATGAAAAAGCATGTAAAACCAAAGCCCTCACCCACCTCAAGACCTGAGCAGTTAACTATTTACAATACAGAGCATGGATTTGTTGTTGCACTGGAAACTGACTTGTTTGCACTAAAAGTTCTCCCCCAAAAGTGTGACTGCCCCAGAATAGTGGGAAAAAGCCCTCTAGAAAGGTGATGTCCCTATCATGATTTGAACCACCCAGCTTTCTGGCCACCTCTGAGCACAACCCTCACCATGAAAGTAAACTCCAAAGCCTGTGTCTCCTGAGACTATACCTGCAGCTTTGTCTTCAGAAATGCCACCAAAAAGGCCTCTAAGCTCATCCAGAAATCTTCCTCATGCTTATTAATCTTCCTTCATTTCCCTTGGCCTTCTGGTAAAGTGGTGAGATTTTTGCACTCCAGTGGAGGCCAGTATCAGATGAGCACAGAATGCCTGGCTGGGCGCCACCAACCACTACACAAAGTTTAGGTGGGTTCAGACTCCTGCCATATTGTCCCAAGGGAAGGGACTGAGTGTTCTTCCTTCCCCATCAGAGCAGATCCTGGAGCAAGCATTTGCAGGCCCATTGGCCTCACCCTTGGATGAGGCCCCAGGAGTCACTGTCCTCTCTCCCTCCACCGGAAAGAGGAACAGAGAGCAGGACACAAGGACTGGTGCACACCCTCAGCCTCCCATCCTGTGAGCAGGGGCTGTGTGAGGGGACACCATAACAGACTGAACATGGATGCCCATTCCAGTCACCCAAACAGCACCATGTGACTGCCAGCTTCTTTTGCCTGCACCGAGCTCGGGGAGGGGGAACAGCAACCTGCACCTGAGACCAGTGGCTCCATCAGCTCCCCCATGTGCCCCCCCCAGGTTCCCCCACATCAAGAAGAGAGGGCAGAGGAAGCCAGCATGGAATCCCTCCCTAGAGGGCAGGAAGGGCTATGACCCCCACAGCACAGATGGAGACCCAACCACACCGGACAAACCTTTGGCCCTTGGGAGAAGGGCCCAGAATCCTTACCTGCTTTCCTCTGTATCCCGAGGATGACTGCTGCTGCTAGAACTGTCAGTAACCCCTTTCCTGCTGGAATGGAACTGCAAGAGGCTCCACATGACCTGTGCTCCATGTGAAATCCACACATTGTAAATTTCAACTGATTTGAGGTTTACATTAGATTTGATCCCTTTGTGTGTTTAGTGGAGAATGACCAGTATTTGCAGACATTCTCACACATGCTATATTTAATATATACAATTACTATATTATACTAAAGTTAATTTAAAAAATACACAGACTATAAAAGGACATCAACCTGAAATGTAATCAATTAAAAAAATTAGTTAGCCGTAGTTTCAGATACTATACATACTGTTGAGTTCACCTATAATTAGCTTTACAATCCCACTTTGTTAATTTTTCAGTGTTTGTTTTTCTCACTTGTTGTTGGTTGAAAGACTTGCACATACAAAAGGAGAAACTGACTGATTATATGTGAAACAGTTAAAAAGTACTGAACTGACTCTACACAAAGTGCTGTCAAATGCACAAAATTGAAAAGGCAGAGAAATGCTTTTGAGAGATTCTATTCAGAACAATGGTAAGGAAAAAAATCAGAGGTGTGTCTTTTATACATAGAGTCCTTTTAAATACAGGATAATGGATAGACTGTATGTTCTGCTCCTGCGGGAATTATGCACTACTGCGCAATGCAGAATTTGCAGAAGTTAATGTTTTTTGTGCATAATTTCCTTTCCCTGACAGAAATGGGCTGCAGTACTACTGGACGCTAGCAGGGGCCACTGGACCCAGCAGAGCCTAGCCCGCACAAAGGCGGGTTGTAGAGCATTTCTAGCAGCTGCAGTTCCACACACACCTTGAGGGAAGGAAACTCCACACAAGTCTGGCTGGTACCCAGCAACAGGTGTTTTCTCCTTCTTGATCGCTGGGTGGTAGAAGGAAGGGTGTCTGGGTTGGAGTGGTCCTGGCTGGGCTCTGGGAGGGAGGGGGCTGATGTCTGGGCTTGGGGGGGGCATGCGGGGCTCTGGGAGGGCGGGTGGTGGGTTTATGGGATGGGGGGCTCTACGGCTGGGATCAGGGGAGAGGGAGTTTGGGTGCATTGACTGGAGGGCCCTATGTCTGGATTCAGGGGCAGGGGTTGTGGGTGTCTGGCCTCCTGACTGGGCTCTGGAGTGGGCAGAAAAACAGGAACTGGGTTGTCATAGGGGTTTCTTTAACTCTACTCCTGGGGGAATTTGTGTGTGTGTCTGTATTGTCACAAACATACTTGCTGACAGATATTTTGAAATAAATTACCAAAACTTGAAATTGGCATGATTATGTAGTGTTATTTTGACAAAATTTTGCATAATTTTAAAATGTGTGCAGAATTTTTAATTTTTTGGTACAGAATTCCCTCAGGAGTAATGTTCAGTAGAGCTACTAGGGAAATGAATTTATTTCTTGTGCAAAATTCCAAATAAACACACTTTTGGCTGTATAAGTGATTTGGGGTTTTGGTAACAAAGCAAAGAAACCCCAGGAGACCGAAAAACACTTGGCATCTGTTTTTGATGATGAAAATTCTCTCAAATGTCCATGGCTGGGGGGGTGGGGGGAACAATTATCCAATTATAATGTTGAACAAGAATTGTATATTGGAGTTCATGGAAACTTACTGGAACCAGTCATCTCATATGAAGGTCATTGTAACTTGAAACAAAGAATAAATGAAGTGAAAACCAAATCATAATTTCAAAAGGATCAGCAAGTAACAGCAGTGTATATTTGGGCAACAATCTACATCAGAGCTGTAAACATGAATTCTAACCTTGTCCTTCAGAAAGCTATTTAAATGTTCGGCTTTTGAGACAGGTCTGAGTTTGAAAGCTCAAACATGTTATCTATATAATAAGTTTCCAGGTTTGTTACTCTGTGTCACTCTGAAGCTAGAGTGTCTGAGTCAGTCTGAAGCAATGGTGAGAACTACAAGCATGGCTGAGCGCTCTTTATTCTCAGCATATCACCAGGTTGAATCATCACTGGAATTTGCAGTCTGTTACTATCCAATTTTTAAGTTCTTAGCCATTTTGAGCTGTTTTTATACATATGACTTTATGAATTACATCTGTGCGACAGCACAGGCTTTCAGCTAGTAGTTTCTAATATAGTTGCAGTGTTAAATGAGGCTTGAAGCCCATACTTCAGCTGAACAAGTTAACTTTTCAGTGGTGCCTGTCAAGCTTACAGGCAAAAACAATCAATTACAATTATAATTACAAGTGTTTTGTATGTGGCCAGCTTGTTTGTCAGAGGTTCTGGAGAAGAATGTGGATATTGATGTTTGGATTTCTGAGCAGAAGACAATTTTCTGGCATGGGAGAGTTTTTTTTTGAGGATCAATATAATTTTGCTTCCACTTGAGATGACTTTTGATATGCCCCCATAGTCATCAGATACTTGAAGTCCTCAGGGCCTGACCCACAACTTGTTCTGTCAGATCACCAGTCTTTGTGGCCCCGTGTGTATTGGTTGTGCTTCATCTAAGGACGAGGCCTCTTTCAATCCAGTTCCTTCTCCATCCCCCTCAAACTCTGGCTAAGGACTGAATTGGGCTTATTTATGGGGCACGGAGAATTAATGTCAGAAGTTTTGGCTAAAATTCCAATGTAGAATAATTCAGTTGACACCTCGATAGAAAGTCACTCAGTGCATAACTAGAAATTTAATTTATTTTTATTTTCCCTGAAACAGGTATAGATTAAATTAAGTGGATGATCCTCTTTTATTCTGCGGTGGAAAGAAATGGAGGACAAGCGAAGTAACCAAGTAGTACATGCTATAGTCCTGAGGGTTAGAGGCAAAGTGAGTGGGAAGGAAGTAGAAGTGTTGGTACTGAAACACTGAGGGCACAGAATCTAGTAGAACTCATAGGAAAGAAGAGGGGGGCAGTGCTGTTGCCATAATTTCTAAAATGAAAAGCAGTTTTACAAAGCCTCCAGTTTACTTTATCAGTGACAGCATTTACTGTTCACTGGTTGGTTTTTCAGTCAGTTTCTTGTACTTGGCTGACATAGCTCCCTACCTTTCATACTCTGTGTACGAACTGCAGAAAGTCTTAACATTTTACTATGTTTTTTCTGCTTAAATAATGACTTAATGACACTTGGCTGCATTGACTTAAGTTGAAAATTGACACAAAAATTTTAGAGAAACTCTGCTTTGCCTGTGCTGTTGTTTCTGTACCAAGACATTTTGTACATTAGGTGTATTTAAATATATATTTTTAAAAGGATAAGTTGTAAGCACATTTAGTGCTTGTGAACAATACTAAAATGGCAACTATGGCATGCATAACACTTGGGGGCAATCTAAGTTTCCCCACAGTGTCACACTACCATGAATAGCCTTGACCTGTGCAAACCATTTCTAAAGGGATCAGAGGTTAGCTTACTCACCATGGGTGTCACGGATAGCTGGCGTGTCTTTGGTTCAAGTTCTTAATTTCCATTTTCAGCAGTGAGGGTGACGGTTCTTAGAAGATTTACTTACACACACATTGTAATCTGCAGAAGTCCTGAAGACCTGAAAACACTCTGCCCTCTAAAAGATACAAGGCCTGGTTCCTAGCCAGTGTTATCACAGTTTACAGCAGCTGAAAATCTGGCCCAGAACATATAGCAAGATTGGCATGACCCCAAAGCAAACAAAGAATACAATGCTGTATTTCATGAGTAGCAGATTGAAATAAAGTGTGGAACAGTAACAAGGAGCTGGTTTTAATTTTCATTGTATATTAAAAAACTTTAACTATAAGTTTTAGGAGCTCCAAGAGCTCCCAATTAACCTTTTGAAATAGGAAATGAAAAGATTGAAACTCAGAGCCTGTGGTAGGTTTCCTTGAGGCAGAGAACTTTGTGAAAAGTTTTCAAAAACCTAACTTTCAGTGTTCTTTCTTCTTCCACCTCTCTTGCAGTCCTTATTACTGTTTTCCCTCTAGTCACTCCACTCTGGAGGTTGACATTAGCACATCTGTATATTAATGTAATTATTGAGGCTGCCCAGTGCCAGTGACGTGCTGCGCATACTGCAGCTCGGTTGCAAGCACTGTAGGTTCTTCAGCTTCTAGGCCTAGTAAGTGCTAGCCCTGGTGAGTCACAATAACCACTCAGATACATAGCTAAGTGAAAGGATATTTTACTAGGGCTGTCAGGAAAGGGAAAGAATGCAGATACTTTAGGTCAGGGCCGGTCCACAACATTTTGGCACCTGAGGTGGGGAGCTCAAATGAGGCCCTCATCCCCCTCGGTTGGGCTAAAACTTTAAAGGTCTCAATTTTGCCTTCTTCCTGTTCTACTCCTCTCATGGTACTGCTCTGCTACCTACCCCAATAAAGGAGAACTAACAACTTAAAATGCTGTGTTCAAAAATTGTAAGTAACACTTACCTTTCAAACGCCTGAACAGCAAATGTAACTTTTCTTGTCTGCACTGGCATTTGTATTTGTTTGAATAATCAAAGTGGTGCTTTCCATGCCTTCTTGTTTATAAAGACTTGAACTGCTTCCTGAAGGTCCACAGCCTGGGCCAGCTCATGCTCCATTGAGATGGTTGCAAGGCCGACCAGCCTCTCCTGTGTCATTGTGGAGCGCAGATGTGTTTTTATTAACTTGAGCTTGGAGAAGATGCAAAATCATTTGGAAAGAGGGTGGTCATCTTATCTGTGCACATATATTCCAGGACAGGCTTTGTAGTTGATCCTGCTGAAATGTATGTTGAAAGGACTTTCAGTTCATCACCTAAATCACTCGCATCAACATTGTGCATGTCCTTATGTGTCAACACTGTCTGTAGTGCCCTGCATTGTTGGTGTAGGTGGTCTTCAGGTATAGTGAGGAGTTTTTGAATATAATACAACATCCCAAATATACTGCTGTGTTCCTTGAGCTCCATGAAACATTCTTCAACTGATTGTATTGCACAATCTAGCACCAGGTTAAAGAATTCAACTTTGAATTGTTGTTTGGGGTCTCTTATGGGATTATCCCATGCCTCGTACTCAAAATGTTGTCTTCTTTGGTGACTCTTGTATTCTTGAATGGGTGGGAAAATAGCTTCAGTGTGAAGTTCCTCTGCCAATTTCTATGCACTCTTCAGAACATTTTGAAATCCCTCATCTGACTGGCAAGACTGTAGGTATGACTTTGCTTTGTCCAGTTGTTCCATTGCTCCCGATATATCAAGGTCAACACCTTGGAGTCTCTTGCTTACAACATTTATTTCAAACAATATGTCATGCCACAACACTAAGCCACACAGAAATTTAAAGTTATGATTATTTCTGGTGATTCCATTTCCCTCTGCCACTGTTCTCTCATGAACAGTTCCTGTCCTAGCATTATCCTCCATAATGGCAACTATGGCATCATCTATCTTCACAATTTGGTGTTTCTTAGGCTTTATTGCCTCCACTCGACTTTCCCATCATGTGGGACTCAGTGATTTCAGTGTCAGAGAGGATATTCCCAAACGTTACTTCAAAATTTGCCATTGATGAGTTGATGCAGAGAAAAATACATAGATGCTTTGAATTACATTAAAAAAATCAGCAGCCTCACTAGAAGCTGATGCACCAAATTCAATGAATGAGAACTGCATGGGACCAAAAAAAAAAAAAAAAAGCTCAAGGGTTTAACTCTCAGATCCGTGTCTGCACTGCTCTGTTCTTTCCTCTCATGTTGGAACCATTATCATAGCCCTGACCTCTCATGTCAGCTATCACAATTCCCGTATCTTCCAGCTTTTTAAGAAGCACATTTGTCATATCAGCTCTTGTAATATCAGCAATATCAATAAATTCTAGAAAATGCTCTCCGACAGTCACCATTGCAGGGACATTTTCACTAGGTTCTGTTGTTGTTACAAATGCACCACTGAAGACACTTGTTCCATACGGCTGCTGTCAGGTGTGCAGTCCAGAATAACAGAGCGATATCTTGCTGACTTCACATCTGCCACAAACTTATGTTTGACTTTTGTTGCAGTAACTGTATGATCTCATTTTGAATTGTTTTTCCAAGGTAGTAGCGTGTGCACATTTCTTCGGTGATGACTCTTAGGTGCCTCTGGAGTACAGCATCAAACTCAGCCATTGACTCCCCAGTTTAAGGAAGTTTCCATTGTTTGGCACATACAGGTGATCTGAAGTGCCATGCAGTGCTAGGTTTTGAGGCGCAAGCATTCTCACAATGGCAATGAGCCTTTTCAGAACGTTTTGCCAGTGAAGAGACTCTGATGCAATCTTCTCTTGATGCTGATCATCAGTGGTGGCCTTTAATCTTAGTTTCATCTCAAGGTCTTTCCACCTATGGAATGCTCTCTGGTGATTTGCTCATTGGTCTAAGAATATCTCTTAGAATTGTGTGATGGAGTCAGACCAGAAGGATATAGGAGAGTACTGGAAGGCAGGTACATTAGTCTCAGGGTGTGCAGGTCCCTGTTCCCTGGATTGCCAAACAAAGGCTACTCCAGGCCAATCAAGACACCTGGGGCCAATTAAGAACCTTCTAGAAAGGAGTAGAAACAGCTAGCCTAATTGGGACACCTGAAGCCAATCAGGGACTGGCTGAATCCAGATAAAAACCTCCCAGTTAGTCAGGTGGGGTGTGGGTGTCAGGAGCTGTGGAGGGAAGTTATGCTGTTGGTGAGACTGAGTGGTGGACAACTTATCATACAGAAGGAAGGAGGCCCTGAGGTAGGGGTGAAGTGGAGTCTGAAGAAGCGGGGACTGCTGTGGGGAAGTAGCCCAGGGAATTGTATTGTGTTTTGTGGATAAAAGGTCAGCCATCTTAGCTGATACTATTAGGGTCCCTGGGCTGGAGCCCAGAGTAGAGGGCGGGCCTGGGCTCCCCCCTTTCTGCCTCCCCTAATTAGTCTCTGAGATTGGGAGACAATAGAGACTGTGCCAGGAAGGATAGCTTCTCCTCACTGGTTTGTGATGAAAATGGCTCAATAGACTGTCACCTTGTCTCCAGAGAGAGAAGGGCTCCATGGAGGGTCACAGTGAGCCGCTGAGGCTAGTAAAAATCCGCCAGGAAATGCAGGATCCACGAAGAGAAGGACAGAGCTTTGTCACAATTGGTATGGTAATTTCCAACTTTTTATGCTTTCTGTGTATATAAATGCATCTTATTTCTGTGTGTTTCATTCTATGCATCCGATGAAGTGGGCTGTAGCCCACAAAAGCTTATGCTGAAATAAATTGGTTAGTCTCTAAGGTACCACAAGTATTCCCCGTTTAATTGTGTTTATGTATCTCAGGAAAGCTCCTTTCTGCTTAGATAGAAAAACTTCCTTTGCTTGCTTGCTCTTTCAGAATGCTGCCCCAGAGGGGTGTTTTCTTCTTTCACTCATGACTGATGTTCTGTGCCAGCTATTGTGGCTCTCAACACTCAGTTGTAGGGGCCAAATAAGAAGGCTGGTAGCAGGGCCTGAGTGAGGGAAGATATCAGCGTCTTAAGGGCCTAACTGGTTCCTACTACTTCAGTTGACTGCCTGTTCTCCTCAAGTGGGTTCAGGGAAGCAGCAGGAAAACAGGAAGCTCCCTGAGAAGCTGGTGTTAATCAGTCCAGGCTCCTGGGTGTGCCAGAGAGGTACATACGAGGCTCCTCCTCTCTCGCCCTGCAGCTCCTGCTGCTTTCTGTTATTCCCTCTCACCTTTTCTCCTGCCTACCTGTTATGTCTCTTGTGCCCTCCTTCCTCCAGCACAGCACTCCATCATCTCTGTGCATCTATAGCAGAGAGAATACATATGCACCAGCAACAGACACAATTTTCTACGCTCAGGGGCCTAGTTGTGGCCCTCCTCCCCTAGTCTTGCACCTGAGGCCACCACCTCAGTTCGCCTCATGACAAGGTCTGCTCTGCTTTAGGTCAGAGACATAAGCAGTTACAGTTCAAAGTGAGTTATAATAGTTCCTGTTTGAGCCCTTCGGGGCTGTCCAGTTGAGAGGCAAGACTCTTCAGGCCTAGTGTTTAGGGTGCCCACTCCAGGCCAGCCTTTAATCAAGCAAATAGGATCTTGCAGATTTCCAAGCCAAGCTCCATTAATGTCTCTCACTGGGGCCCCTGCCCAGCTCCTGCTCCCCAATAAGTCCACACCAAGTGGCACCCAACTATGATGTCCAGCTGTCACTTGGCTTCCACTAAGTGGGCTTTAATGTAAGATTTTTTTAAACCACATTTCAGAGAATCTGGAAAATGAGAGGCTGTTTTAAAAAGCCACAGTTTTAAAAAGTCAGTGCTTGTGATTTGCATGTGGCTCTGCATACAATTCCTGGGACTTCTTTCCAGTTTCCCTACAGCTCTTGGTTAGCCACATGGCCAGCACTCCCAGACAGAGCCCAGTCACTCCTTACTTCAGGACCTTTCTCCTTACCTTTCCTGGGGAAAGGGACATGTAATGGGCAGGGAGCTGATAGGAATTTGTAATTCCCTACTTTGCAGATCCATCACATTAGAAAAGTTGTATTCATTTAATGTTTAATCGAAAGGAAAAATTGTAAATACAGATAAGGGAAATTGGTGCCACTAAAGTGCACTGTGGATCATATGATTCAGTCTTCTGCAAATCATAAGCACTGACTTTCTAAAACTGTGCCTTGGAAGTGAAAGTAAAAAGAATATGTCAATAACAGACTCCCTCATTTTCCAGACTCTCTAAAATGTGATTTAAAAAAATCTTACATTAAAGCCCACTTGGTGGCAGCCAAGTAATCTAGAAATTTTGGAAGACTGTCAGAGTAACTCATGGTTACCACTTTCAGAGAGATAACACAAATATTCCAGCAGAGTAGGTTGTTTGGCTCAGTTTAGCCTGAATAAAAAAGGCTGTGCTACTGGGCTTCCTACATTTATATCAGCTTTGTTTCTAGCTCAGCTGCTTTCTCTCTGTATTCAAGACGCTAAGTGAGTGAGTAATATCTTTTATTGGATCATCTTCTTTTGGTGAAAGAGTCAAGCTTTGGAGCTATACAGAGCTCTTCTTCAGGTCCTACGACCAACACAGCTACAACAACACCTCAAACAACAATGGAAGATAGTTTACTAAAATTTAGTATCTGCTCTACCTTGCATTTAGCTGTGATACTCTGAATACCTTTCCTAGACATGAAGAAGAACTTTGGTTTTTAAATGTTATGAGAACAGACTCTTACAAATCACAGCAGGCTTCTATTAGACATATAACGTATCTTCACTTGCAGAAAAAGTCATTGCCCTTTCCTGCCACTCAGATGTCATTCCTCTCCTCATATCCCTTCATTGTTTTCCTCTGGCCATGGCCACACACAATTTTTTTACTGCCTTACATCTTTGTCCTCATTTTCCTGTGAACATAATTTCATGGTAGTCCCCCTTAACTCTGCCCTTTGTATCTTTCTCACACTTTCAGCTTTGCACCTTCTTCCACCTCAGTCCCTAATTTCAGAAGTGCATCCCTGGTCAGGCACCAGACAATCTCCATTTCCTTTAAATCTGTCCCTCCTTCAATAAATAAATGTCAGAAAAGTCTTTCTACAATGACCTCAGCTAGACTACCACTTGAACTGACCCTGGATAAACTCAGAGCAATGGGGAGTATTAAGATTTTCTTGGCTTGTTTTCTGTAAGCGGTTCAATGCCAGTTAAGTGTGTGCTGGGTTTCCTTCGTTCATTGTTTGCATGTGCCTACAACAGTGAAAGGAAATTGGACAGTTCAGAAAGTCATCTGGCAGTGTGCTTGTGGCAGTGTTCGAATAAATTATTTCTGTGCTTGTGCTCCATGCCCATGTCTGCTCATAACAACTTTACTGAGGTAAATGAGGAACAAAGTTCAGACGACTGCAGGTTCATTATTGTTTGGCATGAAAAACTGTGTTCTGTAAAGGTAGATAAACAGGGCAAAGGTGCATTAATGTAGCACTAGTTCTCTTAGCAATGGTAAAAGGCTAGAAGTTCATACAAAGAAAATATTGTAATGGGTAAAAGACCACAGAATCTGCTGAGAAGTTCTAAAGCTATTTAATCTACAGCTTGTCTGCAGCTTACCTGCAAGTGAGATGCTGTATTAAACTAATACTTTGAGCCTTCATTACCTAATAGTTGTCACGTTGCCATTCCTAACCTAAATATTACAGAATTATTCATGAGCTGTTACTAATGAAAACAAATAAATGTCAATAAAACAATGCAAAATCATCACTATCCTACTACGTAGGTTAGTTGTCGTTAACATATACACAGTCCAACAGTAAGAGTTGTATATCAGAAGCCACAATTAACTTAAAAGAAAAGTGTATTTTCCTAAAAGAAGATATAGTGCTTTGCATTTTCATGGCACTTCTATATCTGAGGCTCAAAATCACTTTACAAACATGAACAAATTATATTCCATTTTGTAATTTGTAACTATTATACTATAACACATTGTAAAGATGGGGAAATTGAAGCACACAAGTTGAAGCCTGTCACATGTTAACCAGCAAGTATGTAGCAAATCTAGGAATAAAACCTGGACCACGTTGCCTCCAGTGCTTTTACTACCATACATGCTTCCTTTCAAATTGAAGTTGTCATATTATAGGTGTCACAGGTGCTGCTGCTTATAATTAAAGTACTATGAGATTTCCCTTTATAAGACCCTGTTTCAGTTGCTTATACTTTGGCCAAACTTCGCTCACATCTCAGAAACAAAGTCCACAATGAACAACTCAGCACTGAGAAGCAGACAACAGCCATGAAAACCCTGAAATGAGGGAGGGCAGCTGGACTCAACGGTATATTTCATGGATTATTACTACACTTTGGGATGAGACTACAGAAGTGGTTGCATGCCTTCTTCAACTTTCGCATGGAGAAAGCACAGATACGTAGGCTGTGGACAGTCCAAAATGGCTGTACTACTCCAATCACATGAATACCCTAATTCTACAAAGAGTTACTGCCCAATATCCTTCCTTTGCTCAACATATAAGCTATTTGAGTGGATGATAGTGTGTTGAACAGCACCAATAGTGGAAGGGCAGCTAAATGACTGACCAAGACAGTTTCCACCCATGATGTTCATGTAGCGGCCAATTTGCAAACCTGAGTCTATACATCGAAAATGGCTTCAAAAATACAAAATTACAGGGACTGTGGTTCTGACATATAGGCTGCTTAGGACACTATGAACCGTCACACACATCCACTGAAATGGGCATGAATTTTGAAAAATAGTAAGACAGTCTGAATCATCTCTTCCCTTCTCAGGAATGGATGTTTCTTTGTTCAGAAGGATGACCAGAAGTCAAGAGTTTACTCATTGGAATGGTGTAATGGTTCTCACTTGGGTCTGTTTGGGGCACAGTGGTCACGGCCGCAACTCCTGTAGTCTGGCAACCAAGGCTTGTTAAGGCTATCCTACTTGGGCCTCTTCTGCTCATCCTCCCCTCCAGGGGTCAGTTTAGTCCTTTCTCCCCACCATAGCCCCAGAGAACCCTCCTGCATCCCAAAACCTTCATCCCTGGCTCTACCCCAGAGCCCACACCTCCGGCCAGAGCTGTCTCATACCCCTTGTACCTCAACCCTCTGCCCAAGCCCTAAGTCTCTCATCCCCAGTCCCACCCCGGAGCTCACACCCCCAGTTAGAGCCCTCACCCCCTGCACTCCAACCCTCTGCCCCAGTCCTGAGCCTCCTCCCACGCTCCAAACCCCTCGGCCCCACCCCCAGCACACAAATTTTGTTATGTGCACCAATATGAAGGGGATGTGTCACATGCGTGCAGAAAAATTAGAGGGAACACTGGACCAATGTCCAAGGTCCACCGGATGCTCCCTTCTCTGGTTGTGGTAAGAGGGCGGGGCTGCAAGCTCCTGCCTGGCAGTGTGTCTAGCTCCGGTGATGCACGCAGCCTCCAGACATGCTGGTCTGAGCAGCACAGTAAGGGGAGCCGGGGGGGTTGGGAGTCTTGGGCACAGTCAGGAGATAGGCATAAAGGGGGGGTTGGATAGTGGGTGGGGTCCTGGGGGGACAGTTTGGGTGAGGGGTCTTGGGAGGGGGAAGTCGGGACAAGGAGCAGGGGGCTTAGATGGGGTGGGGTCCCTGGGGGTAATTAGAGGTGGGGGCCATCTCTGGAGGGGGCAGTCAGGGGACAAGGATCAGGGGCGGTTGGATGGGTTGGGAGTTCTGAGGGGGGCAGTCAGGGGCAGGAAGTGGGTGTGGGTCAGACAGGGGATGGGACCAGGCTGTATGAGGAGGCACAGCCTTCTCCACCCGGCCCGCCATACAATTTTGCAACACCGATGTGGCCCTTGCTCCAAAAAGTTTGCCCACACCTGCCTTACATTGCATGGTTCATATGAAACACATAATCATATGACATTGGTGAATATGAGGTTCCAGGGTGTTGCTTAGGGGTACAGAGGGCCACAAATATCACCTCATCTCACAGGAGTATTGTGAAGTTAAATTGATCTTTGTAAAGAAGTAAGATACCCTGATGAGTGCATCATAGAAAAGCCCATGAAGAAATGAATAATTGTGTATTTGTGGAGGGTTTGCACAATGTGCAGAAAATAATGCATGAGGCCACCACAGAACTATGAGGATAAAAAGAAATATTGAAAAACTACCTGTACAATAAGCACTGTCCACCTTATGCACTGAGTTAGTAGTCTTGTGGAAAAATATTATGTAATCATCTAATTAGAGTCTAGACTGTCATCATGGATATACACAAGGAGGCCAAATTAAGGTTACACAGGCAACTTTAATTGTGGCACTTTGTAACTTTGGTGTGTTTGATTTAGCAATCTTGATTTTTTTAAACAAGTGTATTGAACAAATTATATACAATTTCAGTGAGCTCTGTTTTTCTCCTAGGGATTTTTCTCAGGTACTAAGATTTGTGACAAAGCAAGTACAATGAAATAACCAAAAAAAGTGTTTGCATGTTTTTATACATTTTAGAATAGTTCTCTAATTTATTTTGTTCCATAGCTGTAGTTTCCATAGAGTAGTCACTGTTGCTATGGGGATTTCCTCTTTGTGAGAGCATTTGCCAAAACTTATATGGTTAGGGCATCGTGCTTATGCTGTCTGTTGAAAACTATGGGTAGTGACAATTTTTTGATTTGGAGTGTTTTCAAAAGTACCTTTCTTGCTGAGTTAAAACATCTCTCTGGCTATGACTTCATCAAGATTAAATAATTAAACAAGACAGTAAATTATGATGAGATAATGTAGTTTAAATTTTCAAAAGGAAAAAAGAAAAACCAGCACCGTATAATCTAGCATTCGTTTTTGTATTAACTTTAGCTTTACAAAGTTACTTCTGTGTGTATTCATGTGTATAAATATAAAATGTGTAGAGCTTTGCAATAACATTTTCCTAGTCAATCATTTTAATATACTGTGCATCTAGATAATTAGTAGTCTATTCTGAGCTGGATGGGTCATAACACAAAATTCCATTGGCCAAATTCTCAGCAGGTATTCACCCCTGCAGTCATGAAAAAGAGGGTGCAGGCTGTGCATGAAAAGAACACCAATGTGTGACTGTAGTTCTTGGGGACTTTCTTTAATGCACATAGATAGAAACAGTGTATCGCCCCTGAACATGTTCTGCTTCTGACAGATCTGTGGCACAGAGAAACAAAGGATGTGGCTTGTGCAAAAATGGGTGTGTTACACATTGTTTCCTCCATCCTTCATTTTTTCTTTTGAGACTGCTCACTCTTGGCAGCAGGGACTGCTTATCTCACTTTGTAAAGTCCCTCACGCATCTTCCATGCTTCCACACTATAAATCCTCATGGTTAATATTATGCCCAGACATCATCTTGTCAGGCTAGTGAGCTCCCAAACCAGTGGGATCTTTAGATCCTACGCACACAAAACTGATTTGTACTTAAAACTAACATCTGCCATTTCATAAGTTGCTGCAGTAGACTGCCTTTTCTCCCACTGGATGTCATGCTGGTAGAGGGAGACAGAATCTGAAGGGCATTCAGACAGAGGAGTTCAGTAGGAGATGTATGGAGTATCTAGAAGAAGGCACGGTTTCAGAGTAGCAGCCATGTTAGTCTGTGTCATAAGTATAAAGAAGCCTAGAATTAGTGTTTACCTGTAAGGGGTTAAGCTAAAGGTAACCTGAGAGGTGGACAACTGACCAATGAGAAATTCCTCAGGAGACAAAGGATTTTGAGTTTCAGTTTCTCTCTGGGTCTCTCTCTGTTCAACTCGGCTATGGGATGAACCACACCTATTTCTTTCACTGTCATTATAAGCTTTCCATCAAATAAGGTAGTCAGTAAGTTTACCTTCTTTTTATCACTTGGAGGGTTCTCAGGGTTGAGTGTTGGCTGAGTGCTTCTTGATATTGTAAGATTCAGCAGAGATATCAACAGTGGGAGAAAGTTGCCTCAGGGGAGAGGTTTGGTTTCTTAATTCTTTTGTTGATTATGGTAGATGCTGTTCTATTGATGGTTATAAGAGATTTATTCCTTTCTTTTTTTTTCTTTTATTAAAATCTTTCTTTTAAGAATCTGACTGCTTGTTTTCCATGGTGTAAGATTCTGGTTTTGGATCGGGCACGTCTTGCAGGATCAGGAGAAGCTTTTCTCTCAAGCTTCCCAGGGAGGGAATAAGTTTGGGGGTTTTGTGGAAAGAGAAAGAGGGGCTTCAAGTGGCCCATGTCCAATAGTTTTTTGAGACATTCTTACTTGATGGTGGCAGCATATCAGTTCCAGACACAGAAGAAGTTGTGTTCTGGGGAAAAACATTTTAACCCAAGCTGGTAAAATAAGTTTGGGGGGTTATTTCCTTTTTTCATGTGGGTCCCCACCTCTGTACCCTAAAGTTCAGAGTGGGGAGGCAATCCTGACAGTCTGTATCCGCAAACAGAACAAGGAGTACTCGTGGCACCTTAGAGACAAATAAATTTATTTCGGCATAAGCTTTCATGGGCTACAACCCACTTCATCAGATGCAAAGAATGGAACAGACAGTAGGAAGATATATATATGAAAAGGTGGAAGTTGCCATACCATCTCTAATAGGCTAATTAATTAAGATGAGCTATTGTCAGCTGGAGAAAACTTTTGTAGTGGTAATCAGGGTGGCCCATTTCGGACAGGTGTGAGTTACAGCAGAGGAATAGTTAACATAAAGAAATAAATTCAATTTGCGTAATGGCCCAACCACTCCCAGTCTATAGTCAAGCCTAAATTAATGGTATCCAGTTTGCAAATTAATTCCAGTTCAGTAGTTTCTCACTGGAGTCTGTTTTTGAAGTTTTTGTTGATGAAGAATTGCCACTTTTAAATCTGTTACTGAGTGACCAGAGAAATTGAAGTGTTCTCCTACTGGTTTTTGAATGTTATGATTCCTGATGTCACATTTGTGTCCATCTATTCTTTTGCATAGAGACTGCCCAGTTTGGCCAATGTACCTGGCAGAGGGTTCTATGCATCTGATGAAGTAGGTTTTAGCCACGAAAGCTTATGCCCAAATAAATTTGTTAGTCTCTAAGGTGCTACAAGTACTCCTTGTTCATTTTGTAGAAGAAGGCACTTCCACCTAAGGGGGTTAACTGAGATCGTCAACTTATTCTGTTGCTGACTTCATAATACTAAGTAGGGACTCATACAGAAGTGGCTAATTTGCTTGTCTTAGGTTCAGGGATCCCATCAATCTGCTCCTACCAGCCAGAAATACACTTCTCAGTCAAGGTTTTACAGGATGGCTCTGCAAGGTTACATGTGACTCTCTAAACATGAATCTGCAGAGTAAATCCAATGTGAAGTACTGTACTAAAATAAAAAAACAGGTAGTACTTTACTGACAGAACTGTACAAACTGAAGGGAAACAAAATAAATGTACACAATGGACATGTTCGGTCAACCTTTGTTCCATAGCAGCTGTCCCACTACAGAAAGGTTGTTAGTGAAAACAGTGCTTAGTCTTCAGTGTTAAAGCCAAAGGCTTCATGCAGATCACCACATACAGCAGAAATAGTAAAGCTGGAAAGGCCTAGAGGCCAAAGAAATGAAAACAATTGATCCATGTTGCTGAACTTGCCAAAGCAGTCTCTGGCATCAAATGCATAGTGAACCACCTATGACATGGAAATAACACCTAAAACTAATATAGCACATTTCATCTGAGGATCTCTAAGTGATTTTCCAAGGTGAACAGTCCCTTTTCACACCATCGTTGCATCTGTGTTTTCTATGGCTTGCTTTGGGCTAAAAGCCAAAAGGTCACACTGCACTAGTTTAAAAGGTAGTTTGTTGCTGTATGATTCATGATGCTTCATTTTAACTGCAACAGAGAAACAGTCAGGGCTGAGAAGGAAATGCATATGAAGGAGAGTTAACATATGATGGAGTTTAGCAAAGCTTATGCCAGAAACTAGCATAAAACATGCTACAGTCATATGGGGAACAATAAACACAGACATAGCAAAACAGTTTGCCTGAGGATGGCAAATATTTGAGTATAAAGTTAAAGAATCTTTGCAGATGTAGCATAACTAAAAACCCAATCTTAAAAAAGAAACTAACCATATGTTACCACCAGATTGGTTGGATGCACTGTTAAAAGAAATATACACACATTAACTATGAGGGGTTCTCAGATAAAATAGCTTAATCAGAAAAACTGGAACCAGTGCCAAAACTAGATACTACTTGGATAAAAGTGAATCTCAGGAATATCACTTGAAAGAACAGAAATAAATGAGCCATTTAAAGGAATTAGCTCATAGCACAGAGACTAAAGTGAAGTTCGCAGAAAACCTTTCACTGTGAGCCAAAGTCAAGACCTTGTGGAAATACTGTAGCAGTGTATTGGTCAGGATAATAATGATGATCTGGCTTTAATTAGTATCTATTACAGTTCAGAGTTCCAACATGTGGAGATTGGATTCTGGGTCCCAGTCTCCAAGATTCGGGGTAGTGTGAGGTACTGAACCACTTGGGAATAAGGGGGACTGGAGTCTTCTATTTAATTAGTCCATCTGATTGGGCATATAGTCAGGCATTAACACAGTCTATAGGGAGCTTTGTCAAGTCCTCTTTTTGTTGGCGGGAATGTGACGCAATGTTGAACCTGTGCTAGAGAGGAAAGACAGTTTTCTGATTAAGGTACAGGATTGGAAGTCAGAGAAGCTAAAATTTACTCTTTGGTGTTTACATGGACTTGTTGCAGGGCCTTGTATTCGTTACTGAACTTCTGGGCCTTAGTTTCCCAACCAATAAAAGAGGGATAATCTTTATGTACCTCACAGGGGTGTTGCAAGGGTCAATTTATTAACATTTGTAAAAGAAAAAATGAGATTTTTTCACACAAAAAAAATGCAGCATGAAAGGAAAGTACGATTACAAATAGAGAATGAAGTTGGGGAGCTTAGTTAGGAAGCAACTTTCAGGGGGGAAAAATGGTTAGATTCTAATCAGACCTTGCATGAACTTGGTGTCTACTCCTTATAAATCTGCTACCGAGCCTCAGTGTCGAAGCTGAGCGGTTCGTGTATTAATATGAAGTTAACATCTGGTCCTAACAGTAAAACACTCCAGGGAAGGGCTACATATTTCAGTAGCTGAACTCGGGGGTTACAGAATTCTTCATATATTAAAATACAGGTTGCTGATATTATCTGATGTACACATGCTCAACTATCTCATTGTGCACTATGTCTAACCATCCGTAGGTGGATGGGATATAACAGATAAGAACATAAGAACATAAGAAGGGCCATACTGGGTCAGACCAAAGGTCCATCTAGCCCAGTATCCTGTATACCGACAGAGGCCGATGCCAGGTGCCCCAGAGTGAGTGAACCTAACAGGTAAAGATCAAGTGATCTCTCTCCTGCCATCCATCCCCCGCTCTGACAAACAGAGGCTAGGGACACCATTCCTTACCCAGCCTGTCTAATAGCCATTAATTAGCCTCCATGAATTTATCCAGTTCTCTTTTAAACCCTGTTATAGTCCTAGCCTTCACAGCCTCCTCAGGCAAGGAGTTCCACAGGTTGACTGTGCGCTGTGTGAAGAAGAACTTCCTTTTATTTTTTTTAAACCTGCTACCCACTAATTTCAATGGGTGGCCCCTAGTTCTGCTATTATGGGAACAAGTAAATAACTTTTCCTTATTCACTTTCTCCATGCCACTCATAATTTTATATACCTCTATCATATCCCCCCTTAGTCTCCTCTTTTCCAAGCTGAAAAGTCCTAGCCTCTTTAATCTCTCCTCATATGGGACCCGTTCCAATCCCCTAATCATTTTAGTTGCCCTTCTCTGAACCTTTTCTAATGCCAGTATATCTTTTTTGAGATGAGGAGACCACATTTGTACACAGTATTCAAGATGTGGGTGCACCATGGATTTGTACAGGGGCAATAATATATTCTCCGTCTTATTTTCTATCCCTTTGTTAATGATTCCTAACATCCTGTTTGCTTTTTTGACTGCTGCTGCACACTGCATGGACATCTTCAGAGAACTATCCACGATGACTCCAAGATCTCTTTCCTGAATAGCTGTAGCTAAATTAGCCCCCATCATATTGTACGTATAGTTGGGGTTATTTTTTCCAAAGTGCATTACTTTACATTTATCCACATTAAATTTCATTTGCCATTTTGTTGCCCAATCACTTAGTTTTGTGAGATCTTTTATGAGATGTTTAATTTCTTTCCTAAAATAAATATTAATGCTTTTTTCCACAATAGAAATATGAAAAAAATGAATTGGGTTTGAGTTTAAAGAGTTCTATAATCCTTCATTTCCTTCTGAAGAGAGGAAATGTTAAATAATTTGTGTGAGAAATAGGAAATTTGAGTTTAATCTAGAATAATCCAATTATTCATGTGGAGTCTTTAACTACAAGGGTTTTTTTTTATGCATATGGTGCCATCGCTGCCATCAGCATGGCTGACTCAGTGTTTCACATGTGTACCTACTCCCTATGACTGCCATCTTGGATTCTTGCAAATTCATAATGCTGTTAAAGTGACTGTGTATCTGAAATGTAACAGTATACAGGAAAAAGGCATCAATTTTGAACATGTCTGAGTATGAACACGATTTCCATTTGCCCCTGCATTCTTCCATCAAATTTGGACTATAACAGGGCTTAAAAGAGAACTGAATAAATTCATGGAGGTTATGTCCATTAATGGCTATTATCCAGGATGGGTAAGGAATGGTGTCCCTAGCCTCTGTTTGTCAGAGGGGGCTGATGGATGGCAGGAGAGAGATCACTTGATCATTACCTGTTAGGTTCACTCACTCCAGGACACCTGGTATTGGCCACTGTAGGTAGACAGGATACTGGGCTGGATGGACCTTTGGTCTGACCCAGTATGACTTTTCTTATGTTCTAATTTAAATAAATACTAGTTTTCCTCTCTCACTCCCTGGAACAACTGATATATTCTTGTTTTGAAAGGACCAGCATTTGATACAGCTGTTCTGAATAATATTGTGAGACTGTGACACATCCTGGGAGTACCCAAAGTTGTGAAGTACCTCACACCTGCCTGCCCTTAGTGTGAGGAAGCCTGTCTGTGCCTGCCAGGGGTAAGCTCCCCAACTCCACCAGCTTCAGGCAACACAGGCACTCCCCTCCAGACCTTTGCAGGCCTCGCTGTCCTGACCCCCAGTTTGAGAACCCCTGCTCTACAGGTTAGACATAGGCACACTCCCACCTCCGAACCTTCCGATCATTTTCCTTGCAGTATTCCCAGATTCGCTGCTTCCAAAAAAGCAGTACACCCCAGTTTACCAGTTCCACCTCAGATCACCCCTCTGCTTAACACATGACACTTAAATATGTTTAAATGAAATCAAGTAATTTGACAAACCATAGAGAGTCAAATGATAGCAAGTAGAAGTGGTTACAAAGAAAACAAAACCATAACACACTCTAGAACCTAGACTTAATTAACATATTTTCATGTCTAATAAAGTATTAGAAATGTATTAATAAAGTATTAATAAAGTATTAGATGTAATAGTAATATTACATATTAATAAATGTATTAATAAAGTATTAGACATGAAAGTCTAATAAAGTATTGCTCTCCAGTGCTTTACAGCCAGGCTGGCTGTGACCCTCTTCTCATGAGACAACCGCACTGCCAGCTTGTCTCAGTGGTGAAGGATACTGTGAGGTTCTTTGCATTCTCTGATATACTAGTAGACTAATCCATTGATTTTAGTCATAAGTAGGACACTTCTTGGCTGATTGGTTTTTGCTGAAGATTTTCTCTCTTTTATAGTTTTCACAGCCCTTTAACTCGTATCTAGTTCAGTATACAAATAGGCATCCATCATGAGGCATACAATATACAATACTGTCATGGCCAGGCAGAAAGAGCTGTTACTGCCTGTCTTAAAGCAACATCACCAGGAGATGACATACCATACCTCCCAGACCTTCAGAACATAATTTTTAGTCTACATAAATATTAAATATTATCTGTACATTCATTTGCAATGACTCTTGTCGAGACCTCACATGCAACCCTTTGATAAACTATTTTGCAGATATCTGACCCAGTGGGTCCCGGTGAAACCCTATGCAGTCCCTGTGCACTCTGCCAGTTGGCACCAAGAGGTTCCTGGTTGACAAGAGCCAAATACTAAACTTCTAGCAAAACCTCTTTGTACCCTCTCACCATTAATCCATTTTGTGTGGACTACTGCTTGATAGTTCAGGGAGGGTACTTTTCTTTGTTAGGATGGAGAAATATGATTTGGTAGGTAAGTAGTCGTATGCCCATTACGCAAGTGGGCAAGCTGCTGTACAGAGAAGCTATAATTTGATATGGTCACACTGGATCAGTGGCATGGCAAGTAATGCTTTGAATTCCCCCACAAAGCACTTCCTAATATAGGGGTTACTTGCTGAAATACTTCTCTTGTTTCTGGGGCCATTTGCTACCTGAGGGTAGAAAGCCCATCCTCTCCAAAAGCATCACTTTAGGCTGCAAATAATAAGAGATTTCCCCATGCCAGCCATGGTTAGAACAGATCGAAAAAGGAGGGGGAAGGTTTTGCTGTACCAGCCAATGAGAATGGAGAGTTTAGGGGTGGTCTGCATTACCCAAACTAGGGGAGCTCTTGTGCTCTTGATAGATGAGGAGCTGTACTACTCCTCTGTCCCCTGTATGCCAGTGACACTCAAATGCCAATGTTCATTACATCCCCACCAGAAGCACAATGCCAACGTTCAGCGTCAATACAGAGTGCTGACTTGCATTGCTGACAGGACTATCGTGTGAATCCAGCCTCCCAGGACTCACTCTGTTAGATGAGATTGTGGAGATAAAGGTCTGTTTCTTTACCCTTATCAATCAAGCCATGGTAGCTTTTTTTTTTCCTTTTGGTTATTAAAGATTAGTCATGAATGGGCAGTTCAAGAAATGCTGTGTTTGAATGATTGTACCACTAACACCCAATCTTGATTCCAGGCTACAGAATTCATGGTATGGAGTTGTATTCCTGTTCAATTTGAAAATGCACAAAATGCCATATTGAGGAAGCTGCTGACAGGGCCCTGTGGTATCCATGGTTACCACCAGGCAGTCAGTGGTCCATTGTGATAATGTTCTTACTAGTGTGTTTTTCCTAATAACATGAATATGCAGGACTTTGGCAGTGCTGTCCATAAAACTGTCTCTTTGTCCTGAACAATTCCAGCGCTCCTGAGCCAGAGGCTCTGCTCTCTGCATGTTTTGACAGTCTCTCTTTTTGTGAGAAATAAGCAAGGTAAAGTAAAAAAGAATACAAATGGGGTGTAGTGGGGTGGCTGCCCCACTCCTGAGTAAGCAGGGTTGTGGCTGGGAGCAAGCAAGCTCCTAGCCTGATTGGAAAGGCAGCCCAGCAAAGGGCTGCAACAGAAAGCAGCTGGAGCGGAGCAGCCACAAGTGTGGCTGGGTCAATAAGGGCCCAGCTGGCCCTGATGAAAAGGCCCAGAGTTTAGTGCAGCTAGAGTGTCTCCCCTGTCTGTGGAGGTAGACAGGCCTGGCTGCTGGGAAGCTTAAGGTACCTGGAGTGGAGCAGGGCTTGGGCAAGGCAAGAAGAGCTGGGGGAGCTCTGGCCTGGAAACTCCCAGACCATAGGGCCTAGGGGACGGCCCAACAAGGGGTACTGGAGTTGCAGGGGGCAGCTCATGGGTAGTTGTAGAGGCAGCAGGCCAGTCCCTCTTGCCGGTAATGAATGGCAATGATACTGCAGTCTGCTCCAGAGAACGGGGGCAAGTGGTGATTGGCAGTTGTCTAGACTGAGGTGGCGTGGAGGTTCCCTGGGAGGGGAGACCCTGACACTGTGGGGGTACTGCAGGGGTGCAGCACCCTAGGGAAGAGGGGTCCAGGGAGGGACACGGCGCCAGTGCAAGCAGGACTACAGGGTGCAGAGGGCGCTCTGGAGGCTGGAAAAACTAATTCCCCAGATGGACCAGCTGGAGGCGCCTTAGGGGTGAGGTGCTGCATGCTTACATGGGGCCAGTGTGAAGTCAGGAAGGGACAATTTTTCTCTAACTGGTGGAAGTGGTTGGCCCCATGAGGTTATCGATTTTTACTTGGGACCTGATTATGGGTGATGACAACACACTGCGAAATCCTCCAATCATTTCTCTAAAATAAAAAAATAGACCAGGGAGCATTGCTGGGTTCTACTGACACCCATCTGTTGATGCCATCCAATTGTTTCCTTTTCTTTGTTACCTGACAGACTATGTCATAACAAAGATGTCACAGTACAAGTACTTTGAAAAACAGCTAGAAGACGATGATTAATCCAAGTAAGGTGGAAGTCATGCTGATAGGAAAAGTGAAACATTTTGGGAAATTAGCTGAAACCCTGATCAAAAGCATCCACTCTTCAATGCGAAATAGCGTGAAGACTTGTGTCTTAATGTTAATCACTTTTCCTTAAGAACCAGGTAGCAACAGTCCCTAAGAAACCTCTTATTCTATCTCCACGTTGAGAGGATTCAACATGCTTCCCTCTTGGATGAGGACCTAGCAACTACAATTCACACATTTCTCTCCTCAAGACTCTTATCCTCTAATGGTCAAGCCCAGTGAGACTTCATTAGAAGTCATATGTGGCTCATACTCATTGAGAAAATCTAAAAAAATTGAGGACTTCACCCCAGTATCTCTCATCACTACCAGGTCTAGCTCAAGGTGCTTGCTGTAAAAGTTAAAGCCCTCAAAAATTGGACCCAACTACCTCAGAGACTATTTACTCATTTGCAATCTTCTGAGACAGCTGTGCTCAGTGGACAAGTGCAGAGTCCTACACTTAGGATGGAAGAATCCCATGCACTGCTACAGACTAGGGACAGAGTGGCTAGGCAGCAGTTCTGCAGAAAAGGACTTAGGGGTTACAGTGGACGAGAGACTGGATATGAGTCAACAGTGTGCCTTTGTTACCAAGAAGGCTTATGGTATTTTGGGCTGTATAAGGAGGAGCATTGCCAGCAGATCGAGGGATGTGACCATTCCCCACTATTCATTATTGCTGAGGCCTCATCTGGAGTACTTTGTCCAGTTTTGGGCCCGACACTACAAGAATGATGTGGAAAAACTGGAAAGAGTCCAGAGGAGGGCAACAAAAATGATTAGGGGGCTGGAGCACATGACTTATGAGGAGAGGCTGAGGAACTGGGATTATTTAGTCTGTAGAAGAGAAGAATGAGGGGAGATTTGATAGCTGCTTTCAACTACCTGAAAGGGGGTTCCAAAGAGGATGGATCTAGACTGTTCTCAGTGGTACCAGATGATAGAACAAGGAGTAATGGTCTCAAGTTGCAGTGGGGGAGGTTTAGGTTGGATTTTAGGAAAAACTTTTTCACTGGGAGAGTGATGAAACACTGGAATGGGTTACCAAGGGAGGTGGTGGAATCTCCTTCCTTAGAGGTTTTTAAGGTCAGACTTGACAAAGCCCTGGCTGGGATGACTTAGTTGGGGATTGGTCCTGCTTTGAGCAGGGGATTGGACTAGATGACCTCCTGAGGTCCCTTCCAACCCTGATATTCTATGAATGGGAACAAACAATCCCTTTGAACATTTTAGAGCCTACAGGCAATG
This sequence comes from Dermatemys mawii, assembly GCA_007922305.1. Taxonomy (NCBI): domain Eukaryota; kingdom Metazoa; phylum Chordata; order Testudines; family Dermatemydidae; genus Dermatemys; species Dermatemys mawii. The sequence goes on along the minus strand of ML677334.1, from coordinate 6,064,967 downwards.
CATTGTGGATACTGTGTGCACTTCCTAGCTGTGGAGCACCCTCCTGGAAGAGAGAGCCAAGCATGCTGTGGAACTCACATTATCAGTAAAGCTTACTCACAACAACAAAAACCGGAAGAGGGAGAGAGAAATCCAGATGAAAGCTATCAAATTTTATGATGGCAAGAGCAGAATCCATTTTTGAATAAGGTTTGGGGGTTTTGCTATGCCTGATCTATCTTGAGCTATAGACTATATATTATTAGATTGCCCCAACCCTAAAGCAGCCACAGAGCTGTGTAAAGGAGATAAAGGACTCCTTCTTCCCCCTTCTCTCCGTGTTAGTTGTCCATATTTCACTTTAGAGGCCTGGAGGAAATGCACTAGCATACACGTTCTGAGTCTCCTACCTCAAGCAAGTGATTGGGGAATGGACAAAACTGTGTCTTTGCTTCCCTACCTGTTGGCTAGCGTTGTTGGCCAGGTGCAAAGAGGAAGCATGCTGCACTATTATGATGGATAAAGTTCTCTCCCACTCTAGCCCCCTGTCTCAGGGGAAAAGGTGTAACTCTGATTTAGACAAAACTCTCCTGGGTCAGTAAAGCCATATGCCATTCCATATGTATGTCTGAACATCAAGGCTCAGTCTTAGCCCATCACTGCTACTCCATAAATATCTTAGACTAGATAAAAGGCAGGCTGCCCTGGTTAGCTAGAAATACATAGGGCCCAGGATGGCTGCTGCTGACAGCAAGAGAAAATAACTGGGAAAACATGAGTTCCTAACAGATTGGTCCATTTCCCCTCCCCAAAAATCTAGATGAAATTGAATACATTTTTTAACAAAATTTGTTTTGAAAAAATGTGTCATATTGTCACAAACGTCTCCCCTTTTTTGATCAGCTTGGCTTAAAAGTTTTAAGTTGTTGTGGTGCTGGTTTTTGTTTTAGGTTGGGGTTTACTTTCTATATGAGTACAGTACACTGTGCAAAGACAGCCATTGGGAGCAGGACCCATTGTGCAGCCAGTTAGTAAGATTCAGGCTTTGCTTAGAAGATCTTATAATTAATTTAAAACAAGAAGCAATGAAGTGGTGTTAAAACCATAGGAAAGAAAAAGGAAGGAAGAATGATGAGTGATTACATAGGCTATTTAGTATTCAACTTGATTACAACTGACAAAAACATATTGAATCTTGTGCTTTTAGTGAAACCTCTACTTCTGGATACTTTGTTTTTTTGTTTCCATCCTTTGCCTACCTCAGTGGGTTGTAAGTGTTAACTTCTGCTTATATTTTCTGTTTTTTTATCTTGTGTTTCTTTAAACCTTTGCTGAAACTGTGTTGAATCAGGTTCAAAATTAGCCAAAACACATTAGCCATCCCTAATTCTAAATATGCCTGAGCATAAGAAAAATGCAGTACAACACTTTACTGCATTAAAACTGATGGTGTAGTTTGTAAATAAATTCAACGGTAAGCTGTATGGAAATTGGCTAAAATGCTTCAGATATCCCAGTCCCTTCTACCCACCATTATGGTATTGACAGTTATTTTGAAATCAGAATATTTTTCTGCAACTTTTCATCTGTGTTAATTTGTTTTCCTGATAAACTAAATCTAACCAAGAGTAATCATGCAGTTTTGTGGACTAATATTTAATATTAATGTTTTTGTGCACCCCAATGGGTGCAGAACAGAACAGCCTATTTGCGTCTGCCACACATGTCAATGTTTACTATTGAATATCTGTTCAAATTATACAATATAATGCATGAAAAATAATAAGGTTGTATGTGTAACTTCAAGGCCCTTCTGGCATATGAAATCACTTGAGTTTTGCTCACATGGTGAATCACTTCGTTTAATTTCTGTTACAGTATCTGTACACTTCCTCTTCCCTCTCTGGCACTTGTTCATACTAACATCTAATACTTACTGTGCTTGCTCAGCAATGGTGCTACATTAAGGCATGCAGATCAGAATACAATGCAACTCCAAATTAATCTGTACCTATTAAAGTTCAGTCATTAGGAAGGCAATGTATAGACAGCATGACCTCTTCTAAGGGATGAGTGTTGTTTGTCTGTGGGAGGTGCACAGAATGACTACTATTTTATCCCATTATAGCAGCTGAAGGAGACATAATTTATTTGGTTGTCACTGGCATGAACCCCACAAATTCTGGCTGCATTTCACTAGCTGAGCCTGTTTGCCCATTAGTCTACCTGCCACAGATTGGTTTATAATTAGGGTATGAATTGAGGCTTTGTGGTTACAGATCATCACTGATTGTATAATATATATGACACAAATACTGTAATTGAGAAGGAAATAGGCATATTTTCATGAATGTTGGTATAGAAAGCAAATTATAATCACTTATCTGCCTGAAGGTGTCTGCATGCTAACAGACTTTTAAAAGGGAAAGAGAAGGGTTGAAGTTGTCTGTAGCACAAGACTGATAATCAGGTGTGTCACAGGGTCTGCACAGGGTTCTCTGGCTTCCCCCTGTGCCCTGTGTTCTGGTTACTCAAAAGGAAGGTCTCCCCACCCCTTTTTTGTGTTCTCCAAGTGTCCTTTATTTACAGTGCAGGTCTAGTGATTCTGGTGCAAGCAAAGTGCTCCCCACATCCCCAACTGTGACACTCACTGCCCTGACTGAGTAGGGCCCAGGGCCTTTCTAGCCTTTCTCCGCTCCTAGCCTCAGCTGTCCCTATTTAGCCCAGCTTAGTGCTCTGAGCTAGCCCTCATTAGGGCTTGCAGGCTGCCCCCGCCCTGCTGTCAGAAGGCAGGGTTTAGCCTGCAGGGGCAGGGCATTCACAGGGTTCTTACCCTTGCCCTGCCACAAGGTGTTTGAGTTCTGTTCAAGGCTTTGTCACTGATCCTTGTGTCTTTGTACAAATCACTTTTTGCCTCCGTTTACCCATCTGAAATAAGGATACTATTCCCTTACTACTTGGGCTTGCTTAATTAACTCTCTTTAAAAGTGTTTAAATGCTCAGAAGGAAGGATTGATATTAGTGCAGAGTATTGTTATTACTTGACATTGACAGCTGTCTTGTTTTTTTAAAAAAATGGATTACCCAATGTCATATAGTTGCAGAAAAATATTATGTTTGGGCATTGGGAAGACCTGTTGAACTGTCAGAGGGAAATTGAATAGTTAACCTTGTAAAAAACTCCCCTCACCCTTCACAAACTAAGTGGGGGGAATTAAGTAAACATGGGGAGAGATTTCTAAATGAGATGATATTGAGAGAACCCAAATGATATCACAAGGAATAGAGAAGCAGTAGTGTGTGGAAGCTGCTGAGTGACAGAGGTATTGAAAAGCTTATCTGACATTTGAGATATCTGAGAATGTGTGGGAGAATGAAAATTTTTTGTCAGTAAGAACATAGTAAACTTGTAAATTCATAACTCTACAACAGATAGTTTTAAATGATTGCAGTGTTACTTTTTCTGCATTTGCAGAGTCACTTAGCTGAACTTTCTATTTTATTGAGGCAATTCTTTGCCAGTTTTGATCTCCCGTTAAAGTCTATTTCTAAGATCAAACATATCTCCTCTCTGCCAAGTGGTAGCAGCATTTGGGGGTTTTGCAAGTCTGTTTCCCACTGATTATGAAATCAGTGATCCCGAGTAAAGGTATCTTCTCAGCAGAGCTATTTGGGTTTACTAGCTACACCAATCCTTGAACATGGATGGTCACTAATAGTAAATAAGCAGCCTCCTCTTCTGGGGGCAGTAGGGTGGTCAGTAGGGTGACCATTACAGAATTCCGATATTAAAGTCATTGTTAGAGTTACCTACGTCTGAGTCAGTTTGTTTCAGTGTGTCTTCTTGCATGAACGTAAACCAGTGAGGGATCCGTAGATGCCAGTACACATCAGACAGATGTGGTTGCATGTTTTTACCACAGCCTGCTTTCTTCACTCATACTCTTTTTGGCTTTTTCCATTCTGCTATTCTTGATGGCTTTAACTGCAGATGAACAGGTCTGCTGCCATCCTGATCTGTCAGCAGCAGCAGCAGCTTCCCGGGTATTTAGGTCATCTTGGTGAGCTTTGAGTGTGCCCTTACATAACTTTCATTGGTCTCCCAGCGTACATATTCATTTTCAACTGTATGTCAAATATGGCTTTGGGGGGTTGCATATCATCCATACACATGAGGTGACCAGCCTAGTGAAGTTGGGCCTGTATGATTAGGGATTCCACACTAGTCATGCAGCACTGCTCCAGGACTTTGGTGTTTGGTATTCCGTCCAACCACTTGATATTACAGCTGCGATGCAGACAGTGCATGTGAAAACACCCTAATTGCTCCAAGTATCTACTATAAAATGTTCATGTTTCACAGCAATAGAGAAGAGCACTTAACATGATTGCATAATAGATGCCAATCTTGGTGTGAAGTTGAATGTCGCTCACATTCCACAGGTGGTGACAAATTGGATCATGGATAGAACTGGCTTTAGAAATGTGTTGTGTGATTTCATAGTCAACTATGACATTATTAGATAAAGGTAGCAAAATGTTTCTTCTGCATTAAGCTGTGTGGCATCATCTGCAATTTCAGGGGCAGAATATATTTTTCCTGGAGCAGACTGGTAAAGCACTTTGCTTTTCTTGAGGTGGCTAGACAGTCCAAAGTGCTTTGCTCTTCTAGAAAAGCAGTCAATGAATGTCTTCAATGGTATGTGCAATAAGTGCGCGGTCAACAGCAAAGAGGAACTCCCTGACGAGCAAGTCAATCATTTTAGTGCGAGCATGAAGATGCTGGAGGATGAAGATGCTGTCATCTGTGTGGAATTGCATGCAAATACCTCAGATGCAGTATTTAAAAGAATCTACCAACAAAGCACCAAAGAAAATGATAAAAAATGTAGGTGCGAGCACACAGCCCTGCTGAACACTGGTCATGACAAAGAAAAGTTGTGATGAAATGCCATTTTCCAGCACTTTAGCCAGCATGCCATTGTGGAATGAGCACAGAGTGGTGATCAGTTTGTGCCGATACCCAATTTTGTGCAAAATCCACCAGAGACCCTCATGACTAACAGTGGCGAAGGCCTTTGTGAGCTCTACAAACACTGTCTAGAGGTCATGTTTCTTTGGCTCATTTCCTGCCTTTGGGTGAGCAGCAAATCATATCCATTGTTTTGCATCTCTCACAAAAGTCACGCTGACTCTCTGAGATGTTATCAGTGATAGTGCCAAAATCTTCCCAGCAATGGAAAGAAGGTAACCCTATAGTTACTGCAGATGCCAGCCTGGTGAGTTGGGAGCTTATCATATCAGTCATTGGAACATTTGGGCTATTGGCTTGGCTCTCAAACACTGGAATCCCAGCACATCTTTCACCCTCCCAGTCATCCTGGGAAAGCATGTTAAGATCTGTGCAGAAACAACACAGCAGTGGCCTATTTCAAATGTCAAGGGCACCTACAGTCCTCAACTGCTAACAGAAGTGCTAAAGTTTGCACGTTGGTGGAAACTCGTTTGATCTCCTCTGAGCCCTGTACGCTAAAGCAGGGGTCTCCAAACTATGGCCCGGGGGCTGGATCCAGCCCATGGCTTCGATTTGTCCAGTCCTCCAGCTGAGCAGGCATGCCGAGCAGGCACTTGGAGAAGCTGCCGCTCCCCCCCCCCCCCCCCCCCGAAGTGGGGCCTGCAGCCCCATGTGTGGAGGGGTGAGTGCCCGCATGGCAGTGGCTGGAGGAGTAAAGGGGGGGTCACAGCAGCGGCCAGAGGAGCAAGGGAGGGATTTTGCATATATTTGCATATACTGAATTTTTTCACAGTTGCTTTGGCCCATGAAGCCCCTTCAAAAATCAAATATGGCCCTTGTCTCATAAAGTTTGGAGACCCCTGCCCTAAAGGATCAGACAATCTAAGCAAGTGGATTGGCTTGAATCAGCAATCCTGATTTTCAGGGGAATATTTCTTTTTCCAAGATGTCTTCATATCCCTCTGTCATCAGTAGGCCACACATTCACAGGTCTGCTTTGCTTCTAGGTGCAAAGCAAGGTTCCCTAGCTGCTGTTCTCTGCTTGAATTTCACTAATAGTTTCAGCTGAATAAAAAACGAAGGGAACAATTTCAAATGTTAAAATGATTTGTTTTGTGATTTTTAAAATGAACAATTTCTGTTTTGAAATGACATTTGAAGTCAAATCAAATTATTTCATTGTTTCATTTTTTTCAGTTGGTGAGGGGGGAAAAATCACCTTTAGTTCAAAATGAGCCTTTTTTCCCACTTTTTTTTGTTCAATCACCATATCAAAAATCAGTTACTTCTTCAGTTCTAAGTGGTTCCTCCTTCGCCATCCATATTTGCTATTGTTAGGTCCTGTTCCCTTCCACAACCCAGTCTTGCGGAACCTCATGCTTCTTAGCAGGTGGTTTCTCATCTGACACTGTTAGCATCCTGTCAAGTAGCCGGATAGCCTCAATCAATTACACTTGATCCAAAATCTCTGTAGAGTTTTCTAACTGGTTTCCCTGAAACAGAATGAATCTTCCCTCCTGCTTAACATTCAAAACATCCTACATTTTATCCAGTGGGTTTCAACAAAGGTTTAAAGCTCCATTCGATTAGGGTACAGATTTTAGCTACTTGCCTTCTGAGGCCCTTATGAGATGTCTCAATCCTTTGGTCCTGTTCCTACAATATTATGTTTATCAAGGCCCTTTCTCTAAGGCGGTTCAATTGCAGAACAATTATACCTTAACAGGACCTTTCTCACCTCTCATTCAAAGTTTGTGCTGCTCTCCCTTCAAACCTCGGAGACATGCATCCCTGTGACTATTAACTCTTGAAATCACCATGCTAGTCACTATCTGTCAGCTCACTGACTCAGCCTATATACCCTGGGGCTTTCATGATTCTTTGCCTCCTGTATGCATCCTGCATGCATCCTGGTAGATGGCACTATAACATTGTTTTATTCTTTCAAGATTATGTTAAAAGAGGCAGGATCCTGCCAAATTCCTTTACCAGTGCATAAACCAGTGGGTCTCAAACTTTTTTACTGGTAACCCTTTTCACATTGCAAGCCTGTGTGCGACCCCCCACAAATAAATTAAACACACTTTTTAATATATTTAACACCATTGTATATGCTGGAGGTAAGCAGGGTTTGGGATGGAGGTGGACAACTCGTGACCCCTCATGTAATGACCTCATGACTCCCTGAGGGGTCCTGATCTCCAGTTTGAGAACCCCTGGCATACACTGACCTTTGTGATCTGGTGCAAGGTGCCAAGATGGTACAGGCCTGGATCCTGAAACCCCCTGTTTAGGCACAGAATAACTACAGCATGTGCAGCAACCATGCTTGTTCACCCTGACCAAGAATGGCCTTCTGTTAGGAGTAAGTAAGCAAGCAAAGTTTCATTGCCTATTGAAATCCAGCAGTGGTGTTTGTGATGCAGACCTGGTCACTAGAAACTGGACTAAGACCAACAACTCATCTCACACAGAGCACACATAACAGACATTGGACTGTAACAAGCTTTGTTTATGGACCAGGACTGGTATTTTACTAGTGACATGGAGATAGAAATTGCATTACCAGTTGCCAGAGCTGTTCAATTCCCAGGTTGCGTTATTTGAAGTAGCTTGTCACAAACCAGCTAACTTCAAAACGCAATAGCTTTTAGAAGTTAACCCCATGAGCAATTTCTAATTTAGAATTGTGCTAGTTATTGAAAATGTTGTCAACACCATTACTAATGCCCTTAAGCTTCAAAAGTTTTCTGGCTCAGTATAAAGAACATCTGTGAATGTTTTTGAAAGCCTGCTTGTGTCTTTACTAGTGGATAAAAGGTGTGTGTGTTTGTGTGTGTGTATGCGCCTGAAGAGAAGTAATAACCTTTTTCTATATAAAATAAATACATTAAGTAGCACTAAAATTTACATATTAAAATTGTTTAATGTTCCAGAACCTTACCAAGTGTGAGTTAATGTAAGTGTAGTGGTGACAAAAGTTAGTGGTAACTTCCAACACTATATAACAACAGCTAAGGATAGGAGCCAAACAATGGAACTGTATCTTTCATCCTGAAAGGTTTAGTCATAAAAGTGACACTTCAAAAAGGGCACATCACTGAATAAACTATTCCCTCAGAGCTAGCATACACTGCGGATGATCTTCAGTATTATTTCCCACCTACGTAACTCTTGTCTTGTCAACAGCATACAAGTAAGACTCTACAGACCTAGTTTTTATTCAGAGCTCTTCTGCTTGACCTTACACAAGAAATTTATTCTTCTGTGACTTAGTTTTCCTATAAATCATTTACAGAAAGTAATCTTATCTTATAAAAAGGGTTTGAGATCTATAGATGAAAAGTACTATAGACGTGCTAGGGATCAGTATTACATTTTATTCAGCCACCATTAGTTTCCGGAATAGCAACAGAGTGCTGTAATTAGCTAAATGGAAGGTAGGCATTAGGAATATGTGCAACTCTGAAATGTTTTTATTTTAGTGGATTGTCTACTTAAGTATTTTAGATAATTCTCTTAATGACACCTCTAGAGGCACTGAAAAGTGCCCACATGATGAGAATGATGCTTATTCTACAGAGGAGGTGAATAAAATGGGATGAGACTTAGATATACAAATTAATGAATGATATTACAGTAGATAAATTGAGCACTTCTATTGACCCTCCTACATACTACAAGAAAAATGTGATTTCAGTGAATCTGAAAGGCAACAAATTTAAAATGGATAAAGGGAAATGCTTTATGCACAATCTAAGGAACTTATTGCCATAAGATACCACTGAGGCCAGGAGCAATAGGATTCAAAAAGGGATTAGACATAGATATAGCTAGCCAGAACATCCAGAGTGGTAGGGGGATTTTTTTAAGAAGCTTGACTAGAAAGTGAATCTTTGTGCTTCAGGGCAACTATATACATTACCAACTACTGAAGTTTGATGAAGGCACTGGTTTTTCCCCAGGGGAAGAAATTCTGTGGCTTCAAAGGTATTGCTGTGGAGTTCTTTTACACCTTCCTCTAAAGCGTCTGTGATGGCTACTGTCCGAGGCAAGATACTGAATTCGGTGGATCACAGGTCTGATGCAATGTGGCTGCTCCTAGGTGAAGCTTCACAATCATTTCCACTCTAAGGCATCATTTTCAACTGCTTATAATTTTGTCAGTCGTAGGTTTGGGGCTGACGTTTGGCAGGTGTGTTCTCAGTTTATGTACAAATAATTTTTGAAAGTTTTGAGTGACATTTGCCCAACTCCTCGGAAACTATCTCATAGAAAATATGGTCTTGATTATTAAAGTATATTTACTATTCTACTTTGCTGCTGATTTTTTCACTGCAGCATCTCTGAGACAGTGAGATGTGACCACGTTCAACTGATGTTACATGAAAAGGAAAAGGTAGCATCATAACGTACCTTTACCCTGGTACTTTATCGGGCATAATAGTGATATAATGATGGTAATCTCTTCCAAAGTCCTTTTAGACGCTAATGGAAATTATCAGTCTGTGCACAATTGTGTGTTGCTGCAGTATGCCTAAGAGATGAGTGACTGCAGGCTCTGTTGGAGGGGTTAGACATTGTAGCTGAGTGAGCAGCCCTGGTCCAGCTGTGGGTTTGCCTCGCAGATGGTAGAGGAGATTCACCATGTTAATTAAGATGTATTGACTTTCTGATAATAGTTACAGCAACATATACCAGTGATGAGCAGAAATTAACCATTCTTTTCACTGAAGATTTTTACTTAAGATTAGCCAGGATCACAGGAAAAGATCATTCTGTGTTAAACGAAACCAAGTGCTCTTTTTGAAGGGCTAGTCAACTAAACCTGCAGTATGAGTATGGGGAGGGGAGAGGAGGAAGGAATGCAGCCCACAAAGCAAGCTTTTAATGAGATTTATTTGTGATTCTAAGAGGGAAGGGCTTGGAATACAATGTAAGTAAAAGTAATTGCCTGTACCAAAGCCAAATATATATCATATTCACTAAATCAAAACCATAGTTCAAGCAAGACTGCTTCTGTATTCTAAAAGAACAATAAGGACAGAGGAGCTAGGGGCATAAAACACCTTGGGTCATGGTCCGAGCCAGATAATCCATATCTGCTCTGCGAGAAAATGCATCCCCAGAGATGATCACTCTTTATCAAACACTTCCACTCCTGGTGAATACCTACATGGAAACTTGCTTGCTTTTTGGAGAAGAGGTAGGCCGTGTTTTGCACACAGGCCAGCTCTACACTACAGACCTATATTGGTATAACTATGTCGCTCAGGGATGCGAATATGGACACATTTGAGCAACGCAGTTAAACTGACTTAGCCCTCTCCCAATGTAGACAGTGTTATGTCGATGGGAGAACTTCTCCCACTGACATAGCTACTGCCTCTTGCGGATGTGGATAAACTACCGTGATGGGAAAAGCTCCTCTCCCTGTAAGAACATCTTTGCTAAAGTGCTTCAGCTGCATTACTGTAGCACTGTACATGAAGACAAGCTTTCTTTAAGTAAGTTAAACAGCAGCCAGGATGCAGTACCATCCAACACTTGCATAAAGAACACAACTTCACAACAGTGATGTTTAAATCCAATGTAAGGATTGGTCAAGTACAATTTTTTTTGTTCAATTTGTCTCATGTGCTTCAACAGGATTAACTAAAAAATGCTTAATTAAATACTTGAAATGAAATAAAAATTATAGTTTTGTATTAGCGTTATAGCTACTGTCCTTTCAACTAATGTTTTTAAAACACCAACAAATTACAAAGGAGGAAGTGGATTCTTTCTGTTAAGCTCTCAAATTATTTTAATGCTCAAAGCAATTGTTAAAAAAAATACACATGAAAAGAAACTATTACAACAATCATAATTAAATATGGAAATATGTCATGAAAGTAAAATCCATTTGGTTGTGAACGTGCTGATCAATTCAAGGTTAACAGACAATGCTGCCTTCTTGCTTCAAATAACATGTACTGTTTCCACTGGTCCTTGAAAACAGAGTTGCTTTGTAAAATTCATCATCTCATCCTGTTCAGAACCATTAGATAATTGCAACTCTGGATGAAGAACTTTTTATCTGGTTACAAATTATTTGCTGAGATCTAATCATGCAGTTGACTAACTCTCTTCTTTTCCATCTGTGGATTGTTTTCAAGCAGATTGTGACTTTGTTCACAACTATTAATTGGGTTTTTTGGGGGTTTTTTGGCCAATAATTGTGCTTCATAGATAGCAAATTTTGAAAACTCCCCATGAACTATGTGAGTTGTGTTGGTTTATTTTCATTGGTCACATAAAATGTATTCCCTCTCTTGGAATGAGGCATCTAGTTTATTACCAGTCCTTCTATACTATTGTCTTTCCCACTGAGCAGACGTAAAATTTCAAACCCCATATGTACTTCCTACTTTACAAGCTGAAGCTGGAAGAGTAATAAAAGAGGCAGGTTGAAGGCAGAGAAGACATGTCTGAAGAGGCCTGGGTTTAATTGAGATATGCATCACATTTACAAGGTGCTGGTCTGCATATTCTCCCCTTCAAGTCTTAAAACTCACACCAGAAAGATGCAACTTACCTGCCAGAACTTCTAGTAATGCAGGGTGAAGTTCTCCCTGTACACCCTCTTAATTTTTTATCTTGCCCTTTTATGTACAACCTGCTGACGCTGTGCAAGATCAAACACAAAACTGAAATTTCATTTCCCCTAGGTCAAACAGGCACCTCATACGTGAAGGCTTTGTTCCTGGAGGTCTTTGCACAGTGAAGAGCAGTGTGGGAAAGGCTACTGGAGCACAGCACAGATGTGAGATCACACATGATGCTTGGACAAGGAGAGTTACAGCTGGTGATCTGGTGTTCTGTTGGCATGGAACATCCTGATGTCCCTTTCGTACCTGATACACTTGGCAGCTATAGGCCAGCATCTCACTTGATGTTCCTAGTAATTCAAGCAGCAGCAAAGCAGTTAAATAACACACAGGTTTTTCTGAAAGCTTTCCTTCTTCCTACCAACATACAATATATCTGAGGGTAAAGGGGTTGAAGATAAATATGGGAAGGTGGGGTATCAATACGTCTGCCGTAGCGTATCTCTGCTATGGAAAGATACCAGTCTGTTCATGAATATTCATACTTAAATATCATGGTATAACAAAGAATTTTCGAGCATATTATGCTCCCTTTTCTGTGCTTCAGCTTAACTCTCTGAAAACCTATGAAGAGACAGAACTCTGGCCTGTGGTTAAGCAAAAAGGGGATGCACAGAGTCAAACCCAGGTGCTTAGGAAATCTTAATAAGATCTAAAGTGAGAGTTAAAATACAGTGGCCCTGGGTTTGACTCTGTAGCACTAATATTTTTAGAAATCCTCTGGATAGGCAAAGCATGTGCTTCATCAGAGTTAAGATGAAGCATAAGAAAATGAATGTAACAGCAGATCTCCATATTTTGCCCAGACATCCCTGGTTGTATAATTTAGTATGTGTGATCGGTGACTAGACTGATTTTCTTTCCACAGCAAATATAGTGCCCTTAAAAGTCCTGTAAAAGCCAATGTACCGATATTTCTGCTCTTCCACATGCATCTTGACCCCTTTTTATTCCTGTAGGAATCATTTACACTATTCGGAATTCAAAAAACATTGTGCAGAACAAATATAATTGTTGCTTAAATTACAAAGTATGTCAGACAAGGTATTCTGCTGCCGCCATCACCAAATACACCGAGCAGTAATAGCACATCAATGTGTTCCACTTCCACTTCCACTTCTGTGGAAAGTCAGTTGAATACAAGCATATTCTGCTACAGCGCGATGGCTGGAGGTGATAACCAGCAGCAAAAGGGATACAAAAAGAGAGAACTTCCCTGAGTCAGTTTGGGCAGGCCACAGTTAATCTTTGACCCATGCCTGAGCTCAGTTGATCAGGTAGATAATCATTTATATTTTAGAGTCAGGAAGCTTGCTAACCAAGTGCAAATAAAACTAAAGCTAAAATGCAAGTAGGAGTAAGCAAAGAAATGTGACCATTATTTTAAAATGGGCTTTGCAGAGGGTCAGAGGCCTAGTAGTAGTACTAGTTAGCATAAGGCAATGTCTGGCCTAATCTAAGTTTAGCATAAGTAAGTAACATTGGGTCAGAAGATTTAGCAATATGTACCATGTGATAGAGTTAAAATGCAAAAGCAATATTTAGCCAGACTTTTTTTAACCACATTGTCTAGAGAACCATCTAACCGCACAAATGCTTATGACATTTGTTGGAACTCCCAAAATGAAGCTCCAAGGCAGAGGGCAGAAGCAGCACATGGCAGTGCGGGGAGGGACACCTGAATTGCCAGCAATTGATAGCCTCCTGAGCAGCTGCTGCACAGGGAATTTAGGGGAGTAGGGAGCTGATAGCGGGAGGTGATACAGGGGCTGCCGGTCCACCCTGGTTCCAAGCCCCCACCAGCTAGCTGCAACTGACTGCTCTTCCTGCAAGCAGTGGACAAAAAAGGTGGCTGCCAAACAACGTTAGAAGGGAGCATTGCACAACTTTAAACAAGCATGTTCCCCAATTGATCGGCAATGTAACAATGAAACAATGTTAACCAGGACGACTAAGTGAGGAGTTACTGCCTGTGAATTTGCGCATATTGATCGCGATATTAATAAAACTCAGAGTTTTTGTGTGTCTTGCTAATCATCTTCAGAATTAATGTCTAAATAGCCACCAATGCATGAACCAGTTACTAATGACCAGTGCATTTTGCACCAAAAATTAATTGAGACTAAACAAAGCTGCTGAAAGTGCTTGAAGAACTGCGGTCTACAATCCATGAGATGGATCAATATTACTCCATGGCAAATGGAAGCAAGTAAATAATACTGGGACTATTGTTAGCAGAGATTCTCAATGGCTCCCTATAGGAAGGAAAAATATGTTGGGCTCATTCAAGTGAACAGTTGTCTGACCCTTTCCCAAGTAAACTCTTTCTTAATGCTGGCAATGTATTACTGTCTTCTCTGTAACTTTCTCTTGGGAAATGGTTAAAAGGTTATAATAAAGCAGTTCCAGCCTTCTCCAGAGATATCTGGTTTCAGTGACATACAGTCAATCCTGCTTGAGACCTGGATATGATAGATTGCACTGACTCTCTTAGTGGTTTCCTAGGAATGAGCAAAGATAGCAGTTAATGTGGATTGAAATGTGAGCAGTTCTCACTGCACAGGTGAAAGGAGAGCTGTGGGAAAGAGCTGTTCAGCCAAGCCAGGAACAGGAGGGGAGCTCTCCCTCCGCTTATAGCAGAGAAATTTACAGTATCCCTCAGCCAAAGGCCCGGAGTCCATTCTGATTTTTTTTTAATCTGTTGGTGACGTCTGACACCAATGATCATTATAGTGTTGACTTGTCTGAAGCTCTTGGCTGGAATAGCAATGTGGTGGAATAGCTCTTTATTCTAATGCAGATCTTGGAGAGCAGTATTGGGAAGTTGCTCATCTGCCCACAGATATTCATGTGGAATTCTGGAGCTTTACTTTTTATCTGCGTGCTTCTCTCTGTTCAGCATACATGTTAGATCTCTGAAGACAGTAAGATACTTTGGGTCACATTGTTATTAGCATGCTTATACCAGCTCTACATATTAATTTAATCCGACGCATATGTTGTTGTATCTTTTGCTTTCCTAATGCCTGCCAGATAAGGGGCTTGGATGGGTATGTCCACCCACTGATCCTGTATTTATTTATTTTATTAGATTGTCCATTGCATTCTTGATGCTTCCCAGCTTTTCAGGGAATAGCTGTAAACCTAGATGACTTTCCCATATGTATCAGGCTAAAGGGGTCATGAAGAGTCTTCTGAAATATAGACCTAGTGAATTCTGTGTCTGTTACCTTCACACTGGACTCATTTGTCTCTTCATGGGACAACTTAAAGACATCTCTGAAAATTAATATGGTACAAAATGGAGGTTTCCTTGTTCAGTTGTGTCATGAATATGAAGTATATTATGTCTGTAAGCACTGTGATCAGAGGACTTCAAGGGATGGAACTCTCCTCTCTCTGGTGAGGAGGGGAAGCACCAGCTCAGGCTAGTTTCATTTGCATATAGGTGGCCATAATTCTTTTCTGTAGTTTCTTTTCTTCCAATAAAATACTTCTTTGTTTTCTGTTCCAAAATAAATAGACTCAGGAGTGTTTGTGAGTGAGAAAGAATCACCTGCTAAGGCTGACAAAGGAGAAGTTTTTTTTAAAGTCTTTTTCCCAGAGCTGAAATAAAATAAGACTCTGGATGAAGGCTGGAGCTATTTGTTTTAGTCAGTTGCCAGAGAGGCCTGCTAAATATTTTTAATCCAGCCCTTGTTGCTGCTGTTGATGCCTAGCAAGAAGCATTATCAAATACATGTTTTCCTGTTGATGCCTCCTTTGAGGACATCAGATTACACCAAATGTTAACCCAAAATGTTTATGTAAAACAAAGAAATTTCATAATTTTTGGGAGTCAAAGGTTGCTGAAGCAGTAGTTTCACCAGTGAAAGGCAGAGTCACAATTCCAGAAGAGGACTTCCTTTTCAAAAGACCACATAGACTATAGGAGTGCTGACACACCACACAGCAATTTCAAAGGCTCTGCTATCGCTTTTCAGACCACAGGTTTTCATATATTTAGAAAGGGAAGCCTACTCTGTGGCAAACAAGTGGCTCATTGTCTAGAAGTATGATCCCCTCTTGTAGTGAGATGTTTTGGGTTCTGCCATGATCAGACCCTTGATATTATTTGTGGTGAGCAATGAACTCCAACTTGGTGGCTATAAGGAAGCCATGTTACACCTATGAACACCCACTGCTTATTAAATGGATACCTTGTGCATGCAAAACTTGTAGGTGAGGAGCTATTGGTGGAAACATTAGAGAAATTACAAGTTGAAATTGAAGAGAATTGAAATTGGAGTCTTCAAACACCAAGGGTATCCAAGAAGGGACTATTGCCTTGGCAAAGGGGAAAATCAGGTGCAGAAGCTTCCAAAGTAACCTAAATAAATTTTCCTTCAAACCAACAAAATCCTCAGCATAACAAAGGCAAAGAGCATTTGTGTATGAGAGCTTACAATTTCCGTGCAAACCTCTGCCTTTTGATCCACCCTCTGCACCCAGAATCCTAAGTGGCTGGTGGTAGTCATAGCAAGGTGGAGGTTGCAGGCTATGCCCCTATACCTATGGATAGACCACTTGCCATCAGTACCCTATCCAGAGAAATGGACCCATTCATCAATGAACAGCTGCCGGAGAGAATTCATAGCCACTAATCAAAAGGAGTTTTTGATCCCAATGAAGAGCATTGCTCACCCGGAGATCGAAACAGACACGTTCTCTGTAATTTTACCATAAAGGTAAAGAGTTGCAAAGATCCAAAACTTCATTCAGCAATAATTTCCTGAGAGGCCATCAGTAGCCAGTTATTTCAAATGGTTAGGATTGCTGGTGCTATGCATCAGCTTCCTCCTTGGAGTCGGATTCTCCAAATGCACCTGCTGAAATTCCTTCTGAGGATATAACCATGGAAGTATGCAATGCAAACTTAGGTATCTTTCTCAGATAGGAGCAGAACGGAAGCAAGGCAATGGGTAGCAGGTACAGGGAGGATCGCAGCTGTGTGTATGAATGCACTGAGAAGCCAGATGGTTGCTGCTGCAGGGCTAAGAGCCAGCCAGCTCCCCTTCCTGACCAGTCAGGTGATGAAGCCAATCAGGAAGCCTGCTGCAGGCCAATTGCTTTTGTTGTTGCCAGAAGACTAATTCTGCTGTAGGCCCTGATCCCTGACACTGGCCTGCTGGGACTGGATCAGTGGTCCACCGAGTGCAGTATCCTGTTTATGATGGTGACCAATACTAGCTGTATCAGTGGACGTTGCAAGTAACCACACACAGAGGCAATTATGGTAGTTGCAGAGGAAGTTTCCTCCTACTTTCCACTGAGAGTTGGCTTATGATTGAAACATGAATGTTGATATCCCTTCTGAAATCAGGGAGTAAGCAGAGGTGAACACTTTTCCACATTTTCATTATTATGAAAATAATGTCCTGGCTTGAGAAGAATGTGCTGCCCTTTAAGACAGTTCAAATAAAGGCTACAGAAAAGAGGAAAAAGAAGAGTTGAAGTCTTCCTCATAGTCCTCCACTGGCCCAGAAGGCACTTTGGACTTGCTAGATAACCAAGTACCTACATTGTACCTGCAGGAAAACCAGACCTCTTGAAGTAACGACTCCTTCATTCAGGCCAGGAACACCTACAATAACACCCTGGGTATTGGAAGAGAAGTGTAATTCAGCAGGGATTCTCCATTAACCTTTGACAGAATTGGGTATCCAGACAGAATTCAATCAGGATATTTCATAACTGATCTGGTCAAATTTATATTTGTGGCATGAGAGGAAACAGAAAGCCCTTTGGGGCAGGGACTGCCTCGGTGTGCAGTGTCCAGCACAGTGGGGCCCTGACCTTGCAATGCTATCATAAAGAAATATTAAAATAATCCAAAAGGTCTGCTGATCTCAACTACACCTAGAGTTTCTCCAAAAAATTTGGCTGTGGTGTTACAACCAAGCACCACAGAAATATGGATACCAGCTGTACCAGCATTTTGTAGCCAGGCATATTCGATCCTCCATTTGAGTATCAGGTACCAAGTTTAATCACATTGAGAAATTAGGCATGCATATGGCTGGACTTTCTGATCTCCATTACTTCTGAACAACAAGTTTTGGAATTAGTTCCTGTATCCAGACAAGAACCACACTGCTTTTGTTATGCGGAAAAAAATATTCTTATAGTTCCAGAAACCTGTCTCATCAAGGTAAGTTCCTGGGAAAGAGTTACCCCACCCAGTCGTTGGAAAGATGTGGCATAAATGACCATTCCTAGAGCTCTAAAGATGTATCTCAAGCATGTAGAATACATACACCAGTTCATCTCATCCTATCCAAAATGCCAACGCCTTACAGCCTCAAGGTTGCTGTAGGCAAGATGTAAAAATCTTACACCAGTTAGCATGGGAGGCATCTGGGAAATTATTCATAGAGGTCCCTAGATGCACTGGAGAAAAAGCATATGAGCCTCATCTGCGGGAGATTTGCAAAGTACGTTTCTGTTCCTCTGCAAAGGCATCCATTGGTAAGAAGGTGCTCCTGGATTGGTTCCACATAACTCCTTAGTTCATAAAGCTTTCTTTATATGGGGGAGGGAAGAACTTTCATTCCTTCCTATTATTCTGCTGTAACACTCAACTCTGCTTCTCTATTCCCGCCCTACTTTTCTGGGGTTTATTGCTCACTACTCCCTAAGAATAGAGAAAGAGGAGAGAATCTGTGTGATAGAATGCGAAATTTCTTACCTGAGAGCTGTCTTTCTGTTAGTAATGTCTCTCTGAATTCATCCCACACTGGTAGCCTTGTTAATAATAAGAATATACGTTGAAAAATTTCGTTAAAGGGGGGCTTAGATATTTATTGTCTGAAGGCTAATTTAGTTCATTATATCAAGTTGTCTTAATGCTGATAGTTTATTGTTGAAGTGTGTTTGCAGCTGTGGAAGAATTCTTCCAGTGGCCTGAACTGAAGGTTGAAGCTGAGTCCTGGAGCCTCAAACAACAACACTGGACCAACTCCAAATACATAGGAAGTGGCATTTGGCAATGACTAATGAATTCAGAGAGAAGCTGCCAACAGAAAATTATCAGGTAAAAATGTGTCAATTCAAACAAAATACTTGCAAAGAAACACAATAAAGTTATTTCTCTGACCAACATAGGCTGCAGAGCCCCACAGGCCTTTCAATCTGCAAAGAGAGAGGGTGCATCAGGGCCAGTCATAGGAACCGAGTTCCTTCCAACTGAGCTCTTTATAGAGATCACCTGACCCCTTCCAAGCTGGATCTGATATTTCAACAGGCTGACTGGTTCCTGGCCCTTGAATGGGAAGGGCCATCCTGCTACAATCTTACTTTTCCCCCCATGCAGTTCAAGGGGCCTGAGTTCCCTCTAACATGCACCGCTGGAATTCCAGTCACTTAAAAGGAGTCACTTACATTGGAGTAAATCAGGAGTAAGAGAATCCTGCTCAAGGTGTTTTTTATGCACTATAAATTAAGATTGGCTTGGAAATTCTGGAAAATGGTTCCCAGGTTTAACTACTTGTGAATTAGAGGCTGGACACATAGGATGGAACTTCAGTCTTGGGAATTAGCTTCCCAGTGGGTCAGACAAAGTTTAGGTTTGCTAATCTAAGGGCACCATCCATCTCCTTTCCAAATAACCTGGGGTTTCCAGCTGCATTTTTGGTGAGAGATTTTCAGCTGAATTACCTTCCTTAGTTCAGATGTTTTTAGGATGGTGCTTTAAAATATTGTAGGTCTCCAGAGTATGCAAGCAATCTTTCTTACAAGTCTAAATAAAAACTGAAAAAGATATATGGCTCTGTCCCAGTATTTTATTTCATTGAAAAAAAAGCTCAGCAAAAAGTCTGGGTTTGGGTGATGTCTCTGGGAGTTGTGCTATGGACTCCACTGGATACAATAGTTGGCCCACAGAACTTAAAACAGGAATTGTAGCAGGAATTTGGTCATTTTACTGATTAACATTAAATAGTCAAAAGAAATCTGTGAAGATGTGGAACATTGCTTGTAAAATCTTGCCAAGACACACAAACAAAAAAGTGTCAAAATTGACTGGGTATCTTGCAAAATGAAGATGAATTCCTGGATATCTGTGTGACATATTTTGCGTTTTCAAGATTGCTCTTAATGCTTTGTGAAGAAATAGGAAGGTTTCCTGGCTCTAATAGTACAAAACCCATCATGATAAATGTTGGCATATGCAACCTTTTAAATTATCACTAGACAGTGTATGTTACGTGGGTGCTTTGGAATATGAGGGGTGGGGTGAAGATGAGGAGATCTCGAGAAACTGAGGCAGACACTACTGAAAGAGAGTTACAATTATATTTAAATATGTAAACAAATACATTAGGTACAGAATGTAAAACCTGGTGTAACTACTGTTTCCTGCCATAGTGTGGCGAAAAAAATTCCATCACTTTAAAAATGAAAATTTCACTTTAAAATTTTGGAAGGTTTTTTGTGTTGCTCTGTGAGATAGAACTAAAACTGACAAGCCAATTATCCCTTTGCCTTTAAGGGACCTAACCATGGATTTCAATATGCTGTTCAAGTTGAGGTGGGTAGGTGTTGCACTTTCCTCTGTGAATATGTCTTCACTACAGTTAGCCCAAGATAGGCTTGCCTGGCTGGAGTTGTCCCCACGTTTATTTACAAGGTGCATGTGCACCCGTTTTCTCTGTGTGACTCTCATGCCTCGCATGGAGCTACTGTCTGTGCCAGTAACACGAGAACAATACTGTTATGTTAATAGCTTCCAAATGGAGTTATTCATTAATGCAAACAGTTCTAAAAAGTAAAAGCAAACAGCATTTGTTAGCAAGAACTTTTAATGAGAATGTCATTAGGAAGTCAGTCTGCAAACCACCCAATTGGCATAATCACACCAACTGACTTTGCCATCTCTCCTTTTCTTTCCTGCCTACTAAACATAAAAATGTCCTGTTGGGTACATTTCCCCAAATTATGAGTCTTAACAATATCACACCACAGGTTTAGAGACACCAAATTTGTGCCCATTATTTTAAAGTATTAAAGCATATAGGCTCATAAGTTGGCTGTAACATCTTGATTTGGGCATGCAAACAGCATTTGCACACACACAACTCTAGGTCACTAACTGCTACTTGTTGTGCATGTGTAAAGATGTTTAAAGGTGCAGATCTAATCTTATGGGTGCACTTGCATGCTTATAAGTTGCATTCCAGAAACCACGGGCACAAAGTTGTGGGTGCTAAAGTTGAGGCTGGTAATTCCCCGTCGCTCCCCAATAGATCTTATGTGAACAGAGTAACTGAAAGTTTGAAACAAGAGGGTGGGTGGTTGTTTTTTTTCTCCCGGGAGAAACAAACTTTATTCAAGGTATGTCTGTACCTGGGAACTGATGAGTGGCTTTTCTGGTGTCTGTTCCTTAAACCTCCTGCTATCATCTTGTCCTATTTTTATTCACTGATTATTGAGGTGAAATTGCCATTGATGTCAGCTTGAATTTACTTGAATAAAGACTAAAGGATTTAGCTTTCGGTGAAGAAACTATGCATAATGACTACATTTTGGATTTTAGAGTGAGCCTTCATTAATGAGTCACAGTGAATTGTTCTGGTTACGGTCAGGGACAGCTGAAAGTGTTGAATGGCCCTGGAAGCAGTACATTTTTGTAGAGAGTTATTCTTAAATTATCAAATATCTATGGTTACAGGAATCTGGAATAGAATGAATGCTTAGACTATAAAAACACTAGGGAGCAGCTACAGCTGCTTGAAAAATGGAGAACCCTTCTGAGAATTTTTTTCTTATTTCTCTGACTAGCTCTAATACACATGTGTTTTCCTCAAGGAAGATGCTCTGCATTCCAAGGATCTCTGTACTTCACTTTCTACAGTTTGGCCTCACAGAAGTGGCATTATAAAAACAACAGTTCCTGCTAAGGATCGTTGGATGTTGGTGTTATGAAGACTCTGAATGATGCACTTGAAAGGGTGGGAAGAATGAGAGGTGTGTGTCATGAGGTGCTTCTGGTCCCTAGAACTGAGTGTGGTACCTGCCCAGCATATCTAATGTAACCCTTCTGCCAGGCCGGGTTAATAGCAGCAAGGACCGGGTTCAGTACCTAGGGGTCCCCTCTCAACAACACAAAGCAAAAACTGGCTCGAGCCCCCACCCAGTGACCTGGGAAGAATCCTAACACCCCCCCTGGGTGCCTCAAAGAGGCAATACTTCCCCTCTCGCAAGCACAGATTGGTGTATCAGAAATTTTTATTAACAGGAGATAAATGACATCATCAAATTGGGAAAAAACACCACAACTAGGGTCATAAACCAACCCCTGAGCAAACCGCCACCCCAGCCGATTGGGCCGTGTCCCCTTCTTTAGGTTTGTGAGTCCAGTAGCCCAAAAATCACCCAAAGTCCCCAAAATGTCCCACAGCCCAAAAGCCTCTGGAGCCCAGCAATCCAAAAATCACCCAATAGTCCCAAAAGTCCAACAGCCCAAGAGTCTCTGTTCCTGGTCAGTGCAGAGTTCAAGAGTTAATCTGCAGAGTCTTACCTCCCAGCCTGGGTGGAAATGGAGGGTAGGGCAAGGGGCACCTTACGTGGTCCGAGGCCGACTGCGCCGCCTCTCCGTGAGGTTCCGCTGCAGCTCTCCCCGCAATCAGCTCTGCTCTGCTCCGCTCCGCTGGCTGTCCCACGAACCGCTCTGCCGGTTGATCTGCTAGCTGCTCTGCTAGCCGACACACAGACAGCTCTGCTGCACCAGCCACTCCACAGCACCAACAACTCCGCTAGCCGTCCTGCTAGCCGACACGCAGACTGCTCTGCTGCACCAGCCACTCTGCACTTTTTTCAGGCCCCCCTACTTAAGACTCAGTGATTTCTTTAGCTCTTAGGTGATTTCAGCTTACAGTAGGGGAGCCCAAAGCACTTTTCAGCTCAGCAGCCTAAAACCAAGCTCCTAATGGAAGCAAAATTCAATTCTGACATTCCACAGTGGAGAGAGGCAGGGTACAAGAGGCCTGGGAGGCCCTCAGACAGAGCCCTCACCAAAAGGTATAGGTGCTTATCCACCACCTCTCTCAATCTCACAGTGTTCAGAAATGCATGGCCCTTGCCCAGTGAGTGCTACCTAGATGATGGCGAGTCCGTCCATCATAACAAGGGCCAAGTACATGTCCATAGTCCTTCACTCTCATAATCACAGTAACATCACTTTATCATTCCTGCCCCAATAACATAGAAACTGGGGCTCCCTCATCAGCCGAAGTGGCCATGTGGGCTGCTGTGGGCTGAGGCTAGGCGCAGTGGGTGTGTCTATGCAAATTGATCAGCCCCAAAGTTATTTTCCAAGACTCACTGCAATTCCCATAGTTTGCCACCAGATGTCAGAATATATCTCATTCCTGACACTGCTTACACTAACATGTGCGAAATTGGGGTTTCAGAGAGCAAGTTCAGGTCCTAAACTCAGATCCCCTATGTGGCAGAACGTTACAAGGATGTTAGATTGTCAAGATGCTTCATTCAGTGGTATATGTACAAAATATACATAGAAATACTGTTTTTAAAAAGGGAGAAAAGTTTCAAAGTCAAGCCTCAAAATCAGGAAATGCCAGAAGTAAAGTTACTGGTGCAACTGTAGTTTGGTGTCCTTGTATACATGCATTGATACAACCCTGAATTACCTGATCACACTTTTTCCACGATTCCTGTCTTATGAAGGGCATAGAATGGGGTGGGGTATGTGCTCACGGTGTGAATTAAGGCTGTGTTGTGAATGAGGCTATTGCCTGTTTCATGTTTTGCTGAAGTTGAAAGGTGTATACTGCATGAGGCAGGGGATTCCAGGAAGAGAGAGTAGGGTCTCATAGTTGAAGTGATTGAATGTACCCTGGAGATTTTGATTCCATCAGCGTGTTAGGGTTCAATTTAAGTTATTGACAAGACTTCACATAATCAGTTTCAACTGAAATATATTAATCAAAGATTAGTCAAAGGTTAATACAACACAATACAGAATACAGAAAGGAAAGGTATATTTTACCCAACTGATCTGGAGAAGCATTTTACAGCTTGACTGGCTTTCTACTACTCTCAAAGGCTTTCCTCTTTGTATAATGTGTTTAGGACAATAAAATAAAATAAAATTCCTTGACCATAGCTGATTTACCTTGAGATTTCTTGGAAGATGTCTTAGATAACATTATTGACAAACTAAAGGCACTGGTACCCAGGGTTATTACAGAAATTACCTGTAGCATCAAACAATTCCTAATGAGTTGAAAACATACCTTAGCAGTTCATTATTTCTTCAATCACAAAACACATTTGCAATAACCAATACAACCCTGATCACAAGGGGTTTCTCTTCAGACATCTGGACATATTTTCCATGGCTGACTGAATCATAGTAAGATATTACATACATTCCTAAGTTCAGGGTCCCTATGATCCTAGATTTAGAGAACTAGCATTATAAGTACACATCACTTTGGTTCATGTGCAAAGATCACAGGGAGTTTACATACAAAGCACTGTGGGAATTTAGTATCTACTAACAAGTGCCTATGCCACAGAGTTCCTGCGTGGTGCTAGGCAAGTTAAACAAAACTTTTTACCACTGGCCATTAATTGTGTTCCTTATTATTTTCTGGATGCCAAGTGAAATACACAGAGTTTTATTTGCTGAATGCTCACAGTTGCAAACTGAAGTCAATGGGAGCTGTGCTTTAAACATATGAAATGCAACAGAATACTAAGTACTCTGAAAAATCAGATCCAATGCATCTCAAAATGGGCATCCAAATTTAGTGGACATTTGTGACAAATTGGCCTTAATATATCATCTTTCTCTCCAAATGCAAATGGATGGACATCATACCAAATGGACTGAAGGTGAAAAATCCATTGCTTTCTACATACTGCACAGACTACAGTGAGAGATTATGCCAGACACTCTCAAAGAAACTGAGGAACCACCTGATCAGCATCCTGTACAGCAAACAGGAAAACATCAGAAAAGAGCTTTCCAACCTGGAGACCTTCATAAACAACCAACCTGCCACACAAACAGACTTTACTAAAATAAGACAGGAGATCTATATTACACACTTCACCTCTCTACAAAAGAAAAAGGACTGCAAGCTATCTAAAATCCTACCTGCCACATGGGGCCAAAATAGTGGTACCCCTAACTCACCCCGCAATATCGTCTATCTATCCAGTGTGACAAAGCTCTGTCCTTCTCTTCGTGGATCCTGCATTTCCTGGCGGATTTTTACTAGCCTCAGCGGCTCACTGTGACCCTCCACGGAGCCCTTCTCTCTCTGGAGACAAGGTGACAGTCTATTGAGCCATTTTTATCACAAACCAGTGAGGAGAAGCTATCCTTCCTGGCACAGTCTCTATTGTCTCCCAATCTCAGAGACTAATTAGGGGAGGCAGAAAGGGGGAAGCCCAGGCCCGCCCTCTACTCTGGGCTCCAGCCCAGGGACCCTAATAGTATCAGCTAAGATGGCTGACCTTTTATCCACAAAACACAATACAATTCCCTGGGCTACTTCCCCACAGCAGTCCCCGCTTCTTCAGACTCCACTTCACCCCTACCTCAGGGCCTCCTTCCTTCTGTATGATAAGTTGTCCACCACTCAGTCTCACCAACAGCATAACTTCCTTCCACAGCTCCTGACACCCACAACCCACCTGACTAACTGGGAGGTTTTTATCTGGATTCAGCCAGTCCCTGATTGGCTTCAGGTGTCCCAATTAGGCTAGCTGTTTCTACTCCTTTCTAGAAGGTTCTTAATTGGCCCCAGGTGTCTTGATTGGCCTGGAGTAGCCTTTGTTTGGCTATCCAGGGAACAGGGACCTGCACACCCTGAGACTAATGTACCTGCCTTCCAGCACTCTCCTATATCCTTCTGGTCTGACTCCGTCACACCAGCTACACACTCAGCCCGGCAGAAGAGTCTGTCCTATCTCGAGGACTCTCATTCTGCCCCATCACCCCCACAAACATGATACAATTCTGCAGTGATCTGGAAACCTACTTTCGCCATCTCTGATTCAAAGAATACTTTCAAGACAACATAGAACAGTGCACTGATACACAGACACCATCCCACCAGCAGCACAAGAAGAAGAACTCCACATGGACTCCCCCTGAGGGTCGAAATTACAGTCTAGACCTAAACATAGAATGCTTCCACCAACGTGCACAGGCAGAAATTGTGGAAAAACAACATCGCCTGCCTCACAACCTAAGGCGTGCAGAATGCAATGCTATCCACAGCCTCAGAAACAACCCTGACATCATAATCAAAGAGGCTGATAAAGGAGGTGCTATTGTCATCACAGAGAGGTCCAACAGCCAAAAGGAGGCTACCAGACAACTCTCCAACACCAATTTCTACAGGCCATTTCCCTCAGATCCCACTGAGGAATATACTAAGAAACTGCACCATCTGCTCAGGACACTCCCTACAGTAACACAGGAACAAATTAACATACCCTTAGGGTCCTGACCGGGGTTATTCTGTCTATTACCCAAGATCCACAAACCTGGAAATCCTGGACGCCCCATCATGTCGGGCCTTGGCACTCTCACTGAAGGACTGTCTGGATATGTGGACTCTCTACTCAGACCCTACGCCACCAGCACTCCCAGCTATCTCCGTGACACCATCGACTTCCTGAGAAAACTACAGTGCATTGGTGATCTTCCAGAAAACACCATCCTAGCCACCATGGATGTAGAGGCTCTCTACACAAACATCCCACACAGAGATGGAATTCAAGCTGTCAGGAATAGTATCCCTGATGATGCCACAGCACAAGTGGTTGCTGAGCTCTGTGACTTTATCCTCACACACAATTATTTCAAATTTGGTGACAATATATACCTTCAGACTAGTGGCACTGCTTTGGGCACCCGCATGGCCCCACAGTATGCCAACATCTTTATGGCTGACCCGGAACAACGCTTCCTCAGCTCTCGTTCACTCACGCCCCTTCTCTATCTACGCTACATTGATGACATCTTCATCATCTGGACCCATGGGAAAGAAACTCTGAAAGAATTCCACCATGATTTCAACAGCTTCCACCCACCATCCACCTCAGCCTGAAACAGTCTAGACAGGAGGTCCACTTTCTAGACACCACGGTGCAAATTAATGATGGCCACATCAACACCACCCTATACCGAAAACCTACTGACAGCTATGCCTACCTTCATGCCACCAGCTTCCATCACAGACACATCACACGATCCATTATCTACAGCCAAGCATTGAGGTACAATCGTATTTGCTCCAACCCCTCAGACAGAGACCAACACCTACAAGATCTCCACCAGGCTTTCTCAGAACTACAATACCCGCACAAGGAAATAAGGACACAGATCAACAGAGCCAGACGTGTACCCAGAAGCCTGCTGCTGCAAGACAAGCCCAAGAAAGAAAACAACAGAACACCACTGGCCAACATCTACAGTCCTCAGTTAAAGCCTCTCCAGCGCATCATCAGTGATCTACAACCCATGCTGGACAACAATCGCTCTCTTTCACAGGCCTTTGGAGGCAGACCAGTCCTGGCCCACAGACAACCCGCCAACCTCAAGCATATTCTCACCAGCAACCGCACACCGCGCCATAATAACTCTAACTCAGGAACCAATCCATGCAACAAACCTTGATGCCAACTCTGCCCACATATCTACACCAGCAACACCATCACAGGACCTAATCAGATCAGCCACACCATCACTGGTTCGTTCACCTGCACATCTACCAATGTAATATATGCCATTGTGTGCCAGCAGTGTCCCTCTGCTATGTACATCGGCCAAACTGAACAGTCCCTACGAAAAAGGATAAATGGACACAAATCAGATATCAGGAATGGCAATATACAAAAACTTGTAGGAGAACACATCAATCTCCCTGCACACACAATTACAGATTTAAAAGTCACTATATTACAGCAAAAAAACTTTAAGACCAGACTGCAAGAGAAACTGCAGAGCTGCAATTCATTTGCAAATTTGATACAATGAACTCAGGGCTGAATAGGGCTTATGAATGGCTAGCTAACTAAAAGAGCAGTTCCTCTTCTCTTGCTGTTCACACCTCCAGTTCAACTGCTAGAGGAACACCTCACCCTCCCTGATTAGAGATAATAAGCTGGTTCAGCCTCATTGGACTAACCCTGTTATCTCTAACCTGGTTCTTGCCTACCTATTTATACCTGCCCCTGGATACTTCCACTGCATGCATCCAACGAAGTGGGTATTAGTCCACAAAAACTTATGCTCTAATACTTTAGTTAGTCTTTAAGGTGCCACAGGAGTCTTTGTCACTTCTGCAATTCCAGACTAACATGGCTACCCCTCTGATTCTTAATATATGTGCCTTTCAGCTGTACAATGAGGATAACACCATTTTATCACACTAGGATCTGATTGCGACCCAAGAGCACCCTAATGCCAGATGGCATGAGGCTCCCTGGTATGTAACTGTAAAGCTCTGGGTAACCCCCACTTCCTATGGCAGCTGTGAGCTCCAGATGCCCCTCCACCACCTGTGGTGACTGGGAGCTCTGGGTGCCCCCGCTGGCTCAGAGCTCTGGCCCTGCTTCCCCAGGGCTAAGGCGGAAAATGTCACATGTCTCTGAAAGACACAGAATCCGTGACTTCTGTGACATAATCCTATCCCTACTACTTCCTATAGTATTTAGCAAACTCATAGAAAAGCAATTAAAGATTTAAATCATATATACAACCCCCATCCCCCATCATATAAAACCGGTTATTCGTTAAACAACATACACTAATGTAGGACAAGGCCTGGAATGTGATTGCAAAACAGGCTGTAGTTTTAAGTCAATTTAACAAATTACCGTATGTGTAAACCTTTTGGACCTTGGTTCTTCTTCATAGTGGCACATATCCCAGTGCAGTTACATATAAAAACCTGCCAGTATATCCAATATAATATGATGTCTACTCAAAGGTATAATTCAGATACAAATATTACCTTCAAGGTTGAAATATGACATATTAGATTTTAATCCCAATATTTCTGGGATTTAAGTCACAGGAAGGCAAAGTAAATAGCTGGGATGTTTTAATGTTACATTTTTATAACCTTAAAAAAAGGCTTTGTAGTTTTGGATAGTTGATGCATCTTTTGTACAATGAGAACAGAAATATTTGTGTAAAAATGTGTCTGTTTAAAAAATTCTATACGTTGGATCACATTTCTGCAGAGCTTGGGACTTAGCTATTTCACTTGGAAAAGTAATTCTGTAAATACTGTAACTCTTTTAAATAAGAAATTGTTATCAGCAGCCTTGTGTCCTTTCTATGAGTTTTGCTGATATCCTATAGAATCAATAGCAGAGATATAAGCATTTATTCTATAGGAGGACTCAATCTATAGGAATGATCTACATACCTTTTTTTTAAAAAAAACTAAATTCTGTAGAGCTCTTCCATTAAGAGGAGTGGTGAGAAGCCATTAGATTCCATATTGGGAAAGAATTTTAGTTATGCTACTTCCGGTACTTGCTTGTGGTAGATACCGCAATGAGCCACAAGCATTCCCAGTCTAGTAAGAGGAACAAGACGGAGCTTTAAAAAGGGGGGAAAATAGCAGCCTAGGATGAAGTGTGTACAAAATCCAAAGATCCTATATGTATTTTCCACCTTCCTGAAAATGGATGCCTATAAAACTGCATTAATATTAACCTAGAAAAGTGCAATACTCAAATCAGGAAATGCCAGAAATTAGGTTGATCAGTTTCAGGTCTCCACTACTTGAAGTAAAGGACAAAATGCAATAGCTGACAGCAGGAATAGACTGTTACCATATGTGAACTGTCCACTAGAGGAGAATGAATAATACATATTAAAATGGAGCTATTCATATATATAACCTCCTCGTTCATTCACTACAGCCAAGCAAGCACACAGACTGGGCAGAGTCATTCTGAGATGCCGCGTAGCAAAGTGGATGAGACTTGGATCTGTTATATTGGAAATCTGCTTTCTCTCTGTTCCCAGCATGGGAGTGAGATTGGCCTTGCTCTGAAATAAGGATTATGAAGGGTAAATAATAAACTCCAGTCAGAAAAAGAGATGAGATTTTGTCATGGTCTTCTGAAACTCAACCCAGTGCATATTCCCCTATGCCAGTGGAGGGCAACCTACAGCCCACAGATCATCAGGGTAATCTGCTGGCGGGCCGCAAGACAGTTGATCGTCCGCAGGCATGGCCACCCGCAGCTCCCAGTGGGCGCGTTTCCCCATTTCTGGCCAATGGGAGCTGCAGGAAGTGACGGCCAGCATGTCCATGCTGCCCGCGCCGCTTCCCGCAGCTCTCATTGGCTGAGAAGGGCAAACCGCAGCCACTGGGAGCTGTGGGCGGCCATGCCTGCGGATGGTCAATGTAAATAAACTATCTTGCAGCCCACCTGCGGATTACCCTGATGGGCCACAGGTTGCCCACCACTGCCCTACGCAGGGGACATGGAGGATCCATTTTGTCTGTGTCCCATTTTGAAATTCAATTTGTTGAGGCACGCTGCCGTGAGATACTTGTATTGTGCTAAATGTTGATTGAATGAGTGATTATAGTAGCAAGCGTCTAGCTAAGATTACTGACTCCACCCAGAATACAAAAGGATTATTTTTGACTTTCTATAACTTGGCCAAATCCATACAGAAATTCTTGAGTACAGCAAAAGTCAGTTCTCTGACCCCAGGATTAACCTCTGCCAATCTTCAAAATCTCACTGCAGATCATGAAGGTGATTTAGCTTAATTTTTTTCTAGCCTTATATTTTAATTTTAGGAAGCTTTAGGTAACATTACTATAGGAGTTGCTTCTGTTCCCCCTGTAACGTGTAAACATTGAATTCAGCAGTGAGTTCAGTTCTCTATTATTTCTAGAATATGTAGCTGATTGACTACACTTGAGGTTCAATATTAAAAATGTATGAGACCAAATAACCAAGCATAGCCAATTTATTGCTTGAAGACAAGAGTACAATATGAAAAGGAGACATACGTTTCTTTCAGAAAACAATTCTTATCTTGCAGCATGTTCATGCTACACAGTAAGTGTACTTAAAAATATGCCCCCCAAACTACCGTTCTTTATACCACATCTTTTTACAAGTTAGAAAGCACTGTATACATCATTCAACATTCAAATTCACTAATCAGCTTTTTACCTTTTTTTATCTGGTATCACGCTGCACCTTTCCTTATCTTTATTTTAGATACTGCATTCCAAATCAGTTGCTTGTGAAGGTAATTTCCAATCTGTATTAGGGTAGTGGTTCTTGACCAGGGGTATGTGTACCAATGGGGGTACACAGAGGTCTTCCAGGGAATACATCAACTCATCTAGATATTTGCCTAATTTTACAAAAGGCTGTATAAAAAGCACTGGTAAAATCAGAGACTCTAAAATTTCATTCATACAATGACTTGTTTACAAGTATAATATTTATATTCCAATAAATATATTTATAACGATATGGTACAAATGAGAAAGTAAGCAATTGTTCAGTAATAGCGTGCTGTGACACTTTTATATTTTTATGTCTGATTGTGTAAACAAGTAGTTTTTAAGTGAGGTGAAACTTAGGCGTACACAAGACAAATCAGACTCCTGAAATGGGTATAGTAGTCTGGAATGGTTGAGAATCACTGTATTAGGGTACAGAGCAAACATATGTTGCCTTTGCCATTTATTATATTCGCTTACGCAAAAGCTATGTTTAGCTCTGCGTAGTATTGTGGGATATATATATTTCTTGACATAAGCAAGCAAATGTAACTACCCACATGCTGGGTATAATACAATATTATTATGGTATTTCCTATGTCTAACGTATATATTGGCTAACTGTCCCCTGTTTGACACCATGATTATTATTAAATAAGAGCAGCACCTATGCCAGCTTGAAATATGAAGCAGAGGTAAGAGCATTTATGTGAGAATTATACTGTTCCAACAAACTGTGTAAGTGACAATATGTAATTAATTCAGTTAAAACTATTATTCCCCGTAATACAAGCTGAGCTTTGAATGCCTCTTTTATTCAAGCGTGGCAAATTGTTGTTCTTAGATTACCATTTTGGATAAGATTATTCAGGGTTTGTTTGCTTTGCGCATTACTACTAATTTGAGTGTTTTTTCAATTTCTCACTCATTAGACAGCATTACTGTAAAGTTTAGTATCATTTCAGACTTCAGCTTGCTATTCTGGATCTTAAAAAGATCTTTACAAGTGTAAATTTATTTTGAGAGACACTTAGAATTGTACTGTTTAAGTCATGAAAG
This sequence comes from Dermatemys mawii, assembly GCA_007922305.1. Lineage (NCBI taxonomy): Eukaryota > Metazoa > Chordata > Testudines > Dermatemydidae > Dermatemys > Dermatemys mawii. The sequence goes on along the minus strand of ML677334.1, from coordinate 6,032,970 downwards.
ATTTTGGTGAAAGCTGTTGCCAATCCCTTTGAGACAGCTCAGTAATTTTGGGGTTATCCACAGTGTATCTTGAATTGCTATCCAGGCCAGAGCACTTAAAGCAATGTCATCACTCATTTGGTCTTTACTGCTGGAATAGAGTCATGGCCTGATGTAGCCCATGTTAGAAGCAGTCACAAAGAGATGAAAAAGGTACATTCGTGCAGTCAAGGTATTTCAAGATGGACTTAGTCTTTGCTGACTGATGTGTCTTACTCTAAGTAGAGAATTTGTTGTTTGACCTGTGCTGGACCTCATAGCAGTGAAAGGCTGTCCTGGCTCCTTTGCCCGTAGGGGGACCAAATTACTTCTGTTTCTTAAGCCACAAAGTTGCAGAAGAATCAGTTTCATGAGACTAAAACTGTTTTTGGAAAAAAATACAGATACCAGATTCACCAGGATATAGCCACTTGTCACATGGCTTCAACTACGTCAGGTTGGACTATTAAAGGAAGCTGAAGGGGACTTTGACTAGTAGATAGGGATCAGGTGCGGTGGTCAGAGGCATGGGCTAAAGGATTTTATCACAGATATAATCCGTGCTTTTGAATGCACATCAAAGCATCTATGGCTGTGTTAAGAGACTGAAGTACTTGAGGATTCATTCAGAATGGAAAGGTTCATTGTGCACACACAACTGTGTGTACACATATACAGAAGAAGGATGAGTCAATGGTTAGAAATCTAGTCTGGCATGTAGAGACCAATTCCTGCTCTGCCACTGTATATGATGCTAGTCGAGTCACTTAGTCTGTCTATGCTTCAGTTCCCCACCTGTAAGAAGAAGGTAATAATACTGCCTGCCCTCTCAGGAATATTTTGAGTGTAAATATATTAGAGTGTGTGTGCATATATGGCAAGAATGTGCTTTTAGGGGACTCAAGTTGTCAAGTCCTCTGTCTCCCCCCTTAGCATCTGCAAGGGTATGGCAGAACAGACCTTACTACAGCAGAAGCCTTATTCCTTGGATGCTGCTGCTCTGTTCATCGTCCAGGATGGAGGCTGAGACTGGGCCATCAGTTCTGGTGAAAAGCAATAGTTATGGAAGATCTCGGCTCATCCATATCCCCTTGCCTTTTGTCAAGGTTCCATACAAGAAAGATAGCATAAGTCTGTTCCCTGCTGTAGGCTTGTCTCTCATCTGCCATCTGTAATATCCTGCATTAACTTTCCCTTTACAACTTTGACACATCAGCAGTAATCTATAATGCAGATTGAACTGCAATTTATGCATCCCTGAAAGGGGAATATACTGGATTAAAAAATTATCAGTCTCTTTGATGCCCTTTATGGCTGTGGACAACTGTGCTTTTACAGAGGAAGGGAGCGGGAACTACTACTGTGCAGCCACATGGTTTGCTAACAAGGTTTGTGGTTTATCTGCAGTGCTTCTCTCTGTACCATAGAACAGTAGAGACCATAAGCTCATGTAGGTGAAATTCCTCATATATCCAAAATTACTGGTTACTACACAGTGTGCTGTTAGTGAGTGAGACAAGTATACAAAGCCAATTGCTAACAATTAGCTTTACACATTTACTATCATTCTGCGTTGTGCTAATCTCACTCTGAAGGAGAAGGTAATCGGCAGCAGGTTTAAAACAAACAAAAAGGAATATTTCTTCACACAATGCACAGTCAACCTGCGGAACTCTTTGCTAGAGGATGTTGTGAAGGCCAAGACTATTACAGGGTTCAAAAAAGAGCTAGATACATTCTTGGAGGATAAGTCCATCAATGGCTATTAGCCAGAATGGTCAGTGATGATGTCCCTAAACTCTGTTTGCCAGAAACTGGGAATAAGTGACAGTGAATGGATCACTTGATGGTTACATGTTCTGTTCCTTCCTTTTGGGGCACCTGGCACTGGCCACTGTCAGAAGACAGGATACTGGGCTAGATGGACCTTTGGGCTGATCCAGTATGGCCGTTCTTATGTTCTTAAGCTAACACCTCAATGGCCATGGAATTGCCAGGTTTTGACACCTCATAAATATAGTGAATAATTGTTGGAGGCTGGAGAGGTTATTTGTTTGGACTCAGAATCCCTGATCAGAGCTCTGCTTTCTGAACTCTTCAAGAAAAATAAAGGGTCTTCCGGGATTGGCTGAATTCCTGGTGAGCTGGAACCAAGATATGGGCTCATGTGGCCACATATCAGTCCAGATGAATAGAGCCCATAGTAATTTACAGTTGGAAAGAGAACTCTCAGTAAAGCTGTAGCTAGCTTTCAGATCTATAGCGGACTGTAGCGGTGCAATGACTCACCCCTGAGGCGCCTCCTGCTGGTCGTCTGGGAATTAGCTCTTCTTACCAGCTCTGGAGCACCCTCTGCTAGCATCTCGCTTGCTGCTGGCCCCCGTGTCCCTCCTGGACCGCAGTACCCCTCTAGCTGGGGGGTTCTGCTCTAGCAATATCCCTTCGCTCTCAGGGTCTCCACTCCCCAGGGAACCCACAGCACTCTAAACCCCACCTTGCCTTAGTCTAGGGCTCCTGCCAGTCATCATCTAGCCCCTGCACCCTGGGCCAGACTGCAGTGTAAAAGCCACTCATCATAGGCAGGGGGAAGGTTGAGGGGTTGGACCAGCTGCCAGCCTCTGCCTAACCCCCAGGATCCTCTTTAGGCCTCACTTCAGGCCTGCAGCCTGGGGCCAGGGGCGGGGGTGGGGTTTACTAGGCTGGAGCTCCCAAGCTCCCTTGCCTGTTCCCCCAGCACAGTTCCACCTCAGGTACCCTGTCCCACAGGCAGCCAGGCCCTGCTCTCTCCAGCCTGGAGAGAGGCTGCTTAGCTCCTGCCCCTCAGCCTTTTTATCAGGGACACTTGCCTCCTAATTGGGCCTGGCCTCAGTTGTGGCTGCTTCCCCAGTCAGCCCAGGCTTGTTGCTTTCCCCAGCCACAACCCTCCACAGGGCTGTTTTAACCTCTTTTTTACTGGAGTGGGGCAGCCGCCTCACTCCAGGGACATTATCTTGTATTGAAAGCAGTGACTCTGAAGGGGGATGGCTTCATGAAGTAGTAATAAAGCATAACTATAAGATAAGTTGTGCTACCAATTCAGCATGTTGCAGAAATTGTTTATATGTTGCTAGCAGACACAGTAATGCCTATTGAGTCACTTTGGGCTTAGTATCAAGATTTATTACCGCCAAGGCTTAAATATAACCTTTCAAGAAATTTAAATAAAATCAGTGAAATCTCCTAAAAGCATTAAGATGTTAGTTTAACATCTGTGCTGGGAACATATCTGCATAGTCACGTGTCAAAGTCAGCAAATCATATTGCTCTGAGCATTACATCATTGTATAGCATCTGAAGGTATACCTACGTCATACAGTTCTGTAATAAAGACAGAAGGGGCCTGATTCTGCTGTGGATTACACCCATATCAAATAGGAGTAATTCTGCTGAGGTCAGTCAAGCTACATCATTATATCATTGTTACATACCAGTGCAAGTGAGAACAAAACCAGGCCCATGGTGTAAAATCTAATACAGTCCCTTAACGATAGAGAGGAAGTTAGAATTATAAGACCAAAAGGGACCTCAAGAGGTCATCTAGTCCAGTATCCTGCACTCATGGCAGGACGAAGTATTATATAGACCAGGGATCTCAAACTCAAATGACCAAGAGGGCCACATGAGGACTAGTACATTGACCCAAGGGCTGCATCACTGACCCCCACTCCACTTCCCCTGGCCACATCCCCACACCACCCCTTCCATGAGGCCCCACTCCTGCCCTGCCTCTTCCCACTCCTTCCCTGCCCCCATTCCAACCCTTTTCCCAAAGTCCCAACCCCAACTCTGCTCCCTCACCGCCCCTATTCCAACCCCTTCTCCAAATCCCTGCCTCTTCTCCCCTTCCTTCCTTGTGTGTGCTGCTTCCCCC
>ML677334.1:5792944-6029032 GCA_007922305.1 Dermatemys mawii | reverse complement strand
GCTGTTTGGCAGTGGGAATTGCCTGGAGGTAGGTAGAGGAGCAGAGAGCAGCGTGCAGGGGAGCGGGAGTGGGGAGTTTAGTGGACACAGGAAATAGCTTGGGGTGGGGTGGGGTGGGGTGAGGTGAGGGGAGTTTGGTGGCCACAAGAAGTATCTCTGGGGGTGTAGGGAGCTTGGCGGGCTGCAGCAAAGAAATCCGTGGTCCACATGTTTGAGACCCCTGATCTAGACTATTCCTGACAGATGTTTGTCTAATCTCTAATTATGGAGATTCCATAACTTCCCTAGGCAGTTTATTCCAGTGCTTTACCACCCTGACAGGAACTTTTTCCTAATGTCCAACCTAAACCGCCTTTTCTGCAATTTAAGCCCATTGCTTCTTGTCCCCTCCTCAGAGGTTAAGAAGAACAATTTTTCTCCCTTCTCCTTGTAACAACCATTTATGTACTTGAAAACTGTTATCACGTCCCCTCTCAATCTTCTGTTTTCCAGACTAAGCAAACCCATTTTTTTTCAATCTTTCCTCACAGGTCATGTTTTCTAGACCTTTAATCATTTTTGTTACTCTTCTCTGGACTTTCTCCAATTTGTCCACATCTTTCCTGAAATATAGGCCAAGAACTGGATACAATGCTCCTGTTGAGGCCTAATCAGCAAGGAGTACAGTGGAAGAAACTTCTCATGTCTTGCTTATGACACTCCTGCCAATACATCCCAGAATTATGGTTGCTTTTTTTGCAACAGCATTACACTGTTGACTCATATTTAGTTTGTGATCCACTATGCTCCCCAGATCCCTTTCCACAGTACTTCTTCCTAGGCAATCATTTCCCATTTTGTATGTGTGCAACTGATTGTTTGTTTCTAAGTGGAGTACTTTGTATTTGTCCTTACTGAATTTCATTCTGTTTACTTCACATCATTTCTCTAGTTCGTCCAGATCATTTTGAATTATAATCCTATCCTCCAAAGCACTTGCAACCCCTCCCAGCTTGGTGTTGTCTGCAAACTTTATAAGTGTACTCTCTATACCCTTATCTAAACTATTGATAAAGATATTGAACAGAACCAGACCCAGAACTGATCTCTGGGATCCCACTTGTTATGCCTTTCCAGCATGACAATGAACCATGACTGTGATAACTACTTTCTGGCAACGGTTTTCCAACCAGTTATCTACCCACGTTATAGTAGTTCCATATAGATTGCATTTCCCTAATTGGTTTATGAGTTGAAATGTTATTGAATAAAATATGAAAGCTTTTTGGCTTACTTTCTAGTACCAATAAAGTAAAGTTCATTACCGAGAAGTGATTTCCCCCACAAGTGCTGTATATTTAATATACTGTAGCTTCAGAGTCATGAGTGAAGAGGAGTCAAAATGTTGTAAAAATTTGATGGCATGAACAATGTAGGAAATATTTTAAACAATGGCTTGTGAAAATATTCCAAATGGTAAGTAGTCACTAGTGTCTATAAAGAAAAAAGTTTCTATATCCAGATGGTGGGAGGAATGTGAGTATTTTGGATATAAGTGAAGTCTTACATGATGATTGGGGGGAGACTTCTGTTACACAAAATGGGGGAAGTTACTGTATGAATTAACCCAGTTTTTTTAGTAGCTTGATTTTCAATTAGAAAATTACCTTTGGACATCGTCTCATCTCCCACATAGCCAGGAAAGATTTGTTCTTCTGGAGTGAGTTATTTCTCAGTTAATAGAGAAATGAGTGGACAAAATTCTTGACTAGAATTCTTTGCAGTGCACCATAGTTCCCCTGTTCTGGTTGAGCTGTCCTTGGTGCAGTCCTTGGGGGATGTGAGAGGACGAGGGCTTTAGACCACATTTATGCCCCCTAAACTCCCTGATCGCGGAGATGGTGCATGTCAGAAAAGCCCCGGGTAACTAGCAACACCGATAGTAACATTTTTCTGACACTTTCACTCTCTTTTCTTCCCTCCAAACCCATATTCCCCCCTGCTCCTGAACTCAATTGAAATATTAGTTGGTAACTGTTCTATTTCCATTTCCATATGATATTTTGACAGTACAACAATGCAGAATAACTTTTTACCTAGGTTGCATGTTTTGAGGAGAAAAATTACTTTTTCAGCATAATTTTTGGGTAATGGTGACATTAGAGGAGTGGAATAACCAATAGTGAAGTAATGAAAAATCTAAAGCAGAGCTTTGGAGAAAAATTCTCAGCACTCTGGCACTATGTTTATTTTTAGTTATGAATCTAAAAAGCAATCAAATACTATAATAAAAGATTCTGAAACGAGTACTTAGTCACCAATAACAATTTGTTGAGGATGCATGCAGTGGAATAGATTGCAGCTTGCTCTTCAATAGCTGTACTAGCTCTGCAGACCTGGCAGTAAGCAACGGATTGTTGGTGTCAATAAACAAAGCAAACATGACTTGGAGAAGAATTAGAGAGGTAGCCGTGTTAGTCTGGAATAGCATAAGTGACAAAGAGTCCTGTGGCACTTTAAAGACTAACTAAAGTATTAGAGCATAAGCTTTTGTGGGTTAATACCCACTTTGTCGGATAACTTGGAGGATACCTGAGGAGCAGATATGGAAAGTAACGTAACCATATCTTAAGTACAGATGTCTTAGCAACAGCCAGGGCATGATACAACTTGCAAATTTCATACAAGGAAGCCTCCTCCAACTGGATTCATTTCCAAAAATAAGTTTCCAAAAAGTATTACTAAAACAGAAGCAACCTCTTGTGACATCTGTAGCTTAGTGTACCATCTCATTTTCTGCTTTGCTTTCTGGGTCAGAAGGTACTAAACTCCAGTACTTCTAGGCATGGTTGTTTCTTCTGGTTCAAAATATGTTCTATATAAATATGATGTGACAGTTGTGAAATCAAACTAGGCTTTCTCTCAGCAGGTTTTCAACTTGCCTTATCAGAACAGCACACATTGTCCTTTTAAGTTTTTGTGCACATGTGGGTACTCCAGATCAGAATTAGGAAGGTTTTTTTTGTGTGTGTGTGTGTGTGTGTGTGTGTGTGTGTGTGTGTGAGAAGTGGACACAGATGCTGTAACATTTGGACAGATGCCTGAACTGAATTCAGAAGAATGTTTTCTAGTTACTGTGAGCTGGGATGAACAGAACAGAATCCTTAGCTCAAAGCCACACATTTGATTTTTGGGGATGGAAGAAAAGCTTTAATTATAAAACAATAATAATAATGTATCAAATAATATGGTGAATTACTAGACTAAGGAAGGCTCACCCTCTTCATTTGGTCTCAATTACTCCAGAACTATAGATGTAGATTTAATCTTGGCAGTTGGAGCTGAGTGATGTCCCCGCACTGTCCTAGTCTGCTGAGGTTTTCTTTTTTTTCTAAGACACTGTGATAGGGACAGCCAGGCCTTTGTGGCCCCTGCTGGTGGCCCTGCTCCTCTGCTACACTCTGTTCCAGGAAGCAGCGAGGTGGGAGAAAAAGAGCAGCAAAGGTGAGTCCTCTAGGCCTACCTAAGGAGGCCTCATTGTAGCAGCCATCTTGGAAGCAAGAGAGTCCTGGTCCTCTAAGGGCTAGTGACAGTCAATCAGAGCTCAGCAGGTTCAGACAAAAGGAGGTGCAAGTCTTAAGCAGGGCAGTTCCTGGCCAGGACCAGAGCAGTGAAGAAGGTTGCTCTGCTTTGGCCAGAGGAGCCTGATAAGTAGCCAGAGTTTATGGCCGGCTGAACTTACACTGGGCTTGCAGAGGGAAAAGAGCCTGAGGAGCTTTTCTCTGAGATAGGACTAGAGATGAAAAAGGCTCAGGAGAAAGAGGCACAGGGAAATAGCATAGGGTGTGAATACAGGGGTGTTGTCGAGCACAGTGGTGAAGGTTAAATAGTTCCTGGATCTTAACTCACCCACCAATAGGCTAAGTTGGATGGGGTATGGAAAGAAGGCCTCTCACTTTAAGATTTATTTCAAGGGACTATAGCAGGTCAAAACAGGAGGAACCATAAAGACCCAGGAGTCATGAGTTGGTGGGAGCTGGGAAGTGGGTGACAGGGATGTGGTCTTCCTTTGTTTGTTCAGTGCTCAACACACAGGTGATGCTGGAAACAAATGTTGAAAAAAGATACAAAAATAAGCATCATGTAAGAACATACATAGATTGTTAGACCAGCCTTGAATCTAAACACCTTCACACTTCGTGGTATTAAAATACAGATTTGGAATCTACTTTGTGTCTGGAGAATACAGACTGATAAAGGTGTATGCCACAGCAGATTTTGAGGAGCACTTCTTTCACTTTCCATTCTTGGAAGCTTGCAGCTTAGTCCCAATATATTAACTCCCTTACCTTTAGGCATGGTTAGGTAAAGTCCACCCTCTCCCAGCAGAAGCAGACACTGGAGGAGAGGAAGGGGCAAACAGCACTGCGGCATCCTTCACTGGAGCCTGTTCCCAACTAGTTGAGGAAAACATGAGCAAGGTATATGAGGGTGGAAAATGAGAAGCCATTCTCTCCTCAGGAAAGAGGCCTTTACTCTGCATAGTCACATTTTTACCTTGTTTCTTTTTAACTTGCTGGCCAAGCAAGATCTTGGAACTTGGGCTTACAAAGCTATCCACAGCTGCTACCAGTTGAATTGTCCCTAGATGATAGCCAGGGTTTTTGACTAAAGAGCAATAATTCTTTGAAACTCTTGTGTTCATTCTGCTAAGTTATGAATTAATAATCGGTAGGCACATTGTGCCATGGTAAAACTGGTGAATGTGAAAGCACAAAAATTCTTCCAAAGGACTTACACACTAAGATTACTATTCTGCTCTCTCTCTTATTCCAACATCCCTCAAGTTTGCTTGTGGTTGGGGGTCAGGCTTTTTAGCTGCACAGTGAGACTGATATTCTTCCCTGCGGTTTCGTCAGGAGCATAGTTACAGTTTTGATCCTCCAGCGTTCGACCAGTTAACAACTGTCATGCATTGGATGGGATGAGTGATGTAGAATGAACCATCAGTGCCCGGCCACATACTTTCGCTGTCTCATTAAAAATACTACCTGTAAAATTTGTTCTGTCTAGAATAAGAGAGTAGGTCATCTCTGTGCTTTTGTACTCTGATATGCTTTATGATTCACAAAAAGAAATGGGGCTATCGTTACTTAAGGTAAGTAGAACATTCAGTAAAGCAGGACATTCATAGAGCTCTTTTACACTGGTATTTCACTATGGTATATTATGCTATGAAACAGTTAAGCACACTGTGGCTAGATACTGAAATTCCATTCCATGACAGTAACCTGCTTTAAATTGGTTATCACTTCGTATTTAATTTTAAGTTCTCAGATGATGAATTATTTTGTCAGGCAAACATATTATTCACTGATACCCATAGGTAAATTAGCTGCATGGAGGAAGCAAAATTTAAAGCTGCTGCTAAATGGTAGTGAAAAAGGAATAAGTATAACTTGCATGGTACATAAAAATATCTTTGCTGGTAGTCTTTCTATACCATATATGCACAACTTCATAATGATATCACAGTACTCTAATTTTTTCTTGTCTAATGCATTTAAAAATACCATATTATTTGGCGCATCAATCTTATGTTTTTGGCATCATAATATCACAGCAGAACTTCTGTACTCTCTCTCTCTATGTCTGTTTCCGGATGTTGTTTCATGGTTCCTCTTTTGAATTTGACAGTTTATGTAGTCATTGCTGGGTGAAAGGGAAGCAATCCAAGTTTTGCCTACTGAGGGCTTGATGCAAGCAGGATTCATGCAGTAAAAGTAATAAAACCAAAAGGGTTTCCAGCAACAAAAAATTCTTTGCCTTCGTGAGGCTATGTCATCTTGGCCAACTGTAAAAGTTTGCCTCGTAAAATAAAGCATACCACTTCTACAGTTTGCACCTAAATCCATTCTGGTCCCACTAATGATGCCAGATATTGGTATCAATGAGAAGAGAACAGAGCAGATGTGCAAAGAACAGTCTCCTGTGCACTTAATCTGAAAAATCAGGAATTTCCAAATCTAGAGGCTGCCAAGGTGTGTTAACCCTTGTCCTGCCAGTTACTTGATGAGGTTTGTACATGCCATCGTGCTAAACTTAACACTTGCAGTCATATGACTGTATTTAATGGGCCATATGGGAAAGCAAGGGTGGTAGTAATAGTTTATACATGAATTTTGAAGTAATTGTTGGCACTTCTGCTGGCAAAAGACAAAACAGCTTGGGTGGTCTTAGTCTGAATAAAGCAGGTGAGACTGAAGTTGGCTGTTTTGTAATCAAATGTTCTACAAATAGTAACTGGGAGAATCATAAGATACCAATGCAGAAATAAGGTAAGATAATGGAAGGCAAGAAACTTAGGCCAAGGTTATTAAACGTGGGTGGCTAAATCTAGGTATGTAAAAGAATGGGCTGACTTTTGGAAGTGCTGAAAATCTACAGGTTCCTTAGGTGTTAAATTGCAAGCAAGTGCTGAACTTTCAGAACCCATGTTTCAAAAATTTGGTTTTCCCCCTTTGCTGCCAAACAGTCCATAAAAATCCATGCAGAACATACCGCCTGTGTCACTGAATGTGCTAGCTTTATCCTCATTCCATCAGTCCCAGTGATGGCTGGCATCCTGGTGGGTGTGGTGAAGTATCAGCGAAAGGGTTAAATAGTCTATTCACCATTCGGTCCCTCCTCGTCTTCACATTATGAGACTAGAGAAGATGGGTAAGCATATGTGTGAGATGGTAGTACTAGTTTTGATATATCTGGACAAGGAAAGAAGTTATACAGTGAGCTTTGCCTGTATTAGCGGGCTTTAAGTTAATCAAAAAAGCAAGTCTAAACCAAATAAACACAGATACTTAAAAGCAGTTTCTTTTCCATGGCAACTGAGACAGTGTCTCATCTCCAAAAGTTAACACTGAAAGCAAAGCAACTGAGCAGCTGCAGCAAGAAAATCATACAGCAAGTAATCCACCTGATTATTTTATGATTCTCATCTGCAGGAGAATAGTCTTTAACATTTACATAATTTTAGAAAATGAGAGTCCTTTTATTTGTGAGCTTTGTATGAATGGCTCTTCCATTTATAAATCCTGCTGCATCAAACTCACATTGGTTTTCTTTTCTGGTGTTTCAGGATTTACGTTAGAAAGACAAGGTGGGTGAGGTAATATCTTTTATTAGCAAAAAAATTTTTTTGTTCAATTTACAGAAAATATGATTAGAAGTCATTCATGATTTCAAGTCCAATAATGTTGCTCTGTATTTCCAGCTACATATTGCCTCGCATTTGAGTGTCTTTCAAAGAAGCTAGTGTTTTTTTCCACCTGGAATTATTTTTCAAATCAAACTAAAGTGTCTTCACAATAAAAGTATTAATAAATGAAAGTGGTTGCAGAGTCTTCTCTCCCACTGGGATTCTGATACATTCTGCTAAGTCTGGCAGCTTATTCAGCATTTCTGTAAAAATATTACCTTCATCTGTGTTTCAAACTAGTTGCTTCTTTCAGTGACCATGATGGCGATGTTGCACTGGGACAGTGGAATTGCTGACCAAATGGGAAAAGCTTAGCAGTGAGAGAAACTGTCACAGGGAAAGGGGAAGATAAATCTAATACACCATATGTCCCCCATTCCCCCGAAACCAAACAGCCTTTCGAACCAATTATATATAATTAAATTTAAAATTTACTTTATACATAAATTGCACACACAAAACTATGATAAAAGAACATTATCCAAAGTTGCAATCTGAACTGGAGGATTGGTGCAAGCTCCTTGCACAGCTCCATGAAGGTCTGTTTCTTATTCGGAAGTTCTGAGGCCACTGGCCATTACCCAAGCTTCAAAGACAATGTGATCTCACCTCATCGTGCTGGTTCTCCTGCACCAGAAGCAGCAGTCCTCGAGTGGGCATATTGTGGCAATACTGGCAGTCACTATATCTGTACCATGGAACCTCAGCTGATTGTCACTTACCCTCTCAGTCAGCCGACTTTGGCATGTCAAAAACTTCTGGTCCAATTCCAAACAATCAAACAATCTGAATTTTGGAAATGCCAGAATTAAGGTTGCTTGTGCAGTCCTCGATTGGGCATACTGTGGCAATACTGGCCATATTGTGGGCTGAAGTGTCAGCCAAGTGTTAGCTGCCAAAATCTAAGGCTATGACTATATTAGTGCACATGCTCAGGTAGTTAAGCTTGCCATGCTTTCTCCAACTATCCATTTATGTTGTATTGGACATGGGTACATGCTGTGCACGCACATATACATGTATCCATGCTGCCTCTCTTTGTTATGCAACTATTTTAGGGGTTATGCAACTATTCAGGGTGCTGAGCATCACAGGTGACACTTTTGGATTGGAACAACCTTGCTGCATGTTGCTGGTATTGTCTGTCATCTTGACACATTTTTTGAGGGCAGTTCCTGCTCACCTCTCCCTTCTGACAAACTGGGTGGAAGACATGGAGCAAGTGTCTGATGTGGTTCTGCTCCTTCTTGTGGGACAAATGTTCATGTAGTGCAGTACTCAGTCAGAGAGATATTGTATGGAATTGGACCAGAAGTTTTTAAAATGCCAAAGTCGGCTGACTGAGAGGGTAAGTGACAATCAGCTGAGGTTCCATGGTACAGATATAGTGACTGCCAGTATTGCCACAATATGCCCACTTGAGGACTGCTGCTTCTGGTGCAGGAGAACCAGCACAATGAGGTGAGATCACATTGTCTTTGAAGCTTGGGTAATGGCCAGTGGCCTCAGAACTTCCGAATGAAGAAACAGACCTTCATGGAGCTGTGCAAGGAGCTTGCGCCAATCCTCCAGTGCCAGAACACTTGATTTTGGAACCCGTACCAGTATAGAAGTGTGTGGCTATTGACCTGTGGAAGCTGGCAGCACCAGACAGGTCCTGGGGAGTTTCAGACCAATTAGAGGTGAGGAAATCCATAGATTGTGGTTGTACAGGATAATGAGGCAATCAGTACTGTTTTCCACCCACAAGTGGTTAACATATGTCAAATACTGGACACCATAGCTGAATTTCAGAGGATGGGTTTTCTGAACTGTGCAGGGGCCATCAGTAGCACTCACGTTCCAATATTCTACCTGCCAAAAGGGGTGAGTATGTGCAATGAAAAGGTTATGACTCGTTTTCCAAGGCTTTGTGGACCACAAAGGCAGGTTCATGAATACCAACACTGGAAACGGACGAAAGATTTGTGCCACCAGAGTGTCACCAGGAGATTGGGACTGTATTTCAGAGGGAAAGACAGGACTTTATTCACTTGATGTGACATGGCTCTCTAGTGTGTGTGTGTGTGTGTGTGTGTGTCAGTTCCAAAAGTTATTTTGGGAGACCTTGCATACCCACTCCTATCTTGGCTGATGAAACTGTAGCCTGATGTTAATGACCCAGGAAAAAGGGAATTCAGCTACAAACTGAGTAATTGCAGGGATGGTCATGGATTGTACCTTTGAGTAGCTGAAAACGCACTGGTGATGCGGGTGGACCAGTCTGGATCTCAATGTAGTTAGCACTGTAAGATAATCATGGCCTGCCATGCCCTTCACAGTGTTTGTGAGGGTAAAGGGAAATACTTTGGTACAGTGTGGTCCCAGGATAGGACTGATTTGCAAAGCTTTTATAGACAGCCAGATCCCACCCAGGCACAGGAAATCTGGGATACTATATGTGCACACATTCTGGAACAGCAGGGAGACAGAGAGTGAATTCTGCCTATGCCAATGGACATGCTCGCATCCTACTCAGCTGCTAGAGCAGCAAGAGAGAACACTGGCATGCAGCCATGTGCCAACATATCTTTGTGAGCTTTTGTTCCCTTGTAGCTGGCATTTCTTTAATTTGCCTCCCCAAACAGCCAGGCATGGCCTGGCCTCCACTCCAATCTGACCCCCGAATTCTTGCCCCTGGAAGGCCCCTCCAGGACTCCTCCTCCATCCAAACCCCACTCTCCTGCCTGACGCCCCCCCGCAGGGACCCTTGCCCCATCCACCCCCCCCCCGCTCTCTGTCCCCTGACTGCCCCGGACCATTCACATGTAATGCCCCCTGCCGCCCCATCCAAATCCTCTCCTTCCTGACAGCCCCCCCTTACCTCCTGCCCTCTCTAACAACCCCTTCTCTCTGTCCTCTGCTGGCCTTGGAACCCCCATCCCTGATTCCCCCCTGCCGCCCCATCCAGCCCCTCCTCTCATTCCTGACGGCCCCCCCCCCTCCGGGCATCCATGCCCCTATTCAACTGCCCCTGTTCCCTGCCCTCTGACCACCCAGACTCCTATCCACACCCCCGTCCCCTGACCACCCCCCTGAACTCTCCTGCCCTCTAGCCAACCCTCACCCCACTCCCTGTCCCCTTACTGCGCTGCATGGAGCACAGGTGGCTGGCGGCGCGGCTGCACCAGAACAGACAGCCACACACCGCGCAGCACTGAGCACCAGGTCAGGCTCGGCTCTTTGCATTGCGTGGGTGGTGCTGCGTACTGAGGCTGCAGGGGAGTGGGAACAGCACAGGAGTACTGGGAGCTCTGGGTCTGGGCATGAGGGTTCCATGAGCCGAATGTGGCCCACAGGCCGTGGTTTGCCCACCCCTGCCTTAGCAGGTTGGTGATTGTACTGTCTTTCTGGAGTCAGCAAATTTAGTAATTTCTGTGAGTGTCCAGTCAGAGGGACAGGGCACTGTGGGGAAATGTATCTGAAGAACTCAGGTACTGGGGTTCTCTAATTGATACCTTCAGAGCAAAGTCGAGACTGGGAGAGTCTTAAGGAGTCTGGGGGGGGGGGGGGGGCTAACAGATGGGTGTGGCAGGGAGGTGACACAAATTTTAATTCTGAGCAAAACTCTTCCTTGTTGAGACAGGTATTATAACGTGGCTTGCAGTTTTGGGTGTCCACGGCAGAGCATCACAGCTTCCCAATACCCCAAATTTGATACTTTATAATTCTTCCCCCCATTAGCTTTGCAAATATTTTATATCTTTGTATAGTACCACACTGAAAATGGAACCCTTAGTATCTAATGCTACTTATTGTCAGGGCTGGTTCTATGGACAGGGGAGCAAGGAAGTAACCTTCGGTGCCAACATCTGGGGTGGTGACAAACCGCTGTGCTACTCTTTTTTTTCCCCTCAGTTCTGATTGGGCAGCTGGCACTTTGTAGTTCATTTTTTGCTTTGTTAACATTTTGTTTTGTTTTTCACTGACTAGCTGGCTGCGGATTTTCTGTTGGTTTGATTTTGGTTTGGGTTTTTTTTCGCTCAGCTGCTCAGGAGTGTGTGTGCGTGTGCCCTGAAAACGTGTTCTATCCTGGCCAGTAAAACAGCAAGGGCCAATTCGGCTAATTGTGAATGATTGCTAGTTTTTAAAGATGTGTCAAACCTAAATATTAGCCCTACCCCCATTACCTAGAACCATCCTCTTCCCCGCTTTCCTCACAATAGCCCTGCTCTTTGAGTATGAGTTCTTTCAGACACATTTCTTCCTTTGTTGCTTCTCTTGCATCAGTCACCACAAGCGGGTGCCGCATGACACCACGTGATAAACACCTGACAGCCAGCAAAACTAGTGAGCTGCTTTTCCTAGCCTGATCCTCTTTAAACATTGAGCTCCACTCCTATGAGGTATTATTCATGTAAAATGCATCTTTCCCTCAATCACAAAATAACACTGATGTCTGGAGATGGATAAGTTTAGCAGATGGATGATGGCAAGAAAATGGCCATTTTGTGTGTTTTTTCGGACACACTGTCAGAAAGATAAATAAAGTTGCCGTTTTCGTGATGGTGTAGTTGCGTTATAATAAATTGGGTCCCATCTATATGTTAGAATACACAGTGATTTTCTGAAAAAGCAGTTCAGAACAGCACTTCTTACTTATAATAAATCTGTCTAGGCAAAGGAGGAATGTGTTACTATCCCAACAAAGGTTATTGTTCCTAACAGGATTTATTCTGAGATTATTTTTAACTACGCTTTAAACTTCAAACTCCCAAGGATAGTGTCATTAACTGTATTGTAGACTGTGAGTAAAAATGAGTAATTGCTTTGCAAAAAAGGGAAAAATGAAGACTTTTGAGGAGGGGAGAAGGAAGAGGGAGAGAGAGGATTTATTAGTGATTATTAGTAACTCGGCCTGCAGGGATTGAGAGGGTAGGAAGCCTTTATTATTCAGTAATTTTCTCTTGATTATAGATCCTAAAAAGATGACATTTTATATCTCAGTTGTTTCTTTCAGAATAAATTGTAGATATTTTTCTGTAAGATGCCTAGGAAGCATAGATGTCTACAATTTGCTTTTTAATCTCCAGCAGAGCTACAAGATTTTATTAAAGATTTTCTCAAGACAAGACGAAATCTTAAAGGGAAGAAAACTACACAAAAATAATTTCACTGATCAGAAAGAAAACCAGACAGCCTGCGGCATGGTCTTTCTGGCTTCAGATATTTGCTAAGGAATGGCTTATTTTTAGCCACTCTATAATGATTCAAAAATAGAAGCGGCCTCTTAGGAACAGCAGACCCAACTCTGGGCTAATATTAAATAAACTGTTATAGGAAAATAATAGATTGGCAGATTTATAATGTTTGATTGATCTGTATTTTCCAAAGAACTGTAGCTTTCAAATCTTGTATGCCAATGAAGTATTCTCCTGCAAACTTCAAAAATCTGTGCCCACAATCTTGCACCTGTTTTTAATTTATACATATCAGACATTATCTGAAGATGTGTCTACCAAGACTTTTGCTGAGGGGTCACTCCTTGTTTAGTAAATGATTGAGCGATACTTTATTTAGATCCATATTTTTAAAAAACCAAAACAAACCAAAACATTTAAATAATAAAACTTTACCTATACCATCAATAGTAATACCTTTCACGAAACAAAGCCCACACTGAAAATCCGTACTTCTGTTGAATACCACTTACTGTCGGGTAGTACCCTTGAGCTCACTGAGACTATTCATGAGAACAAGTACTTTTCAGCATAAGGGTTGCAGAATTAAGTCCTTAATTTGCTCAGGTGGACGTGATTCTACATCCTCACCAATGCAAATCAGTAGTTACACTGATGAAAGAAAGAACAGATCTGGGCTTTGTGGTCAAAATGGGAACTTGACAATGAAAAGTATCTCATTTAACAAGAGTACTTCAGAATTGTCTTCCCACTACCAGGCTTCACACATGACAAGGTCTTGTAGGCTGCTTTCCCATTAACAGGAGAAATCAGTGACCTGACATCTGGGTATATTCTAGACGCAATTCATGTCATTTACACACACATACCAGTAGAGCTGGGTGGGAAATAGTTTTTCCATCCTGCCAAAGTTTTCCCTAGCCTTGTTCTTGGAAATGGCTGAACCATTTTGGCTGATACTTTAAAAATAAAATAATAATATTAATCTGCCTAAGGCAGATTCCTAGCATATAAAATTTCAGTCCTAATAGTGAAAATCAAACAAAGTTATAAGAAACTGAAAAAAAGTTGATGCCTGAAATTTTTTCATCAATCTTAATATTTGTTTGTAAGCACTTTGGGGCAGGTGCTCTTTCTGGTTTGTGTTTGTACAGCACCTAGCACAAGTCCATGGCTAGGGCTTCCCAGATGCTATGGCAATACAGTTAACAATGACAGGCAGTCTGTGACCATGGTAACTGGAGGGGCACACTGAGAATGATCAATCAGAGCAAACTACAAAGACTAGGGCTGATGATTCCCACAACTCATGGTTTATTCTAATAATTAGATTCACCAAACCAGTACCAAAACAACTTCTATAATATCTTACTGGTTACCAAGAAGCTAAATTCCCTTAAGCAATCCAGCCTTTGGCTCTTACCTAGACAGCCTAAATCTAATATGGTGAGAATTACTTAAAATCATGTTCACCATATATAAAGTTTTACCAGTCCCAAGAGATCAGAAACATTAGTTACCAGGTCAATGAATATTTCAGATTTTACCCAAATACACGCTTACAGCCAACTCTTATTAACTAATGCTGGGAATGGGTGACTGGGACAGCATCACTTGATGATTGCCTGTTCTCTTCATTCCCCCTAAAGCACCTGGCACTGGCCATTATAGGAAGACAGGATACTGGGCTAGATGGACCACTGGTCTGACCCAGTATGGCCATTCTTATGATCTTAGGTAATTTAAGATTTATTTAAAAAGAAAAGAAAGAGTTACTGTGGCTAAAAGATAGGAATGAAGTTCTTAGGTCAGTTTCATAGCAAAGATGGTGATGCTGCTGATTTGTAAAAAGTCCTTCCAGAATCAGTTCAATAGGTTATGGTCCAATAGACAGTCCATGTGCAGAATTTGTTCAGATTCTTCCATAAGAATGTCAGGGTTAATCTAGAATGGAGCTGGGGACCTCAGTCTTGCAGCTTGAACTTCCTCTGACAAAGTTTAAGCAGATATGAGATGGTGAGGATCAGGCTGGAAGCTTCCTTTATAATTCTCTAGTGGGCTAATAGACTCTTGACAGTAGACATCACAGCAAGGGCTTTCCAGATAAAGAATAGGCAGTGTATATTGTAGCTTTGAAGCTAACTTCTATTTCCTATTTGTACACAGGTAACTAGTTGCATTGATTAGCATAAGGCAATTAACCATTCAAGCAGTTCATAGTTTACTACAAAAAGAGAAATATAGACAATGATGATATTACAGTATCAGGCTCTGATTGTCATTTCAGTCCTTTTCTAATATGTCCTTAAAGGTTGATTTTGGATCACTTAGCCTGCTGGTTGTTTAACTCTTGCCGGCGCTAAAAGATTATGCATGGGCCACTTTGCACCTGCAAGTGTCATCTCTATGAGCCAGCCCCGACTTTGGGATGCACTTAAAACAGCTGATTGCCAGTTCCTTCATTTGCTTTCACAATGTCTGCTGCAGGCATGCACTAGCAAGAAGTGCAGTGTGTAGCCTGACTTAGGGTGTGTTAATAATAATTTCATTAATTTAATTAAATTTAATTAATCATAATAATTGTTCATCTTAATTAGTATGGGTTTTAGGCTCACCAATCTGCTTGATCAGAAGATAAAAGATTTTGTCCCGAATCAGGCTCGACAGAATTTACAAAGGACCCTCAGGGTATGATAGAAGCTCACACTGAGCCAGATATAGCCTTAAAGACTTTTTAAAAAATCAATAATAGTAAGTAAATGGTAAACTACCCAGAGTTACAAAGTTACAATTGCGTTACTGCTATTGAAAAGATACATATGCTAATATAAAAGCAACAAAGAGTCCTGTGGCACCTTATAGACTAAAAGACGTATTAGAGTATAAGCGTTCATGGGTGAATACCCGCTTCATCGGCTGCATGCAGTGGAAGTATCCAGAGGCAGGTATAAATATGCAGGAAGGAACCAGGCTACAGATAACGAGGTTGGTTCATTCAGGCCCTCTTCTAGCAGTTGATCTGGAGATATGAACACCAAGAGAGGAGAAACTGCTTTTGTAGTTGGTGAGCCATTCACAGTCTTTGTTTAATCCTGAGCTGATGGTGTCAAATTTGCAAATGAACTGAAGCTCAGCAGTTTCTCTTTGCAGTCTGGGCCTGAAGTTTTTTTTGCTGCAGGATGGCTATTTTTCTGTCTGCTATTGTGTGTCCAGTGAGATTGAAGTGTTCTCTTACAGGTTTTTGTATATTGCCATTCCTAATATCTGATTTGTGTTCGTTTATCCTCTTATGGAGGGACTGTCCAGTGTGGCCAATATATATAGCAGAGGGGCATTGTTGGCACATGATGGCATATATTACATTGGTGAACATTCAGGTGAATGAACTGGTGATGGTGTGGCTGATCTGGTTAGGTCCTGTGATGGTGTTGCTGGTGTAGATATGTGGGCAGAGTTGGCATCGAGGTTTGTTGCATGGATTGGTTCCTGAGTTAGAGTTGCTACAGTGTGGTGTGTGACCAGCAACTACAATAGCAGATTGAAAGGTAGCCATCATGCAGCAGAAAAACTTCAGGACCAGACTGCAAAGAGAAACTGCTAAGCTTCAGTTCAGACAAGAGGGTAAGGTTAGCTCAGATATAGTTTGTTCATCTCTTTGACAACACAGGTGGTTTCCTTGAAGAAATGGAAAGCTTGGGGACCAGCTGTGTTAAGCTTTTTCACTTTGAATTAAACTAATCAGCTCTAGAGAGATCCCCCTTGCCTCCAACAGGTTACAGGAAGGCTGCAAAAGGTTTAGAAAGACACAGTTTTAGGCTGCCAGGAACTGAGCCTGGTTTAGGTTATTGATCTTTTTTTGTTGATTCTCTGCTTGTTTTAATTCAAGAGTTTTTCCCCTCCCCCACTGCTTCCACCTTTTCAATTTCTCCTGTAGCCACTCACTCCTCTCCTGACTTGGCTCCTAGGTAGGGTCCCAAAGAATAAGGCCCTTCTGGTTGGAGTTACAATGAGCTGGTGTGTGCCAGTGATGCTAATATTATAGTGTGACACAAACAGAACTCACAAAAATGCTGTTGGGGGCTTGGAAAGACTCAAATGCAGTTGGTTAGAGTAAGTTTGGATTTCTGCCTGTGCTCTTGGCCCAACATTCATTTCAGAAGAGAAAATTATTCTCTCTCTCTGTTAATGTAACTTAAAGTTCTTTTTTGTTTATTTTCCCTGCTGTTCCCTTCCAAACAGTTTCACATGTCAGAAGACTGCAGGAATTTACAACCTAAGGGAATGCTGGTTCCAGGTTAATACAGTCAGGCTTGTCAATCTTCCAGAAAAATTATCCATTACTGTGCATGGAAACAGTTGTGCTATGCAAATATCAAACAGTGTAGGGGTATGTGTGTAATTTCATATACAGGTACGCATGCATACCTGTATTTTTATTCCTTCCTCCTCCTGCACATGAGAGCTGGTTTCCTTCTAGAGGCTGTTTGTCTTTCTAATAGTTAATAAAAGAAATTAATAGTGATCACTGCAAATAATTATACACAAATACCCGGAGAAAATGTATCTGACTGGTAAATACCCATTGTCATATGGAATTGAGAGGATCCTATAGAAAGGGCTTTCTTTTCATGTCTGCATGAATAAAACCTATATGACTCCTGTCTATGAAGGAAAATAAGAATGAGAGAATGGATCTGGCTCCTGGAATAGTCCATGAAGTTAATCTTTGTGCTTTGTCCATAATCAAAAAGTGTATGAGAATGTCTGCATGTGCTGGACTCTATGTACAGTATGATGATGAAGGGGGATTATTTGTCATCTTAACTCAGCTACCTAAATAATTAGATGGCTTTGTTAAGGAAAATAGGCATCCAAGAAGAGGACTGATCTGAGAGCCTGACAAGAATGGATACTTTCCCTGCCTTTCTGTTCATTTTTCGCTCCTCTAAGAGAAAATGAGAACCTAAAAAGGGACTGAAATTCTGCAACGAGCTTCCATTCTTATCTCTGTGGCTCAGATGAGAACAATGAATAGTGCCAGATGAATCCATTTTAAGGACAATTTTAAGATGGGTATCAGAACAGAAAATAGCACTATTATCTATTCATGGCAGTGACTGTAGAAATCAGAGCAAGGGAGGGTATAGAATTAATTCTCTTGGCTCAAAGTTCTGAAGTGTGCTTTCTAAAAGGTTCCCCTTCCGTGCAGTTATGGGGGTGAATACTCTACACAGATTTGTTTTATAATATGATTTAGCAGCACTATTAGCAAGGTACAGCTACAAATCTTGGAATGCCTAAAAATGGAAATATTTGCTGAAATGCAATGGAATAATTAGTCATGGTATTGCTAAAATAAAGAGGTAGGGGGATTAATAACTGTCATTGAGAGAGCTTTATGAATAATAATATGATTTTGGTTTACTGGCTATTAAAAATCAAATTTCAGTCAGGTTGAACTGACAATGTAAATTTTCAAATCTTTAGACAAAACAAAAAGTAGAAAAAAGATCAGTTTTGGGTCAAGTAAAATCTCATTCAATTCAAAATGAAATGTTACATGTTGATTTTGAGCTTTTAAACTTTTTAAACTTTTTAAAATAAAATCGAAAGAAATGTCAAATCAAAAAGCTGTTCTGAACTGAAAAGATTAAAACCTTTTTATTTTTTGGAGAAAGTTGAAACAAAACTTTTTTTTTTTTTTTTTTACACAAACAATTGGACATAAGACACATTCGTCAACTGTTTGTCACCAAATCTGCATTTTTTCGTCAAAATGAGCTGTAGTCACTAATCTCACTTGTATAGTGTTCTACATTTCCAAAACTATAATCATGAATTATAAATCCTGTTTCAAACTAAAATGTATTAACGTTTTGCAGACTTCACTCTGGCAGTCTAATTTAAGCTATAAACTCCTACGACCTACAGCCAATCACTGTGCTGTGTATTGGTGTGTGGTGGTTTTTGTGCCATAAGTAATGCTTAGTGTTGTACAAATCAGAAAATGAAGTCCTTGTACCGAAAAGCTGATAGAAAATAGATGGTGCTGAACAAATACGTTTTGTTAAAGGTGGCATGTTTTATTACGACTGCTAGCAGTCTCTCGGAATTTCCTGGGCTGGAAGTTTTGTGAAGGCTGTTGTATTTGTCAAATGACTTGCTAACTTGTCTACTTTTTGGTGCTCAAGGAGCTGGAGTAAAAGGCAATGCACAAGCTGCCACTGCACCTCTCTGGCAATCCATGTCAGGACCGCGTGCATGCTCTGCTTTCCCTTAGCAGCCACTATGGGTTGTCTCTCTTTTCAGTGTTTTGTAGGCCAGAGAGCAGTTCATAGACCTAGAAGGAGCAGGTCCAGAAAAAGGAAAAATGGGAAGTGAAGAGGCAGAATGAGGACAAGGAGGGTGGGGTTGTGCTGCCTTTCTCATTCATAGAGAGAGTAAGGAGTAGTCATATCCCTTTACTGAGGGATTATCCTGTCATGGGGTGTCACGAGCAGGTGCAGAGCAGAAATAGCTGCGTTCTACACTAGCTTTCCTAGTGAAATAGAGAGAAATGGGGCTCAGGGTGCGAGGGAGGAGTGGACAGGGTGCATTGTGCTCTGCCTGTGATCAGCTTGCACAGGCTAGTTGTTTACTAGGGTCAGGCAGAAAAGCAGGGAGTCCCATAACTGACTCAGCGAGTGATTCCCCTTTTCTGTTCACTAAACATAAGTTCTAAGAAGCAGAGAAAATGGCCACACTAGTTTTTGCACCATTCTATCAAATTCTGTGGCAGGGGTTTAGTTCTTGGTTAAACACTGTAGTGTGGCTTTTAAAAAGATTCACAGAAATTGCATTGTTGTGCATTAAATTTTACAGGACTTATCCTTAAGTAGTGAGAGTAGGAAAGAGGTCAGAAAAGGAGATGGTGGATATGTCTACACAGCACAACCACCCCTGCAGTGCTGAGTCTTAGAGCATGGGTCAGCCGACTAAGAATAGCAGTGAGGATGTTCACACTCTGAAATTTAGCAAAGGGGGAGGGTCCATACTGAGCCCAAATGTCTACACTGTTGTTTTTAGTGCTGCAGAACAAGCCTGAGTCAGTTGACCTGGGTTTTGAGACTTGACCCCACGGCTCTTTTTTTTTTTTTTTGCTCTGTGGATATATCCCAAAATGTCAATGTCCAAGTGTTGTGCATTGTCATGCAGGAGATGTTTGTTCTCAAGCCTGCACAGCTGCTTCCTGGACTGATGCTATATGAGGCTAGGCATGTTTGTGAGGAAGTGTGCTCTGTTTGGGAGAGCAGGAAGGCCACACTCCCCAACCTGCTTGTGACTAGCTGCCTTCCCCCACACCTGCCTCGCCCCGCCCCGACAAATACTGCTTTGGCTGATTATGTCTACTTCTCAACCAGACATCTTGTTAAACTGCTTCGAGATTTTATCATGAACCTTGACAGGTTCATTGACCCTTACTCCCACTGCCCAGAAAGACAGTGCAGAAGGTTTAAAATACATTTTTGGGTGTTTTTTTGGTAAATAATAGATAAATCTATTATCTGTATCATGAATCAGCATTTGTGCTATCAAGTATTTCAAATACATTCACTTTTTATGATGATGTGATCTATAGCAAAGTCTGTACATAAGAGGTTTGTGGGAACAAAGATTTAGGTCTAAAATGTAATTCATGTAACTACAGTGTAATTAATATATATGTATTATCCTGTGAATCCAACTTACTTAATGCCAATCTTACTACGAAGCCCCAAGGTTTTGTATTAAGCCTATTGACATGCTGAAAATGGCCCATTTATCCCTTTTCTTCATTTTTTAAGTAGTTTGACCCATGATAGCTGGGTTTGGAAAGATTTGATTTTTATAATTTTAACAGATAATATCAATGTTTATATTTTTATCAATTTAAGTGGTCATAGTTATGCAAAATTATGAGGTTTAGCATTTTTATGCTTCTATTTTCAATTCTCACAGTTATGGGAAATTATTGGGAGGGGGGTCAAACAATTACTTAATGGCAGTAGAAGTTGAGATTCAACAAGTTAAAGCTCTATAACCATTAGAACACATTGTCAACATCATATGTCAAAATATACAGTGTCAATATCCTTAAAGAGGAGAGGTCCCGGAAGACTGGAGGAGGGCTAACGTAGTGCCCATCTTTAAAAAGGAGAAGCCAGGGAATAATAGACCAATCAGCCTAACTTCAGAACCTAGGAAGCTACTAGATGCAGAGCAATGTATAAAACATTCAATTTGCAAGTACCTGAAGGACAAGGGGTAATCACTAGTAGCCAGCATGGACTTACCAAGAACAAATCATGCTAAACCAGCATGATTTCTTTTGACAGGGAAACTGGTTTGGTGGATAGGGGGAATGTGGTGGGTATAATATACCTGGATTTCAGCAAGGCTTTTGACACAGTCCCACATGACATTCTAATAAGTAAGCTGGAGAAATGCGGGCTCAACAGAACTACCATTAAGTGAATACATAATTGATTAAACAACTGGAAAAAAAAGAGTAACTGTTAATGGAATGATGTCAGACTGGAGGGAGATCACAAGTGGGGTTCCACAGAGATCTGTTCTGGGTCTGGTGTTGTTTCACATCATTATTAAAGACCTGGATGTAGGAATAGAGAGTATACTGATCACATTTTCAGATGACACAAAGCTGGGTGGGGGGTGTTGCCAACACTTTGGAGGATAGAACTAAGATTCAGAGGGATCTTGATAAATTCAAGAACTGGACTATAAACAGTAAAACGAAATTCAGCAAAGACAAATGTAAAGTCCTACACTTATGGAAGAAAACCAAATGCACAAATACAGAAAGCGGGATAACTGGCTTGGCAGCATCCTTGTTGAGCGGATCTGGGAGTCATGGTGGATTGCAATGTCAACAAGAGGCAGCAATGCAAAGCTGGTGCAAAAAAAGGAAATGCAATTTTAGATTGCATTAACAGAGGCATTGCATGCAAGTCATGGGAGGTGACAGTACTGCTCAGCTTGGCACTGATTAGGCCTCAGCCGGAGTACTGTGTCCAATTTTGGTCACCAATATATGAAAAGGAAGTAGAAAAACTGGAAAGGATCCAGAGCTATGCAATAAAAACAATCAAAGGGATGGAATGCATAGGTGTCAACCTTCTGGAGCACCCATGAAAAAAATAGTGGGTGCTTAGCCCACCCACCAGCAGGCCCCTATCAGTGGCTCTGCTGTCCATTGGCAACCCTGCTGATCAACATCTCCCCTGCTCCCACAGGGCATCCTGCCCACCACAGATCTGCTGTTCCACAGCATGCAGGAGGCACTGGGGGGGTAGGGAGGGGAGGAGTGAGGGTGGAGCACTCGCAGGATGGGGCAGAAGAGGTGGGGTGAGGGTGTGAGGGAAGGGGTGGAGTGGGATCAGGAAGAGGCCGGAGCTGGGGGGGGAGTTGGAGGAAGGGATGGAGGTGCTCCCCCGGCACATTGGAAAGTCAATGTCTATGGATGTTGTAAGCCATATGAGCAAAGGCTGAAGGCACTCAGTATGCTTAGTTTGGAAAAGAGAAGATTAAGGGTCTTCAGATACTGGAAAGGCTGCCATAAAAAAGATGGAGAAAAGTTGTTCTCTTTTGCCACAGAGGGTAGGACAAGAGGCAGTGGGTTCAAACTATAGCATAGGAGATTTAGATTAAAGCTCAGGAAAAAATTCCTAACTGTAAGAACAGTAGGACAACGGTACAAACTGCCTTGGGTGGTTGTGGATGCTTCTTCACTGAAGGTTTTCAAAAGGAGGCTGGGTAGCCATCTGTCTTCGATGGTTTGGAAACAACAAATCCTGCATTTTGTCAGGGGGTTCGATTAGATGACCCTTGCGGTCCCTTCTTAACCTAGGAGTCTATAACTCTATGAAATCAAAGTCTAGTAAGTTATCAAGTAGCATTTTTCTTACTTTGCTTTTCTGTGACTTTTGATGATTATTGATATTAATATTTTTCTCAATCTGTTTGTGTGTATGGTGAAATAGACATTTATTAAGCCTTGGTCTGCACTGGTGGTGACGGGGGGAACCGACCTAAGATACGCATCTGCAGCTACAGGAATAGCATAGCTGAAGTCAACATATTTAGGTTGACTTACAGTGGCATCTTCACAGCGCTGAGTCAACTGCTGCTGTTCCCCCATCGACTCCGTCTGCGTCTCTTGCAGTGGTGGAGTACAGGAGTCCACAGAAAGCACTCGGGATCAATATATCATGTCTAGACTAGAAGCGATAAATCAACCTGTGAAAGATTGATTGCTATCCGCCTATCTGGCAGGTAGTGTAGACCTGCCCTGACATAGTCACAGGAGGAGAAAGACAGTACTAGTAACTTTCCTTAATAAGTTGTGTGTAAAAGGCTTTTGAAAGTCCAATTAAGTTATGTCTGTCTGTTCTTGTATCCATTATTAGTTGACTTGTTCAAAGGACTGTGGTACATTCAATACCATTTCCGTGCATCCTCCCCTTTCAGTTATAAACTGTGCTCCCCATATGTAACTGACAAATACCTCCTTCCTTCTGTAACTTTATATTTTTGAATGCTGCCTAGATTTCATTGGTACATTTGTACTAATTCTAGAGAGTATATCCAGTTGTAGTCTTCCTTCAGATTATAAAATCTCCCACTAAATTCCTTGACTTGGTGAGTTTTGAAAGAAAGACAGTGGTGAAACAGTTACATAGTATCATTTTCTTTGTATGGAAACTCCTGAAAGCTATTCTGTTGATAAACATTTCTCTAAAAATATACATCTGCTTGTTGTTTGTTCCTCTGAACTACATCACTAGGTACTTGGACATTTAAAGAGCAACCTGTTTGAGAATATGTTTTGCACTGTTTACTCCCTGTCCAAAGTCACTCCTTTCTTTGTGGTACCACTTAGTTGGTACGGAAATAATTATGGAGTCATACTGATTATGCTCTTGCTAGTTATTCCTTTATGAACATAGGAATCACCTGTGGCACATGTCTCTAATGGAGCCCCAGAGTATGCCCATAAAAGTACAACTGCTATACCATGCTTGGAGAAGGTACAACATCCACTCTGTGTGTCCCGCTAGTTCAGCTGACAGGTGCTGACGTAAGGTGGGGTCATTACGGGGGGGGGGGGGCGGAGAGGGGAGAATCTATAAGGTTAGTGGCTGTCTTGAGTCATTTTTAAATAATATCAGACTTGTATTTGTTGTCTCCAGAGGACACTAGCAACCAAACAGATGCAAATCAGAACCGAAATCTGCTCTAAATGTTCCTGAGGTCTTTATTAAGTTCATGAAGCAAATACATTAATGACTAATATATTCAAGTATACATGCCTTTCAATTCCCCTAAACAATTACTCTCCTTTCCTGGTGTTCAAATACTTGTTTATCTTTAAATCAAGTTGTCAGGATGGGCTGCCCCTCTAAGTGTAAACCTGGATCCACCGCCACCCTGTCCTTGCCCTTATTTCTGGCCCTTTAAATATTTCTGGTCCTCTGAAAGGGTCAGGCTGTAACAGTTGGATATGGCTCAGAACAATGAGATTCCCCAGGGACTGCAGACAGTGCAGGAAGTGACCTGGGAGCTGAGGAAAATAGAGACTGGAGTTTTGAGTTCGGATCCCTGGGCTGGAGCCTGGAATAGAAAGGGGGAGGTTCCCTCTGGCTTAGAGGAGAGGCAGAAATCCAGATGACCTAGGGACAGAGCTTAAAGAGGAAATGGTAGCCAAGAAAGAGACAGCATGAAGTACTGTTAGCCCTACAAGAGGGGAGAAAACACAGGCCCAAGCACAGAGCTGTGAGTGTGAGAGTCTGAGTAAGATACTGATCAGATGATTTGGATTTCACCTTGTTGATTTGCTTGAGTGGATTTGAGTGAAGACTTTTTTTGTTGGTGTCAGAAGAGTAGACTCCTGATTTAGCTGGAGGGCCAACTCAGCAAAGCAGCCAAGTAACTGAGGTGAGGGGAAACTGAGGCATGTCCCTATGACTTGATGTCAGGCAAGATAAGAAAAGCTAAATATACAAGTTCCTATAATTCATTCTGAGTGCTTTTTTCAGGAACTTCCCAAAAGATTGTAAAAATAACTTGGCTTTGTGCAACCTATGCACTAAAAACCATTAGTTTTCAATGGACACATTCTGCCTAAGAAATGGAGTGTTCTTCTACTTTATCACTTACGTAGCCCCTTCATATACACGTTGCAAAACAGTAGGCTGCAGGCCTGCTGCTAACAGGTCAGGCTTCAGTATCAGTTATGGACTGCCTACAGAGTTTCCTTCCCAGAGAGATACTGCGGAGATGTCTCCAACAGATCATTTAATGCACTGCCAGGAATGGCCATTGTGACATTAAGGAACATAAGATGCACACAGTGCCTGCCTAGTGACTGACCGGTATAATATAGTTGAGCATTCCATTTCATGCCCCCATTATGCCACTAACCCTCACTGTCATGGATGAGGAATTCTGTAAAGGGAGTGAGTTTAGTCTTGAAGGGAGGATTTGCTTTTTATTACTGTCTGGCCATTGAGGAGTTATACCGATCGTATTTCTATTCTGACTTTCTGTACAAATGGTGCCCAAAATACAGGTCTCAAATGATCAGGGGTTACAGTGAAAAATTGGTGAGAATTCTTTTAAGCCCAGAAAACCCCAGGAAATAGTTTATATAAAAAAACCCACACACAATTTGTTTTGACTAGTGTAACACTTTTTTTGGACTATATTCCTGAAAGAGAGAACTTTCATACCTGTTGATGTTACATGAAAGCCATTGTGTGCCAAATTTCTCTTTATGAGCATGGGGGTGAGAGACAGTGTTGTAAGATCCTGTCTGTCTCTTTCTGTTATGATGCAAAGCTCAGCTTCCATGTATGCAAACGATTGCTTCTGATTTGCTTTACTGCATATTTTAACAGTTTTTCAATTTTCCCAAATTTGCATCTTCCCTTGCATCATGATATAAAAGCATCTCATTCATATGATAACCCTATAATTATATACAGCAAATCATGCTCTGTTATATGTGGATTTTATACTGTTATTCAGCTCTTAGTCTAAGACCCTGCTATGCATGGATGGCATCCATTTACTACAGCTACTGAGCTGCCGATCAAACTTTATTCTACGTGGATTTAATGTCAGTTCCATGAAGAACATTTTTTTTTGTAATTAGAGTGGCATTATTGCGATATGTTTCTGCTGATACGTATTGTAAGGGCAATATCACACTAATGAGTTACAGAATGATGGACACCACTGAGCAAGCTTTTTGTAGAAAGCAGCCTTAGGGGAGTATGAAAGAGACTACTGATGTCCTGGCTTAATTATGCTCTGAATTCCTCTGAATCCCATAAAAAATGGCATTACCTGTTTCCAAGTCACTGATAACTTGGAAGAAAATGATCTTCAATGCTTATGAATCAATATCCTAACAGATAAAGCACAAGATGGGATACTTGCTGGTGTCTTCTGCAGGCCACCAAATCACACTGGATAACAAGATGACCACCTCTTTACACACCTATTCATAATGTATAGGGAAAAAAATGTGTGATCATGGTGGGACTTCAGTTTGAGTGATATATGATAGAGGTCTCATGCTGCTAGTAGAAATATATCTTTGGAATTTATAGAGGACAATTTGCTATCTCAAAAAGTGGGGCCTTCTATATTAGACCTTTTCCTGACAGATTGAGAGGAACTGATCACAGAACTAAAAATTAATGGTAGCGTCAGTAGGAGTGATCATGACTTGATCACATTTATAATGGGCAAACAGAATGGAGTCCAGATTGTGTATATATACACACACACGCGCGCACACACACACACACACACACACGGTGCTTTAATAAGGCCAGTTTCACAAAGCTGAAAACAATTATGAGGCAAATGAGCTGTGAGGAAGAATTTAGATAGAAAAATGTGAATGATAACTGGGAATCCTTTAAAGACACCTTACTAGATGCCTAAAAAGCCACAATCTCTCAGCTGAGGTACAAGGCTTTGCTGGTTAAATAACCAACCTGGTTTAGAGGGAAGTGAAGGCACCTGTAAAAAAATTACAATAAATGGAAGAAAGGGGAAGTTGACAATGATGAACATAAATCAGAATTTAGGAATTGTAAAAAATTGATAAGGGAAGCCAAAGGATACAAGGAGAAATCTATGGCCAGCAGAGAAGGACAATAAGGAGTTTTTAAAAGTATAATGGGGACTAAAAGAATCCTGACAATGGTATTTGTCCATTACTAGGTGGAAATTGTAAATTTAGGAATAAAAATGCAGAAAAGGCAGAAGTGTCCAACAAATATTTCTGTTCTGTATTTGGTGATGGTGGTATGTGTGGGGGTACCAAAATGCCCATCAGATGATACATTGTCACCAGATGGTGTTGATAACATCTTTCCATTCCACTAGTATTTCTGGAGAATTTTAAACAGCAGCTACTAAAGTTAGACATTTTAAAATGAGCAGTTCCAGATAACTTGCATCCAAGAGTTTTTAAAAGAGCTACCTCCTAGTGGAATGGAAAGAGGTTTCACCACCATCTGATGATACAATATCATATTTTTTTCCCTAAATACAGAACAGAAATATTTGTTGGACACTTTTGCCTTTTCTGCATTATTATTGATAATTCTACCATTTCCCTCTAGTAATGGACCAATGTCATTGTCAGGGTTTTTCAATGCTTGGGGGTTGGCAATATTGAATCAGTCATATCAGTAGCATTATAAAGGCTATCTGCAGTGTCACACTCCAGCCTCTAAAATTTGAAAGGCCTGGTTTACACTTAAAATTTATGTTGACTTAGCTACATTACTCAGTGATGTAAAAAATGATCCCCCTGCGCACCATAGCTATGCTGTTCAAATCCCTGTTGTAGATGCAGATAGCTCAATGAAAGAATGTGTCTGTTGACTTAGGTGCCATTACTTGGGAAGGTGGAGTTCGTACAGTGACAGAAAATTCCCTTCTGCCACGGTAGGCTGCATCTACACTACAGGATTATGCTGGCCTAGCTGTGACACCATAGTTATGCTGCTATAGTCCTGGTAGTGTAGAGATGGAAAAATACAGCACCAAATTCTGCAGTCCTGCTTCCAGCGATGGCAATAACAAAATCCCTATTGAAATCAGTGTGAATACAATCGTGTCCTTGGGCAACACTTCTATCACCCTTAGTGGGTGTTTAGCTTTGCAAGGAACAACAGTATTTGATCCATATCAGTAAGTAAATTTGAGTGGATTATATCTTGGATTTTTCCCTTTTCCCTTCCCGGAAAGAAAATGTGATTAATGTGTAAAAATAACACTGTAAAAATGATAAACAAAAGAAACAGTATTTTTCAGTTTACCTCATATAAGTACTGTAGTGCAATCTTTTTATCATGAAAGTGCAACTTACAAATGTAGGGTTTTTTTGGTCACATGATTGCACTCAAAAACAAAACAATGTCAAACTTTAGAGCCGACAAGTCCACTCAGTCCTACTTCTTGTGCAGCCAATTGTTAAGAGAAACAAGTTTGATTACATTTATGGGATATCCTTCTGCCCTCTGCTTATTTACAGTGTTACCTGAAAGTGAGAACACACATTCCCATGGCACTTTTGTAGCTAGTATTGCAAGGTATTTACATGACAGATATGCTAAACATTTGTATGCCCCTTCATGCTTCGGTACCATTCTGAAGGACATGCTTCCATGCTGATGCCACTCGTTAAGAATAATGTGTTAATTAAATTTGAAACTGAACTTCTTGGGGGAGAATTGTATGTCTCCTGCTCTGTGTTTTACCAGCATTCATGTTATAGCAGTCCAGATGATGACCCAGCATGTTGTTCATTTTAAGAACACTTTCACTGCAGATTTGACAAAATGCAAAGAAGGTACCAATGTGAGATTTTTAAAGCTACAGCACTTAACCCAAGGTTTAAGAATCTGAAGAGCTTTCCAAAATCTGAAAGGGATGAGGTGTGGAGCATGCTTTTAGAAGTCTTAAAAGAGCAACACTCCATGTGGAAACTACAGAACCCAAACCACCAAAAAAGAAAATCAACTTTCAGTTGGTGGCATCTGACTCAAGATGATGAAAATGAGCATGCATCAGTCTGCACTGCTTTGGATCATTATTGAGCAGAACCTATTATCAGCATGGATACATGATTTCTGGAATGGTGGTTGAAGTATGAAGGGACATATGAATCTTTAGTGCACCTGGCACGAAAATATCTTGTAATGCTGGCTACAACAGTACCATGCGAATGCCTGTTCTCACTTTCAGGTGACATTGTAAACAAGAAGCAAGCAGCATTGTGTCTTGCACATGTAAACAAACTTGTTTGTCTGAGTGAATGGCTGAACAAGAAGTAGGACTGAGTGGACTTGTAGGCTCTAAAGTTTGTCATTGTTTTCTTTTTGATTGCAGTTTTTTTGTGTACAATTCTACATTTGTAAGTTCAGCTTCCATGATAAAGATTGCACTATAGTACTTATATTAAATGAATTGAAAATACTATTTTTTTATTTTTACAATGCAAATATTTATAATAAAAATTTATAATAAAAATAAAGATAAAGACAAAGTACACTTTGTATTCTGTGTTTAAATTGAAATACATGTATTTGAAAATGTGGAAAACATCCAAAAATATTTCAGTAAATGCTATTCTATTATTCTTTAACAGCGCGATTAATTTTTTTAATCCCTTGGCAGCCTTAGTAAAAATGAAATAAAGCAGCTAACCTGACTACGATGACCAGTACTGTAGCTGATATCAGATTACTGAGGGCCCTAGGAGTGCCTTCAACAGACCAGTTTTTAGAAATACAAGGGTAAACCTGTTACGTATTTTAAATTGGTATCTGACATCTCTCAGGTGTGGTGGCGCACAGCTGTAATCCCAGCTACTGGGGAGGCTGAGGCTGGTGGATCACACAGGGGTTCTGGGTTGCAGTGTGTGATGCCAGTTGAGTATCCAGTGCCACTTGCAGCCTGGCCAGAGGGTGGCTGAACAATTGACAAGAACAACATGAATGACATGTTGTGATCAGTGCTCTCTGTGTGACAGCTTATGGATCGAACGATCAAGATGATCTGACATCTGCAGTCAATTGCTATTTGAGGAAAATGCCAAAATGAGGAAAGCGATCATGATTGTCCACTGGCCATCTGCTATGTGTCTTGGCAATGTGCAGCAGCATTCTACTGATGATCTAAAGTTTGACTAAAATCCATGGCACATCATGAAGTATCTGGTATATTGGGGGATTCCCTGAAGGTACATCTTAGTTGATGCACTTGGCACATTAAGTAGAAGTACATAGGAACAAAATTCCAGTTTTACCACATGCTTACTGTATTAAACTGAATACTCTACAATATTGTGCTCTGTGTGGAATCTCTAATGACATTAGAGTGCTTTCAGTTTTCTGGCCTATACACCAGTCTCCTGGAAACCCAGACGTGCACTTTCCTGGAGACTATCTAATGTTAACTGGCCAGAAAGATTGGTTTTGAATCAAGTTGGGCAGTTCCTTCCTCAGAACTGACCAATGCCTGTGAACAGGCTACTAGCAAGCTTAGATCAGTAAGCGGACTCAAATTCTGGCTTCATGCTCAACCTGAGACTGGTCACTACACCAATAAACCAACTTTCATATGATATAAGTTTTATTAAAATAAACTTTACTTGAAAGGAAGCATTGCTACCATCCACAAAGGTCTAGCCTTAATATTAATTTCTTTTAAAAAAATCACTTGATTTGCTCAAAATATTCTTAGCTACTCACTCTGTTTTGCTTAATTGTTTGAGAGTTGTACAAATTGAACGGTCAAATCCATAAGCAACTTTTATACAGTTAAAATGAAGATCAACCCCTTCAAACTTGACAACATAAAGTGAGGTACTGTACTTATTTAAGTGGCCTGATTTTTCAAAGGTGCTGAGCATTGAGTAGCTGCCACTTAAGCCAGGGTGAGTTGGGAACACTCTGTAATGCAGAAAATGAGGCCTTCATTCACCATATCTCAGCCAAGATCCACTTAAGCCAGGATCTAATAATGCAGGCTCCTCTCAGCACATGGAGGTTGAGTGAAATGAGGGAGGGGCCTTGTGTATAATATATTTTTATACTGGTTAGCATAAGATCCTATGATTATTTAGGTCTTTTTGAAAAATAAGCTTTTCCACGTTTGTAATACAGTCATTAACATGAGAAATATATCACTTCCTCTATCATTTCCCAACTGCTTTCATTCAGAAGACCTCTTACATGGAATATAACCTTTATTTTAGAACCTTTATACAGCAGCAATGCATCTGTTCTCAAGTATCTCTTGACTGCCATCTGTGTTAAATAATTCTTCATTGCTATACCATATGGCCGATATTTCTGGTGACAGAGTGGGTGCCAAGTGTCTGCATAGCCTACAGGTACGGCAGTCAGTTCATTATAAATAAACGACATTACCACAGGGCCAGATTCTCTAACCCTCTGGTAGAGGTGAATGAATAATGTTTTTTCAGGCAATAAAAAAAAGTTTTGGGACAAGCAAAATGTATTCATTTTGATTTTGAGCATTTTAAAATGTTTTTTGTTAAGTTGTAGAAAATTAAAGGACATTTTGAAAGATGTTTCTAACCAAAAAACATCAAAATGTTTCAACATTTTCAAAACCAAATAAAATATTTAGATTTTTTGGGAATCTTTCAGGATATTTTTACTGTAACAATTAGGTAAAATGAACATAAATTTGCAAAATTTCAGTCTTTCTGAATTTGCATTTTTTTGCTCAAAAAATCTTGGATGAAAAATTTTGCCCAGATGTATGCAGTAACTAGCAACATACTTCCACTAACAATGTGCTTTATTCATCTAATAAATTACTTGGTAGGAGTAAGAGTGGCAGAATCTAGTTCTGTGTTAGCTTGAAACTATCTGCCAGCTAGGCTTGTATAATAATTGATTATTGAGATTGATGAAATAATACTTTAGTCTACATTTTACAACCATTCCAAAGATATAAAATGGAGGAGCCAAATTCTGCTTTGGGATAACTCTGAATGGGAGTTGTGTATCCACACATTGGAGAGCAAGATTTGGTCCTATGCTACTTTGCCATCTTTTTAAAGTGTGTGATGAACACTATGCACTTGTGAAATGTGTATTGTATTTTGGAAGCTATTTTAATTGAGAGTTACAACCAGCCTGTATTCTCTGTGGACACAGTGAGGGACATGTAATATATGCTGTTCAGTGGGTTACAATAATACCTGCTGATTGATTAAAAGAAAGTACCATCTATTGCTCCCTGTTCACTGACTGAAGAGGGGGAGTGGGAGAGCTTGGGCTTGGTTAAACTCTGCTTTCCCATCTGTAAAATGGAAATTAAATATCTACATATAATCTCTATTTTAAATGGAATTGATAGCTGTAGGGAGTGAGTTAGTTCAGCTTCTGTGCTGCTATAGTTTAAAGATCAACAGGGTCAGAGTTACCCCAAGCACTTTTCTTAGGTTGTGAGACTCTAGGGTCTACAAAGAATGCGGACAGTAATCACTAATCCAGTCACGAGTAAGAAATCTCCTCTGTATTTTAAATTTTATTAAGCAAATGATTGGGATTATAGTCATTCATAAGTATACAAAACCTGAGAGTCCGTGTTATAGATACTGCTGTACTTTACTCACATACTGTGACAGGATCCCTGGGGTACACACTGGAACTGTGGGACCACTGTGCTCCCTTAAATCTTCAGCCTGGGCCGTCTCTCACAGTGCTTTGCTAGTGACAAGCAGCAAATCCCTACAGATGCTGTGATCACTCACTCAACAACATGCAGCGACACACCCAGCTAAATTGCATGAATGCTTCTCTGAGCCACTCATGAAGCATACACAGGGAAACACCAGCCAATCCCTCCCTCAGTCCCTAGGCTTGCACCCCAGAAATATACTGTCTTACACTGCTCAAGACCTTGTCTTGAACAATGCAATCTCTTTAATTAGTTCACCACTTTGTCAATGGATAGTGGACATGCACCCAGCCTTTGTAATCTGAGCTGATTTCCCAAGCACTTTAGATAAACTCACTGGTAAGTGAGTTTATCTAACTAAATAAAATAAGTTTATTAACTACAGAAAGATAGATTTTAAGTGGTTATAAGTGGTAGGCAAAAAGGCATAAAGTTACCTAAGAAAATTAAAAGTTAACATGCATTCTAAATCCTAAACTTTCAGACTAAAAAAGATTTGAATCAAAGAGCTTGTCTCACTTAACTGGACATTGCAGGCAGGTTACAGTTCTTAATACACAAACTGAATTCCTTTCTTAGTTTGGAACCAATCTCCCCAGTTCAAAGTCTTTGTTCTTGTTGTCTTCAGAGTAGGTGGGGGCAGAAAAGAGGTGGTCTCATGATGCCACTGGCCCTTATTTTATACTCTCAGTTCATGCCCCAGGAAAGAGACTGGTCCAGGCATATCTTGGTGGGCCTTGCTGTGTCAGAAAGTTGAGCGATTCTCTTTGTGTGGTGCTTGTGCTGCTGTCTCTTACAGAATTGTAAATCTCTTTTTATGATTCCCCGTGATGGTCGCTTAATGCCTTAAGGTCACCTCCTTTGTTGTTGTCACTGGAGAGCTAGCAATGGATGTCTCCCAAACTCAAAACATACTTCAATACTAATTGTACAGCAAAATCTCATAATTTCCTACATACTAACGATATACATATTTTGACAGAACAGGATGTTTCAGCAAATCATGGCCCTTCATATGGTATCTTACAGTTATGCTTTGTATGAAATGTCACAACTATATACAAATGATGAATATGGGGGTTACAAGGTGCTATTTTGAGGTACGGCATGTCACACGTACCCAAAGATGGTAGTCTCTGGTGGATCTCTCAACAGATGCTCATTTGATAGAAGAGTGATTCCTGCTGGGGTTTTCCCATGGGATCTTCCCTGATGATGTCTTCCCACTTTATCCATGCCAAGGAACCCTTTTTATCCTGTTATGACCATGCCTAATACCTTATACATATGCATGAGGGTCCTAACCTCCTTTTCTTTATTGGTACACACCTCATAAATTTTGGGGTGCCTCAATTTTCATATGCTGTCCTCTTAGTTCTCATTATTCTCATTAGCATCTCATTAACATCTATATATACATGCTTCCATGATAACCTCCCATAAGAGCAGAATTTCCCTGACATGACAATCAGGTGTCTTATAGTCTACATTACAGCATATTTTCCAGGAACCTCACCTACTGGCATGTTCTTCACAGTAATCTTGTAACTTTACTGGCATGGGGCTAGTTCTGGGTGACCTATTTATGTCAGGCCTCCTTATGCCTGAGGCCTAGTATGACTAAGTTGAAATCTTACAGGCTTTAGCCTGCAGGCCCTGCATTATGCCCTTACTTTACTTATGGACTAAATACACACTCCTAACTCCTAAATACTTGTCAATCTTATACTTCTACAATACTATCCTACTTATATCTATATCTGTAGCTACAACTTACATCTATTCACTACACATTGATTACATATACAAAAACATGAGTTTGCCATGAAAATAGGTAACACGGTCAAATGATAAAATGAGCTAATTGGCTACACATAAGCACTCAAATATTTAGGAAGCTATTATAGAAATAATAACAAGTATTGTGGTTTTGTATTGGCTCCAGAAAAGGAGCAAGTGTCCACAGTTGTGTTCAGTTACTATATGGATGGTTTTCAACCAAAAGCTGTTTGATCACTATATAATCCAGGCATTTCTAGCTGTGTCCACCCTCACAGAAGCAAGATTTTGTTTAAAAAGATATTACTTTCCATCCTAGTATCTAAGAAGCAAACCTCAGACTGTTTGGGAGTTCAGTTCAAATATTTATACAAAAAATTGAATCTAGTCTTTTTCTTGTTGTGGGGATTTGAGTCATCTTATCACCCTCCCTTGCCTCCAGCATGAAGGATTCTTGCTCATGCTTAAGTATGTGTTGTCTCTCTGACGCCACCAGTCTGTTAGCCAACCCAACATTCTTCTCTGGGCTATGCCAGCCCTTACTCTGCCTTGTAGGTTAACAGGTGCACGCCAGTCCCCAAGCCCCTTCGAAGTATTCCCCTGAAGTGTCCAGCCTCATATCCACAGAACACGTACAGTATTATCAGATCTGTTGTCCCAGCATAACAGTGTGCATGCCAGCTTGAATGATGCAACACAGGATCAACTTCTAGTGTAATACTACAGCACTGAGATATATCTGTAGTGAAATCAAGCATAAGTTTATTACCAAGAATTCAAGTCACAAGAGGGTGTGTAAGGCAAATGGAAAGAAAATGTGATTACTTGTACAACAGAATCATAGCATGCTTTCTAGAGGTTGGACTTAAATAACAGGCTAACTTCCTGTCCAAAGAGGTTTATCTCACCACAGCTTTCCTCTGCAGCATTTCAACCAAGGGTGGTGGTTATCCCATTTTCATGAATGTAAACATGCTGCCCTTTATTTCCAAAGTGACAGATGATGGGGTGTTGTCTATGTTCCCCAAATATAGTGCAGCAAACCTTTGAAACATATCTCAATATAAGGTTTTCTTGCCCTGCTGTGTCTCTATACCTGTTAGTTCTTTTCTGATATTCTTACAATCCTTCATCTGCATTCAGTTAAGACAGACAATATTGCCCTGTATGTCACTATAACAACATATTAACTTTATTGGAAATGATGGTAACTACCCACTGACTTATCAGGATATTACATGGTGAAAAGTTAAGTTATGCCACTACTATGCAATTAGGATACCATAAAATACCTATTACTGATTTATGACATCATGAGAAGAGAGGGAAGGTGAGCATGTGATTAAGATTTTATGCTAGCAATGAGAATTTATGAGGCTTTCAGATGTTATTCTGTGGTTCCTCAGTAATTTTTAAATTTAATTTTGTTTCTTTTAATTACAGTGATTTCTAGTTGTGCAACACCATGCTTAGGAAGAGAAGCAGGTAGCCCTTTCTATTTAAGCTGTTACTGCTTTCTGACAGTAGTTTTATTACTCATGTGGACAACAGACAAAATGAATATGAGGATCTGGTGCTAAATGCAATGATTAATTGAAAGAGGCAGAAAGAGCTGCCCTTTTTATCAGAGAATCAATAAAGATCTCCAGAGTGTCAAACATAGTTGAAGAATTACAGCTGATTGCAGCTTCAAATTAGCATGTTGAAGACAAAATGGCTAGCCCAAGGAGTCAGTGCAGGAGGGTTTTACACAGAAGTTACATTAAGTAAACTTGTCAATTAGAGTAAAGACAGCCTGGGTCATGCTCTTGATAAACTGTTTACTGGTTTTACATAGACCACCTAGCACTTAATAACATTCAATGTTGGTCCCAAATTGATTTGTTTCTACCCAATTGCTCTGCAAGCGGCTCATTCCAGAGCAAGGACACCGGAAGTCACATGTTTTGTGTTGAATTGTTGACCCTTACCACTGATAAGCTGCTTAATTTGGTGAAAGTTTCCAACATTGTCTGCCAATTTTGGGTGCTTTTGGGTTGGGGTGTCCAATGTAACACATCTAAAGCCCCCGAGGTGCTGAGTACCAACTCTGACTTCCAAATGCTGAGTATCTACACCTCCCATGTGACTGTGTAATTTGTATTCTAATACACACAAAAGACAGGCCTGGCACACCAAACAAAAAGCATCCTAAATTAATGGACACTTGAAAATGGAGGCCTTGGTCTCTTTCTTGCCTGAATTTTTCTATTTGTAGAATAAGTGTAGTGCACTTATCTCCCAAGGGTGAGATGAGGATGGATTATAAATATTCATAAAGAGCTCTGAAATCCTCAGATGAACTCTGCTTTATAAACATAAAGCTCAGGAAATGTTTATTATAATCGGTCAGTACTATGAAATGTTTTCATGATGCAGGATTTGGAGCTGCCTTAGGGGCACTACAACATGTCCCCAAATAATATGTGGTACCAAAGCATCTAGGGGCAATCCATTTTCACTTATATAAAGTATATGATTGCATCTATATGCTGCACAAAGAATTAGATGTCAAAAGTTACATTAATTAAAACATTACTTAAATACATTGTTTTAAAAGGAAATAGACTTTTCTGTGTCCTGACAGTCTAATCTATTTTGTAACATGTTAATTTATAAAACACTCTAAAGTCTAAGGACTATGTAAGGCAGTCAGAGGTTTAGGGATATCAGGAGCATAGGACTGCATTCCTGACCATCTTTGCTAACAGCCATTTATGAACCTATTGCTATTATCCATTGACAGTATAAAGCAAACAAAAATTGAATCCTGCCAAGACTATATATAGTGTTACTAACCTCCAAAAGTCTTAAAATTATAGGAGGTGAAGAGCTGGGTAAATACTACAAGAAAGTGTAGTGTGTACCATGAGATGTGACAAAATATATATTTTTAAAATTATTCAAACATTCATTTGAATAAAACAAATGTTTTATGATGGTACTGACTTCTAAATTTTCTTTGAATATTCCCTTGGTTCTGTTCACAAAAAATTCTTAGAATGAAAGTGTCAAAAATAAAAATCATACAAAGGCATACAATCATTCACCACGTTGAGTTCTTACAACTTTTATAGATGGGAAAATGGAAATCAGTCACACAGTCAGAGAGTAGAAATGATATCTTTGTAGTTCAGGTCATACAGTGCAAGGACACATTCTAGTAAATGCCTCACACGTATCAAGTAGGTACACAAAAGGTTGGTGAAACAATTTGGACTCATGTATAAGTCCATAGATCAGACAGTTTGGAGATACTTTGTGAAGGGAAAGGGTTAAATGTATTTAATGTTTGTTATAAGTAGTTTCCCCAGACCCAGAAAACACCTGACACTAAGCACACTTCAAAATAGCATGTTTGGGAGTGATCTCTTTGGCTGAGGACAGTAAGGCAAAGTCCTATTCTCAAGAAAGGCCATAGGCATCATACAGTAAATTTAATGAAAGATACATGTTAGCACAATGACCGTGTCTCAAAACCAGGGAATTTGTAGAGCTGCAAGTGGTAAATATCAGAAATGCAATTGTCTGTAGCTAATCTATTACATCTCCTCAACTAGAGTGAAAAAGATACTGTGCCAAAGCTCTGTCCTTATCTTCATGGATCCTGCATTTCCGGGTGGATTTTCACTAGGCTCAGAGGCTCACTGTGACCCTCCATGTAGTCCTTCTCTCTCTAGAGGCAAGGTCACAGACTATTTAGCCATTTTCATCATAAGCCAGTGAGGAGAAGCTATCCTTCCTGGCATGGTCTCTGTTGTCTCCCAATCTCAGTGATTAATTAGGGGAGGCAGAAAGCAGGGAGCCCAGGCCCGCCCTCTACTCCAGGCTCCAACCCAGGGACCCTAATAGTATCAGCTAAGATGGCTGACCTTTTAGCCACAAAACACAATACAATTCCCTGGGCTACTTCCCCACAGCAGTCCCTGCTTTGTCAAACTCCACTTCACCCTTATCTCAGGGCCTCCTTCCTTGCATATGATATGTTTTCTACCACTCAGTCTCACCAACAGCACAACTTCCTCCCACAGCTGCTGACATCCACCCCCACCTGACTAACTGGGAGGTTTTTAACTGGTTTCAGCCAGTCCCTGATTGGCTTCAGGTGTCCCAATCAGGCTAGTTGTTTCTACGCCTTTCTAGAACGTTCCAGTGGTACCAGGGATTTGTTTAGCCTGAGACTAACATATCTGTTCTTTAGCACTTTCCTATAGCATCTGGCCTTGCCCCATCACAATACATAGGAATAAAATGTTATCTCTGCATCTACTGCTCCACCAAGAGAGGGGGAAAACAGAATCTCTTACCTCCCCTTAGTAGCTTCGTAAACAGAGCAGGAGGGAATTAATTTCTAACTTGCCTTGAAACACTTGATCTCTGACCAATATCCAGATACAAATATAAAAATCTGACAGACCTGCACCTGGGAAATCAATATAAAATTGTTTCACTTATTTTCTGTGGACAAATATACATTGTATTGCAAAGTCACATCAGCGTCACCTTCATCTCAGTATAGGAAAATAAAAACACTTCTATAGAGTTCTCTCTCCAAGAATCAGCGTGCTTGATCAGTGTTAAGGGTCAAACTGGAATCAAAATACATATCGGAGTTAGTTTTTCTAGCTGTAAAATAAAAATAGCATCTTAAGGCACAGATGTAAAATGCTATGAATAAAGGTCAAACAGGAAGTATTCTGTGTCAGAACCATGGTTAAAACCCAAGCAGGTCTGACACCCAGTCCAGTGTTCTGATGACTAGCTACAGTTACCTCTAATGTCTATGTGACTTTGCTCTCTATATGTTTTATGGAAATGTGCTTCTGAGTGTGAATATGATGCAATTGGAATATGCTTTATGCAAAAGGTCTCTTGTAAGGTATCATAGCAAAGGTTATAACCTACTAATATATTCCTCCTAGTTGTATGCATGTATCATCCTTGTATCTGAAGCTAGAGATATGAAGTATAACTCTGAGGTCCTATTGTAATTATGCAAAGTGTGGGCCATTAATGGTGGTTTAGAATCTTGATGGCTCCCATTGATTAGGACAATTGGTTGTAAATGGTTTATTTGCCTGCGAACTGTCCTGTGTAAGTGTGGGCCAATCCAGGAAGAGTGGAGACTAGGGGTCTTACAGTGACTTGTGCCCATGTCACATGATACTGGGATCCATCTTAATACTTGTGCTTTTCCATTGATGAAGCAGGGGTGGGGACAATCACAAACAAAAGATTCCCACCTTGTGTCAAAATTATGAAATGGGGGTGATGCAGGACAATGAGCCTGCCAGTCATGAGAAAACCCTGCTTACCACCTGAGATGTCTACTGAAAGCAACAAAGACTGTACCGGTGAAAGGACTGGGCCAAGACTAGGAAGGGATCTAGTCTGTGAAAGAAGGTTATTGGAACATCTCTGAGGGTGAGATATTACCTATAACCAGTTTCTTAATGTATAAGGCTTAAACTTGCATGTTTTTGCTGTATTTTCCTTGGTGTCTTAATTTGTTCGGTCTGTTATTACTTGAAACCATTTAAATCCTACTTTTTATACTTAATAAAATCACTGTTGTTTATTAATAAGCCCAGAGTAAGTGATTAATACCTGGGGGAGCAAACAGCAGTGCATATCTCCCTATCAGAGGGTGAACAATTTATGAATTTACCCTGTATAAGCTTTATACAGAATAAAATGGATTTAATTGGGGTCTGGACCTCATTAGGAAGTGGGTGTCTGGGTGCCAGAGACAGGTAACTTGCTGAGCTGCAGTTTTGGGG
Source organism: Dermatemys mawii (assembly GCA_007922305.1). Classification (NCBI taxonomy): domain Eukaryota; kingdom Metazoa; phylum Chordata; order Testudines; family Dermatemydidae; genus Dermatemys; species Dermatemys mawii. The sequence goes on along the minus strand of ML677334.1, from coordinate 5,989,238 downwards.
GCCTGGACCAAACCTTGGGTCTGTTGCAGCAGGCTAATGTGTCTAGCTTAACCAGCCAGGGTTCTGGAAGTCCCCAAGCTGGCAGGGAAATTGGGCTCAGAGGTAATTTCAGCACATCAGGTGACAGTCCTAAGGGTATCTCCATAACTGAACCCATCACAAGCTACATTATACTTTTTTGGTTCTCAGCATAGTTAGCATGGTTTTGAAAGCACAGCCACAAGGAAAAATTGCCATATTCATACTTAAAGTATAGGCTGGCAAGAGAAGTACAGATTAACATACTTAGGTAGATGTATGACATCTTGTAGTACTGTATACTACTCCTCTGTGTATGCCAGACAGTCTAAGAAAATAACTTGTAGGAAAAATAAACACTGTAAGCTTCTTGGGAGAGGGCTCTTGTTCTGTTTTTTGTACAGAACCTAACACAATGAGGTTCTGGTCCATGAATAGGACTTGTAGGCACTATAGCAATAAGAACTAATAAGAAATAGTAAGTCATTCTTAAACTGAATTTGTAGTATGATGTGCAACAAAGAATTAAAGTCAACACATGATCTCACGTGTAGGTCAACTCAGTCTACTGCAAAGTTAGCCTCAGTTATCTGCTTTGCTCCTTTAAGTGCATCTCTGGGAGGTTACTTGGCACATGTAGCAAAGTTGCTTTGTATTTAACTACCTCGCCCTTTTGAAGTGTGTTGCTGGTTGAACGCTGCTGCCTAAGGCCCAGTTTCTGCTACCCTTACTTCAGCTGAGTAGAACATTACACAGCAATTATTGACACAATGATTTCTTACCTTCTTCTGGGTGTCTTTGAAGTAAAGACAAGACCGCTCTGGGCCTTCCTAGGGTAAAGGGAAAAGCTATTAATTATTTCTCTGCCAGCCTGGGGATGAGTCTGTACTTCCTATCGCAAGGTCAGAAGCGGTTTTGCATTCAAGTTATCCAACCCTTAACTTTTGGGAGCTATTTCTCAACAAAAGTTAACTTTTTGATGTTCACCCTGCACTGCTATAAGAATAAAATGCTAGCCAGTGAAAGAAACAATAAAAATAATATTGCTTTGGAAGTAAAAAAAATGCCAGCAGGGAGGCAGCTTTTAATACCGCATCCCCACCAATAAGCCACTTTCAGCTATCACACACTATTAGCGGGCAAGATAGCTGAAAGCAGCCTGACGGCATTAAAGCACATTACAGTAGCTCTGGTGATCCACTTATTTTTATTGTAAAGCTAATTTTAAGTGTTTTTTTCCCCCTGAGCTGCATGTTCTTGATGGAGTGAAATGTTAAAGGAGTTAGAGAATCCACAGTTTCAATCTAAACTGCTCCAGAAGTTTATCTACCACTTTAGGACAGTATTCCCCAAGTCCAGATTAATGGAGCATGGCTGGGGACTTCCAGTCTATAGAGGAGATTTCAAAGAGACTTTAACTGGGTGCTGAAATCCTGTTGACTTCCAATGGGATTTAGGTGTGTAACTTGCCTAGTCTCTTCTGAAAATCCCAGGTTCAGTAAATATCATTTAACTTAATGGCCTCCTAGCCCACAGTGGCATTGTACTTGAATTTTTAGAAACTCATTCTTATTGAGACTGACCTTGGCTTTGGATTTTTTTTATACATTGTTAAGATTTAGAGCGATTTTTGTATATGCATAGCCCATGCCTGTCACAGAGGAAAACTTGGAATCTTTGTCAGGTGTTACAAATCCCTAAAATACTTTACCTCTAAAAGTAGTTTGAATCTGTCTGGGTACTTGTATGGTTCCCATGCCCTTAATATCTGATCACCTTAATTGTTGATATATTTGTGACATGATGCCCCTGGGATGCAGCCTGGGTCGCTCTCCAGCCTGGGCTGTCTCTCACAATGGCTTGCTAGTGACCAGCATCCAACCCCTCCAGGTGCTGTTATCACTCAGCACAACCTCATGTGAAGCCCCACACTCAGCTATATTGTGTGAATGTTACCAGAGCCAATGTGATAAATGAAGCTGGGGTGGGGCGTAGCTACCAGTGCTGGGAGCCCGGCTCCCAGCGCTGGTGCACTGTCTACACTAGCGCTTTACAGCATTGAAACATGCTTTGGTCGGAGGTGTGTTTTCTCGCACCTCTGAGCGAGAAAGTTATAGCACTGTGAAGTGCCGGTGTAGACAAGCCCATTGAATTGTAACTCCCTTGCTGGTCAGTGGTTGCTAATGGGTTGTTTGAAACCTCGCCTGGGTGGGTTGATTACTTTCCTTGCTGCCTCTGAGGAGCTAGTATCTGGCTGATTCCCCAATTTATAGCATGCTTTAGTGACCACTGTACAACACAATTCTCAGAACTTCATATGCATTAATGATATGCAAATATGATTAGAGAAATGATTTTCAGCAGATCATAACCTTTCCCCTGATACATTACAAGACATGCTTTATGCGTGAGATCACGAGTATATGAAAATGAGGAATGTGGGGGTTACAGTGCGCTCTCCCAAAGTATTGACTGTCACAATATTTAGCCTCAACACCTCTGCTAGTTGGGGGAAAATAGTAGTATCCACATTTTACAGATGAAAAACCTAAGCACAAAGAGACTAAAGACCAGAGTTTTTAAATGTTAGACACCAACATTTGGGACCAGATTTTTAACAGAGTTTGGTGTCAGTTTTCAAAGTAGCTCAGTCCCTCCTGTGTTGTTATGTATTGAAAATCTGAATACTTAAGTCCCTAAATTGGTGCTCTGCCCTTTGAAAAGTCTTGGAATGGTTGTGGGTTTTGAACTGCCTTTAAAATCCGGCCTTACGTGACCGTCCTAAGGTGTCACAAGAAGGTGAGTGAGGTAGTATCTATTATTAGACCATCTTCTGTTCGTGGTAGGCACATGCTTTTGTGTTACACAGAGCTCTTCTTCAGCTCTGGATAAAGGTACTCAAGAGTGTCACAGCTAAATACAAAATGGAAGAAACTGTGGAGCATAAGGAGTTAACATGTTGCAAGAGACCATTCAAGGCGAAGGGGGCAGTTAACATCTCTGCAGCAGTAGGACAAAAAAGTTACAGATTTTTGTAATGAGCCATTAAATGCAAAGCCCATGATTTTTAGTGTCTATCACGGTTATGAATTTAAGCTCCCAGGCTAGTGTTTTGAAGGTGTTGTGCAGGTTTCCTTGAAGGACGAGATCTGAAAGGTTGTAGCAATCACTTTGTGAAAAGCATTTGCCCACCGGTGATATGACGTTTATCTTTTACCATTTTTCTCCTCCAGTTCATTTGAGAGCACAGCGACTGTCTGGTTTCATGCACATAACTGTTATTGGGGCAGTTAGTGCACTGGATGAGAGACAACATGTGCCGTGATAGGCATGGGCGGGACCCTATGCCTCATGAAAGGTGTGTTGTGTGGGTTACTGATCATCATGGTGCAGAAATTTGTCTGTAGCTTTGCACCTGTTGTTATGGCAGACTCTTTGAGTTGGTGTGTTTTGGTTTGTGGGGCGCTTGCTTCTGATGATGAGCTTGGTGAGTTTGGGGGGTTGTTTGAAGGCCAGAAGAGGAGTTTTGGGAGAGCTTGTTTCTTTCTCCAACAGAAGTGGGTCCAATGAAAGATATTACCTCACCCAACTTGCATCTCTACTATCCTGGGACCAACATGGCGACAGGAACACTGCAAACAAGAAATCTTTGGCAGACCGGGGGATTCATTCCAGACCTGAGGTGTTCTAGGTCAGTGCTCTAATTAATTCTCATGACTGTATTTATCAAACAGGGAACATGTATCCATTCTAATTTACACTGGCTAGATTATAAAATGTTGGTACAAACACCCCAGCATTATACCAAGGCTTGTGTTTTGAAAAGTAGGATCTGTTCGATATACATTTTGTTTATGGTGACCAACATACAAATCCTAAACTATGTTCAGTAGCTTAATAAGTTTCAGTTGCTAGCAAACACCAAGTCCCACTTGTCTGCCTGTGTGCTCGGAAGCAATGTGTTCCAGTGCATATGGCACTGGAGGCTATCGGAAACAGTCCAGACAGTACAGTTTTGTAAGCTTTTTTCATGTAAGCAGCATTATCCGTGTCAAAGACAATCACACTGTTGTAAGCAATTTTGTAACTTTGCACAGTCTGTATGGCTGCTTCAGATATGGTGCTATGATCTGTTTTCTGCATGAAGTGCATGTCAGCAAAATAGGAGGAGCCCTTCACAAATGGTATGAGTAAAATGTTATCGTGTCTCTCATCATCAATTTTTTCATTGACTGTAACTGACATGTAGTTATCCTTCACTTTGTCCTTAAGTTTATTTCTCTCAGTTTTGGAGACATCTGCAAGATATGCATCTTGAAGTTGAAAACCTTCTGGAATTGCACTAGCATTCTTGACTCGAGTGTTTAGAAACTGGTGTATGAAAGGATGGTGTGTTTTAGATAATGATATGTTTGCAGTGGCACAAGTTGAAGACCCGGTAACGGACAACATCCAAGTGCTCTGTTTTGCTATTATGGTTGTGTTGAAACACATAGAAAGTGTAGGCTGCATTTTTTGTGATTCTCCCTACAAATATATAATATTCCAAGTTAGAAAGCTGTTAAAATAACTATTATTTCCTTGATTAAAACCCACTCACTGGTGGGCACTTTGGATAACTAAACGCCTATGAAAAATTGTGAATATTGGCCTGCTGTTGGAAATGTTTGAAAAGATGACTTACAGTTTGTTCTTGTTAGATAATTTCTGTCTTCTGCTTCATGGTGCAATGATACAGCTCTCATGCTAGTTTTGTATTCTATCACAAGAAATTGTAACGTGTAAGCATTTTTCTCAACGGAAAGCAGGAAGATAGCTCATGATCTCCTGAGGTGACTCAGAAGTTAACTTGTATTATCAGTGTGTGTGGTAGATGTGCAATTCATAAACCAGATTCCTGAGTAGTTCTTCAGACCTGATGATTGCTCATTTTGTTTGGAGTGAGTTTCCAGAGAGTTACTGTCCTTTCATGTTTGGTTATTAATCTTGTGGATTGGTTGTAGCCACTGAGGACCAACAAAAGAAACTGATATGGTTTCTGCTGACTTGTACAAACCAATGTACAAGGCTATACATGAAGCTATACAAGCTGAAAAATCTTGTCAGGTGGAATAGTCAGAAAAAAGGAGTAGTTCAGCTGTGTAGCATATTCAGAAACTTGTCTTATTAAAAAGGTTTATTATTTAAATAGGAGACATTCAAGGAAGATGATTTAATTACACCACCATACTTCCTAAAATTCATGAAGCTGCATGGTGGGAATTCTGTGAATTTGTACAGAAGTCTCCAAATCACTTTTAAGCCTCCAAGTTCATATCTGCATGGAGCCTTCCTCTAGTTTTGGGGATGTTGGGATCTGGAATTTTGTTTGGCGACTGTAGGATCTATCATATTTTGTAAGTGGGAAGTTTTAGTTCTGCATGGTTTTTTTTTAGTTGCCAAATTATAATGGAATTGCCCCCTCAACATCAACCTGCATCACTTGTACAACATGACAGTATTTTGCTTAGGGTTGTAATGCATATAATATACAGCTTTTTGTGCCTATTTTCTTAATGCTAAATTACACCCCTACAAGGAAAAATGCTTTTTGGAGCAAAAACAGAAACCCTTTAAGTTCCATGCTCCTTGTCAAAATGGATGCATCTAGGGAAGAATCATGAAAATGGGTGAAGAGCATGACTACAGTATGATCTCCCCCCTTAGAAACCATGTAGGTACCCCTGCAGACATTCCATGCAGTCGAGCTCTGCAGATAGTAGTATTCTGGGATGTAGAGATCAACACACCCCACTTCTTAATATAGAGTATTTCTGCTGGGAAAATAGAGGCTAAAATTGCAATAGGTGCCTTTTAAAAAGAGGGAAGTAATACATAGCTACAGGACTTGCACAAATGCTAGAATTACTTATGCCGGAGATATAATAACTGGGGAGAATAGTGGGGAAGAGACCAATTAGCACAGTGGATTATAAGAACTCCACTGTGAAGGGGAATCCCCTTCCACAGAGCTTCAGGGTTTGCAGACCATTCACTCTCTACCTCTTCCACAGGGCTGTGGGCCCCTCCTATTGGTAGGGAAGGTTCCACAGAAGCTCCGCTTGGAGAAACTTGCAAACTTTCCCCACTGGTCTCCCCCACTTACTGTTTTTCCTCTTGTTTGAGGGGTGTGTGTGTGTGGGAAGAGGGATGGGAGTTGAGGGGAAAGACGCGAGGAAGAGGATCGAGTCTAAATTTTTTAAATACTGACTGAAAGACATAAGATTAATTTGAGAGTAAAGGCCTGCCTTTCAGAGTTGCTAAACACTTGTCTGTCCAACTGAAGCCCTTACTTGAATTTGTATTGGGTATTTTTTTACTTCTTGGATTGTTAAAAATGTATCAAATTAATGGTTCTTGTAAACTGTAACAATTATATTAAAATGTGTGTGATATTTGCAAAACAGTTGATTGCATTACTGTCAGCTAATTTTGCCAACAATATTATTTAAGTTTTATGCAAATTGTAGTTTGTTTTGTGGTATGTTTCTCTGTTTTTTTCCAGGTGTAATTAGGGATCTTCAGTAAAGGTAACAGCAGTGTGAATCACTTCTCAGGATAATGAATGCCACAGTAGGTTTCACAACTGCCTTTGATTTACTTAAATCCAAATAGTGGAATACACAGAACTTAGTGTTTTACTCTTGAGAATACTTACTTTTTCACTTAAAGACTAGCTGTCCTTCATTTACAATCACTGCACTTTATTATTTTTCCATCAAAGATTGTCATAGCAGAGAGCATATGCCCTAGAAAATGGTATCAGATGGAGATGAACTGGATGACCCTAACAGGTCTCTTTTCATTCCCTACTTTCATGATCATCTCTCTTCCTCTGTTTTTCCTTGTAAGTCACTGCTTTTCTTTCCCTGTATTTTCCAAGTCCAGGCTCACAGGATAGCCTCCCAGCAGAACATAAGCTTTAAGGGAATAAAAGAATGGCAAAACCTTGCTCTTTTGAGTTCCAGAGCTATGCCTCAAGTAGAGATGTCCAGGAAAGTGAATTTCATTCCCACAAAAATGTCAGTGGTTTGGGATTATTATTTTGTCCCCAATCAGAGCAAAAAGGGGATGAGAAAGGATGGTCTTGTGGTTAAAACACAGACCTGGGAGTCAGGTGACCTTGTTCAATACCTGCTATGCCACAGACTTCATATGTGACTGTGTGTATACATTACTTAATCTCTCTGCCTCAGTTCCCAGTCTGTCAAATGGGAATGTGAATACTTGCTTTGTCTTGTCTAGATGGTGAGCTTCAAGAAGGGACAGGGATGTTTATGTACAGCATTTTCCTCAGTAGACTCCTGACCCCAGTGTTGGGACTTACGCACAGTACAAATAACAAAGTAATAGAAATGATTACCGAATCCTGGAAAATCTGGGAAGCTGGCTCCCACCTGCATAACCTTTGCCCTAGTCTATAATTCTAAGATGATTTGGTGGGGCACCTTAGTGCGCCCCCTTGTATCCTGGTGTACCATTGTTGATATCTTCAGCTCCAGTACTCCTGCTGACTGTCTGTCTCTGGCTCCAGACCTTCTGTGGCTCATCCCTCAAGCCAAGTCACAAAGTTCAGACCTTTTCTGGGGCAGCATAAATGAGTCCAAACAAAACTGAATAATTGTTCTGTGCCTTTGGGCTACTGAATTCTTGTCTTTCTACTTGCGAATCGTGTCTCAGGGCTTCCCATGTAAGAGCCTACAGTGTCCCTGTCATGTGTTTCCCCCTTTATCCTCTTGTCAAACCCTAGCTCTGGACCTGTCTCCTTCACAGTCTCAGCTGAGCTCCTGCAATCTAGTATCATGGCCTAACTCTGCTTCCTCTGGTTGGGAGCCAGTTAGGTACTCACCTCCCCAGCTGCAGAGCGTGATTAATTGGGTGCATCTGCTAGCCTTGCAGGTGATGGAGGTTAAGCTCCATCACAGGGAGATTACAAAGAAGAAAACGAATGCACTGAGAAAATGTGATTATCCTATTTTCAGTGTTCTGTTAATTCTTATCTCTCAAAATAATCAAAATATGATTTGTACATTTTCATTAACATAATAATTTAATAGTGTAAATCTTCTGATCTTACCCAAGTTGACATTTTCTACCCTATTTGCTATGCAAAATATCTTTGTGCAGCTTCTACTGTAGATAGATTATTTAATGAACAACTATTGGAAAGACAGCTTTCCTTTTTTAAAAAAAATTGTAGCCTTTTAGTAGGTATTACAGTAGTGGTAACCAAAGCAATAACAATCCCTAGGGCATGTTATTCCTAAATCTTAGTGCATCTTGACAGTAACCCATTCCATAAATGTTTAGCATTACCTGCTTGGCCCAAACATAACTAGATATAAGCTAGTGAACATTCCTATACTTACATCTTTTATTGTTAGCTCGTTTGTTATTGGTATTTCTTTTGAGGCCACTGAAAATTCATCAGATTAGATGATATTGCTGGTGGCAGTTGGTTCACCAAAAAACCCCATCTTTACATTTAGATGGCTTTGTAGTTTGTGTTGTCTGATAATTTTATCAACAGAGACTCCAGTAGTGTGGAAACATACCTCATGACATTTGCATGAAAGTTGCTTGCTGCTTGTTGGAATTATGAACTAATATTGGGTATTAGAATCAATAATGGTTCACTTAAATATGAATAGGTTTAAATCTTTCCTGTAATGTCAGATTCCATCTAGGGAACAAAGCTACCAGCCTAGGTTTGGTACCACAAACTGCTGGATCTTCCTGTCAAGTTCACTTACAAAATAATCTTCTGAAGAAGCAGATTTTCCCAGAGCTATCCCTTTAGCTTTAAAGCTTTGCATTAAAATGAGAGGGAGAACTGTAAGGGCAAAGACTTAAAAACCACAGGAAAAATGCCCTGCTGACTCCAAAGCTATCAACAATGTAGAATGCTTTTGAAGTCCTGTCTCATGGAGTAGCAAAGGTACATATGAACTATTAACTCACAACTAGTTAAAAAAATCTTAATAACTTTTTAAAGCATTTGAATGTTGAAAATTGTATTTTCCAATAAGAATCTGTGGCTAATCTAATGGAGCTTTTCCAGGAAAAGAAATTGATGCTTTTATATCTTGAACTGTCTTGTTTAGAATAAGAAAGGAAGCATTTTTTTCACACAATGCACAGGCAACCTGTGGAACTCCTTGCCAGAGGATGTTATGAAGGCCAAGACTATAATAGGGTTCAAAAAAGAACTAGATAAGTTCTTGGAGGATAGGTTCACCAATGGCTATTGGCCAGAATGGGCAGGGATGGTGTCCTTAGCCTCTGTTTGCCAGAAGCTGGGAATGGGCAACGCGGAATGGATCACTGGGGCACCTGAGTTTGGTCACTGTCAGAAGACACTGGGCTAGATGGACCTTTGGTCTGACCCCATATAGCCATTCTTATGTTCTTATTTTCATATATTATGAAATACTACACATACTTCTAAACAGAAACATAGAAACTTCTTCACAATTGTATTTTACGAATGTTGTTCTGATGTGACATCTCTTTTCTTAGGATATTGCACATCCTAAGAAAAGTGGCTCCAAAAAGTCTAGAAATAACTTTTTTCAAGAAAACACAAAACAGGTATCATTTCATTTCAAATTTGGTTGTTTACTGGTCATTTTTAGTTCGTGAAGTTAAAAAAAAGGAAGGGCTATGGAAACAGTCCCACTGCACAGAGGAGAATTACAGTTACACCAGTTAACCAGTTACACCAATATGAATACATTATAACTCCACTGATACAGCTGCAGATGCTGAAATTTTCCCTGTGTAAATAAGAGTAGAATTTGCTCCCTTAGCCTGATCAATATCTTTTCATTCCCTTCTCTTCAGTAATTGCTTTTTTCAAATCTAGCTACTCAGTCAGGCAAGCTGGGACTTGTCCTAACTACGCTTTTTCCACAGTCTGAAAGACTTGCTGTTCTGAGATCTAGAAAACTACCAATAAGTACATGATGTGAGATAGAGGGTTAACTCATCCCATGCCACGCATGCCTGGTAAGAACCACTCTCAGCACCTTTTCTCATCTAAATAAAGTATCATCATTACAGAATGGGCTTCTAGAATTAGACACTTTGTCTGGTAATAACAGAAGTTGACTTCGTGCTTTCTTTAGAGGTAAGCTTGCATATTATACTGTTTTGTATGCTGCTGCTGTCAGAGGGAGGGTGGAAACCTAAGTGGTGACCCCTCACAACAAAGATGTTGAATCGGTGTCAAGGGGGCGAATGTCACACCCTAATAGCCCCCTTCCTCAAGTCCCTTGGGGAAGAAGATTAGTTTGGTGTATAGCTAACGCTGCTACAAGCATCGCAAAGCATTATGTGAGGGGTTAAACATGTGAGTATGGAATGACACATTCCTTTGCAGTTTCAGTAGGCCAAGAGAGAAGGGGAAGAAGAAAAGAGCAAAGAACAGGTTAAGTCAACATTTCAGCTAGCCCAAACACAGATAAGACCAAGGCCACAGCTCACCGCTGGCACTTGGCTGCCAGTAGAGAAAAACGGGGGCTTGAAATTTACCCGGGCAGCTGTGAGAAGAGGAGCAGCGAGAACAGTGATATCGAATAAGATACAGACAGCGAAGGCTAATAGAAGGGAAAACAAAGTCTCCGGAGCTGGGATGTTTTGGGAAACTGTGGAGGCCACAGCAAGCCTGTTTAGACTGGTACAAAGAACACTGGGAAGAGAGGGCCTGGGATGAAAACACCCCCAAAGAAACCCAGGACTTTAAAACCTCCTGAGAGCTGGAGCAATGCTGAGATTAGTAGCAGACCTCTGGATTACCTGTGCACAGGACAAACTCCCATCCATTCCCACCCACCCTCTTCTTCCTTGGGGCTGGCCAGCCTGGGCGGTGTGTCTGTGAGTATGAAAGTGCATCAGGGTTTGAAGACTAATGCTTCTTTGAGTGACATGGAAACAATTCCCATACTCACTGCTCTCTTTTTATTATTTTCTTAATAAAGCTTTAAAATTCAGTCACATGGTGTGTTCTCTTCATCTCTACTCCTACGATCCTGTGGTCTTAGCCTCATCAACTGAAGCCCATGCAGGTTGGTAAGAGAGATCTGTCACACAGCCCAAGGAGTGCTGATACTGACAGGTTAGAGTACATAGATTCCACTTTATTTTCAAGGATAAGTATTTCTTGTCTAATATAGCACATGGCTAAATTGTTCTTTTTAGTGATGTTATTGATTTCTGTTATACAATGCCTGAGGGTGTTTACATAAGGTTCCCTACAAATGGTGTGGTATTGTATTATAGTACGAGAGTCATATGGAAACATATTTATCCAGAACGTCAAACCAGATGCTTCCATAATAGCTTTTTTTTAAAAAAAGATTTCTCACTTCTGTCAAAACCTTTCTGATAGGTGAAAGTGAGTGTCTCTTTTTCCTTCTCCTGCCTGACTCTTCTCACTGGCAGCATAAAACCTTACCACAGGCAAGTCCAGCCTGTATAGGGAATTTGGGAATTTGGACCTTGAACATGTGATTGCCAGTAGAACAGAACTTAACACACTAATCAGTTTTTAATATTGGAAGAAATGAAAGGCAACCGCCCTGGACTTGTGACTAGCTTTGCAGCCCTTAGTTAAGAACATATGCAGTTTGTGTGCCATGCAGTGTGTACAACAAACATGTCATTTCAAGTGCTTTGATGAATGACATTGAACAGACTGTTCTGTAAACTAAAGAACTGACCAGAGAAAACCTTCCCCAGACACCTACACAGAATCCAGACATTGAGTCTGTTATGGAGATCTGACCACATACTTCTCAACTAGGAAGGTACATATACACATGCTATAGCTAATATAGTATTATGTCAATGACTGGTGCATGCTGATGGATGACATCAAACTGGACACATTTATATCCAATAAATAGTTTTGACATGCTACATTAAATATGATTTGACACAGCCTGGCCCAGTTCCCTGCTGTATGACCACCTGTTTGTTGCCAGTAGATGCAATCACTGGGTCACATGTGCTTCTAAGTCAACTGGGCCTGATGGATTTCAGTCACTGCTTCTAGGTCTGAAGGCTTATGACACACTTAGACCTCAGACCCCTTGTCTGACCTCCCACCCCCCTCCCATGAGATGTGGGATACCACCACCCTAGACATCGAAACCAGTTTGAGACCTGAGCCACTACCACTTATACATACTCTCTCTGGGCTGTGGGCTCTCTAAGTTTCTGGATTAACCTTTTCAAGGACAATGTGGCAGAAAAACAAGGAACAAGGACTTAGCAAAGAAATTCCTTAACTTCAGAGACTATACTCAGAAGGTACTCAAGAATTATAGATTTTTTCAGAGGGGAGAACCAGAAGTCCTTGGATACACTTTCCCCATGTCTGATCTCAGCACTTCTGTGCATCTGGGGCTTGTCAGGGTTTCAGTCTGGGCACAGTCCATCCTCCCCTCTTTCTCCTGCAGGCCTCGTTTACATGCACTGATGGTTGTCTTTGTGCACAGAATAGCACCTGGTCTTACATATATCAGACCTCTTCTGTGTTATTTTCACAACAGCAGAAGCTCCAGCCCTCCCTCTTTCAGTCATGGTTGCCCTATCTGTGTGGAAAACCATTGGTCAATAGCTGTAGGCCTCTAGTTGGACCATCCAAAGATGGTAACCTTAGATTGCTCTCAGTGATACTTCTGAAACAAGGTATCAAACACCTTGCCTGGGCAGAGCAGCTATATGCAGTACAATAGTGTGTTTTATGGGCATGTCCAAACTAGTTTCCAGTCGTAGTACAGCATCATCATAGTACAGTTCAGTACATAGTTCAGTCATAGTACAACAAACAAGGTCTATAATTTGACAGGGATCTATCCTATTCCATCACATGCTTTATGGGTCACTGCTAACCACCACCACCACAACAGTATATGATATAAAGGCTCCATTGCATCCTTTCCAATCACAAGTGTCTACACATAAACCCATGAAAATTTATAATTGTGAGAATGATTGTGGAGAAAGGTGGGAAATTGTATCAGAAAATTAGAGACCAGTACATTTATGCAATATAGTTGGTAAATACATTAAATATTGTTGACTATGGAATTGGACATAGTTCTTAACACCCCAGCGACTACAATTCCCAAATCCCAGGATTCTGGCATTCCAAAATACTGGCATTAATACTGTGTAACTGGCTGCAGAGTAGTCTGGGAAGTGTTTACAGTGCCTCATGGTGCAGATACAGGATCACATGATGCAGGTTTCTCAGTTCCATTGTTCCATGGGCATCCTACTAGACTCCCTGCTGCTTTTCAACTGAGGTGTGTGTAGGAGAGTGGGTGACAGAGAGTATGTGTGTTTGTGTGTGGGGGGGAGATACAGTGTGTGTGTGTGTGTGTGTTGGAGGAGTGTGTGCTGTGGAAAAATGAGTGTGTTGGCGTGCTGTCTCTAAGCGCCTAAAACAACCAAGCCTGAGGTGGGGGAGAGGGACATTCCTGACATCAGCCCCCGCCTCCCTTCCTGGCTCTGCACAGCACAGAAGTCTATGTCTCTCTCTCTCTCTCTCTCTCTCTCTCTCACACACACACACACACACCTGCCCCTGCCTGCCTGCCTCTGTGTTCACAGAGAAGGAGCATTCCATGTTAATGATATACTCTTTGTTGCCAGAGCAGAGCAGCACGCTCAGCTGTCAGAAGTTCACTGAGCTTTGAAAGGGGAGGGGTCCATGCCTGCAGGGCAGCAGAGATCAAAACAGTGAACAGAGCAGTCATTGCAGGCATTGTGGGATACTGGGGGAGGCTAGTTCTGGAGATATAATGTGTCTACACAGATTCTTTGTCATTTTAACTTTGCTGCAAAAAGCCCATTGCCACTTGTCAAGGTGGCTTTATTTTATTATGAAAACTGAAGAGTTTTGTTGCCAAAAGTGGCATTGCAGTTTGTACACCTCCACTGTTTTGCTGCCAAAAGTTGCCTTTTGCTAATAAAACTCTGCAGCCTAGACAAGGCCTAAGAAGGATGTACAAATGCCCTAAGGCATCTCTCCCTTCATCTTTACTCATGGCATTGATAACATGGAAGAATAAAGGCAGCATCATTGGACTGGGAAGGGATCCTGGCAAAAATGAATTCAGCCAGTAAGACTGCTAAAAGATGTGTGACTTTTGCTTTGAAATCACTTAGCTTGTTCAATTAGGTTTACCTTATATTTCTTTGTAACCAATTCTAACCTTTATGCCTCATTACTTGAATTCCCTTAAAATCTATCTTTCTGTAGTTAATAAACTTGTTTTATTGTTTGATCTAAACCAGTGTACTTGGATTGAAATGTTTGGGAGACTCCATTAGAGATATGCACAAATCCTATTATTTTCTATTAATAAAATGATGGACATTATATGAGCTTGTGTTGTCCAGGAGAAGGCTGGGCAGTACAAGACACACATTTCTAGGGGAAAGTGTAGGAGTGAGAATTTGCTGGTGTTACTCTGTAGTGTAATTCAAGAGTGGCCGGTCATAGAATTCATATATAGTATAAGTTGGAGTAATTTACATGTTGGAGGCTGTGTGTGAACAGATCAGGAGTGATTTTTGTCACAGTGAAGCAGTGTAAAAGCACCTCAGGTTGGAGAATTGACGGGACACAGCTGTTGAACAGTCCAGATTGTACCCTGGATAATGTCACAGGTATCATTTATGAATATCTTTTATTCCTGAAACTCTTTTCATTGAAGTCTTTGTCTTGTTAAACAACTTCTACCATGAAAAGTTATAAAAATAAAACATGCTGGAGACTGTTGTTGGACTCAATAAATGGAGATTTTTATTTTTTTTTGCTTTGTAAAGGTAGTGGAGGAAAAGGCTCATTTTGCTGTTTCTCAATTCAGGGGAAATATCATCAGGAATATTAGAAAGAGAGCAGAATTTTTTTCCCCAAGGTCAAGTCTACAGAGTTCTGAGGATGATGAGATTGCCTGAATTGCTTCATTAACTTCTTGCTTTTGGTTTAGTGGCATCTGTGTTATTTCTTTCCATCTGTTCTCCACTACTGCAACATCTTTCAGAGCTAGTGTGGGTGTGGAGGTCACTACTTTTATTACATAAAGTGATTATCTATATTTCTGTTCACATTTTTCTGTGGCATCTTTTTACTGCCTGCTTTTTCGTTTGTAGCCTCTCTCTCCTTTTCCTCTGTCTCCTTTCTCACTAATCTCATCCCTGGATCCTTTCCCAGAAACACAAAGACAGACCTGTAAAAATAATATTTTTAGCAGTACAAGTTCTTATCACTGTCTGCCACTCATTCCTCCTTCCCAACCAGTTATTGGTACACAGATTCTATTAACAGTGCTGTACCGCACCCTTTGCTCCAGTCTTTCTTTCAGCACTTTGTACTATAGACCATAGAGAGGGAAAGAGTGTAAATAGATTTAATATTTCTGTGGGGTGAGTACTCTTTATTTAGTATCAGTTTGAAGAGAAGGGATGGTCTTGTAGTTACGTAGTCATAAGACTGAATCATGAGATCTAAGTTTTAGTCTCAGCTATGCCCCAGACTACTTGTGAGAATTTTGGTTTCATCTTTTTGTGTTGCCTGTGTGTAAAATTGGAAGTTTCTCTGCTTCACAGAGATAGTGAAGCCTATGTCATGATGTTATACTTACAAGAAGCATACAGGGGTTTTTTTTAGGGGAAAAGGCAATATGCTGTGTTTATGGATGATATAACGGTAAGCATATGCTTTCAATTACAACACACACACACACACACACGTACACACACACTGTTCTGCCAGTTGATGTTACAGTTCCCAGCCAACTAGGTTGATCACAGATAGGTAGGAGCAGGGTTCTGTCAGTCGCGACATGATGCTCTGGGAAAGTCTAGGCAGGACAAACCTTGGCAGGACAAAGCCAGTCATATATAGCGATTGATTTTCCTTCATTGAGACCAATGTGTTTTGCACCATTATGCTGTAATCAATTGTTGTTTGACTAGTGCTTGTTTTTTTAAAGTGGCATTTTTTTTATTAAACAGAATTAATTTACACAGAACATTCTGAACAGGAACATTAAGTTGCAATACAAGAGAAAACAATTATGGCAGTTTTAAACTTATTTTAAAATGCTAAACCTACAACAAAATGGTGACCTTCAAAGGTCTGTTACTGCCTTGAAATCAGTTCAGACACAAAGAAAGTCTGGCTGATGCATCTCTACCAATGGCGTATTAGGCCATTCCTTTCTCCTATTCAAAAGGGTGGCTGGCAGGATACGGTCAAATCATACATCAATACATTTAATACATTCCATATTATTGATTTATTATTTTTTATTTTAAATTATACAAAATACAAACATAAAATTTTACTACTACAGTGAACCTATACTTAATGTTTCGTGAGAAGCTCAGATACACGGGGATCAGGTCAGAGAAGCCAATGAAATTGGGCAAGGTGCTGGTAGCTAAGTGATATTATATGTGAAGTAAAATTAGGGAAAAGCGGAGTTATGATAGTCTATGGGTTTCCTTTGCAAATGCAGCTGCAGATGTGGCATGGGTTCACGTCACTGCCCAAGACTTATTTGTTGAGTCAAGAAGTTAAGCATTTCAAATAAGGTTATTCAGCATTTCTAACTCACTTTCTTCTCTGTAGACAACCTACTTGAGAATGGGGGAATCCAAATCTTTATGGATGCCTACTGTGCATATTGATCGTCAAAGAACTCTTTGGAGAACAGGTGGCTTACATAGAGAGGGCCCATACTTTCCTTGACTTCTTCTTCTTGCTTACATACTTGTAGAAACCCTTCTTCTTACCCTTAACATCCCTTGCTAGCTGCAACTCCAAGTGTAATTTGGCATTCCTGATTTCACTCCTGCCTGAGCAATATTTTTATATTCCTCCCTGGTCATTTGTCCAATCTTCCACTTTTTGTAAGCTTCTTTTTTGTGTTTAAGATCAGCAAGGATTTCACTGTTAAACCCAGCTGGTCACCTGACATATTTACTATTCTTTCTACACATCAGGATGGTTTGTTTCTGCAACCTCAGTAAGGATTCTTTAAAATACAGCCAGGTCTCCTGGACTCCTTTCCTCCTCATTTTACTCTCCCAGGGGATCCTGCCATTCAGTTCCCTGAGGTAGTCAAAGCCTGCTGCTCTCACTTCTTCCTTTCTTCCTGTTAAGGACATAATAATTCTAAGATGGTCCACAAACACATTGCACCTGTCAAATACAAAGACATGTTTGTTCATTAGAACAACAAGGTGTATAGGTACTCTAAATTTCACTAAATTACAAAAAAGGTAGCAGATGCAAAATAAGATGGAAAATCATGTGGTGAAAAATTCCCCAGGGATTTTTTTCCAAAACTATTTCACCAATTTCAATCAGGAATATGGTCACTTAGAATTTGCATTGCCTTTTAACATTCTGCTCCTGCAGTCTGATTGATATACATGGGGGCTGCCTGGATGGATGGACTTGACTGCAGTGTTAGGGCCTTCACTACTAATTGAGCTATTCTAGAACGCACGGTTCATTAACTTCTGCATGCAAAGCTATTTTATATAAACATGTATTTTAATGTAAAATGCATGGTACTTGACAACTGAAGGCTACACCGTCTATTTGGTAAACAGCTCACTTTTGAGAGGCCTTAAAATCCTTTCCAGTGCCATAAAGCTCCTTTATTCCAGTTATTGAAGGTTGCTTCCTTCTTCTTTGAAAGACAGAGTGATCTTGGCCTTCTTAATGTGATACAAATAACTTTAAAACGCAGATTAAAGAGAAGCTCTGTTTTGAAACAGTTATGCGCTGTAAACATAGTTTTTGTTTTAGTTATAGTAATGAACATGGAAGTTAATCAGTGGGTTAAATCACTTCATTCATAACTGAGTTCTCCTAATTTTAGGATGCCCCATCACTGTCATTTAATAAGATGATACTATATGTTGTGTCGGTGCCATCTATACAAACTGAAGCACAAAGAGGAATAAAACAAAAATTTCATCTGAACTGACCCATGTAATTTCAATATTTTCTAAAGTGATTAATAGCTGTGACAGCTACCATTTGGCTGCATACTTAATACTTGTAAAAAGAAACCGAGATGGTGGATGTAACAAAGTGGCACCAAGGCTTTACAGAACAGAAGCAGTAGCTGGGGTACTTCTCCCTTTGAAAGGCTACTCATTATTTCCACAAATTAAAATGCAAGGCAGACCTGGTTTCTGTAAAGCCACTTGAGAAAGGCTCATGGATGTAGTGGGCAAAGTCCTCCTGGAAGAAAATCATCTGAGGGTAATTCTAATGGTCACATTGTAGAAGGATAATGTGGTGAATAATTAAAGTACTGTGGGTTTCATGCTTTTGGGGAAAAATAATTTGAGACTATAACCCGTATGCTTACACTGATGTCTGTCTTTGATGTCTGTCTTTCTTTTGAGTTCGAAGAAAGGAAGAAAAATGACTGGGAGGAAGCAGTGGAATCCTTTGTCGTGTGGAAAGAGGGCAGGGCAGGGCAATTTAGTCAGAAGAGCTGTTTCTGATGCCATAAAAAAGCTTCCATTAAGGGCAGTTAGTCTTTCAGGCTGAGAGCTGAGCCACCTAGAGATCCATGAAGGGGGAGGGAATTATTATATGTGGGAGCTGGAGACATCCCTATGCACTCACGGCTGACTGACACAGGACCAAGAGATGTATCTGTTGTGATGGCTGCATCCCAATATCAGTCCCACTTTGCATATGGGCTTCTCTATCTTACTAGAAACTAAAGAGAGTCATCTGTTAGCTCAGGGACTGAAGCTACTGCTGGCTGTAGGGCTCTCTGGACTGTTTTGCTGAGGAGATTGAGGTGTTTGGATGGGATGTAAGAGGCTGCCATTCTCCCCAAATTCTGGAGAATGCAGATGTCTGTCTGTCTGTTGGTCCATAGATCAGAGGGAAATGTGTTGGTATGTACTGAAGTATAAAAGTGTACATGTTCTTTTGAAAGCTGGCACTGAAATATATGTAACAGAAGTAAAGTGGGAAAGTCTGTTTAAGGAACACCAATAATTTCACTGCTTAATTGTTTTGTGTAAGTTATTCAAAACAATTCCAAATACACAAATGGTTTCAAACAGTATGTATTAAGCATTTGTTCACTAAGAGATAGTATTGTACTCGCTCAGCGAAGCTGGCATTAATTACTAATGCCTACAGTTAGGGTTTTGTTATATTATAGCTCCCAGGTTTAATTCTCTGTAAAACTTATTTTCTGAAAATCAGGACTCTGGCTTGTATTTCAGCTGAGAGGTAAGGTGAGGTTTGGGGAAAAGGGGTGTGCAAATGAAAGACATACTATTACTACAACGTCCCTCACCCCATTTGAAAAAACAAAAAAACAAAATCCATGCCTTGGAGGAATCCATGGAGGAAACCCCCTCTTTAACTGTGCTACCCCAGCACCTAATTTGAATATGGCTTTGTCCTTTTGCGCAGAATAAAAATCCACTCTTTTTTCCCCTTTTGAATTCTCTTTATGAATTGGCACATTTCCCTAGCACAAAATCAGACTTGACAGCTTTGGAGACTGAAATTCTGAAACCAGATTTGCCATCCCCAAGTTTTTAAATAGCCTGTGTTAGGCCCCCAGATTTTCAAACTTAAAATTTTTGTTGTTTTGTTTTTATTTATTCTTTCCAGCTGGTTAGCGTGTAGGGTTCACATATTCAAGCTTTTCTATTCAGTCACAAGGGCTAGAGAATTTTATTGTTGATTTAAAAAATATTCATGTAATCACCTGGCTAATAAGAGCTGGAGTGTTAAGAAAAACAAATACTTCAAGAGATGGCGTTACTGTCTATATATGCACAAGAAACGTTATTGTAGCAATCCGTTTCCATACAATCTCGTCAGTGTCTCAGTCTTTACCAACCGGCACACCATTCATGGCTGAGACTACATGAACATCTGTCCTTATTCATCCCCTGGCCTCTGATGTGGAAGTCTCCCAGAAGGGTATCAATTTAGATTGGGTTCATCATTTGGAACTATATTGACAAGACTAGCTCAGTTCACATACAGTTGCCATTACACGGCCATTACACAGCCATTCTACTGCAGCGACCTTCAGCCACTCACTAAATTGACTGGATCTGAATCAGTAACATATAAGTGAGAGTCTCTGTCTCATTAGTAAACCCACCAATCTTCATTAGGTGACATTTTCCAAAGATTAAGGAGTCATGAAAATGAGCAGAAAGGAATCCATCTACCCCTCATATCCACCACTGGGTTAAATGTGGCTCTGTCTCTAAGATATACTATAATTTCATATTTATGTGCCATGGGGCTCTTTTTTATATTAAAATGAAACAATAGTATGCTTTTAATTTCAGTGGTATAGGAAAAGAAATCTCAACAGATGTTGAGTTGAGATTGCCAAACTCATTTTACTTTAGATGCGAGCTTTGCTCAAAGTGAGGCTTTTCAGAAATGTTAAAACACATTCATAGATTATACTTCTCCTAATTTATATTTAGTAGCAAGAGCTTTGCAGCATTGCATAGTTCCTGTAAATATTGTTAGCTCTGACTTTGAAAGACAGATGGGGGAAAAATAATCTGAAACACTGTCTGTATAAATAGCACACTTAAGAATTAAAGGCAGGATGTGAATACCCAAAGCTGTTAAGTACTCAGAACATTTTAAAAAAAATATTCAGAATAATGAAGTCTGATAAAAAAAACCCCATTCCCCCACTCCTGCTCCTTCCCCCAAACCTCACCCTATCTGGGAACTATGAGGTAGGACTAAGTGGGAAGAAAAAAATGTGGAGGCAAACAACTTAGGCAACAAAATAGTCACTAAAATCAGTTGGCAGCAAATTGTGCATTTAGGTTCTAACACTGCAGAAATGAAACAACACCAGAAAATGCTTAGCGTGTGTCCTCACCAAACTGATGTGGCTATTTAAGTGCATAGGGTGCAGCAAAAGACAAACCAGAGTGATCCTGGGCCTGGGAAACAGATGTTCAGGAATGTCAAACAAATGCAACCTCTTGTCTTTGAATGTAAAAGGTGATTATTAAAAGGGAACCTTCTTGTTCTAGGTCAGGGGTTCTCAAATGTTTCTGGTTTGAGACCTCTTTTTGCTGTGCAGTGTTCGCCGCCGCCGCCCCCTGGATATGTTGGCTGAAAAGCAACCGAATTGAACACTTCCAGTTTCAGCGGCATTTTGGCGGATGTACAGTGGTTCTCTGTGTGTCCGCTCACGTGCCGCCGAAAGCGGAAGTGTTCTATTCGGCAGATTTTCGGCAGACACATTCCAGCATTCCAGGGCATCTGACAAAATGCATCTGAATGCAACCGGTGCTCACGACCCCCGTGTTTGAGAACCACTGTTCTAGGTGCTATGAAAAGAATGGATGCTTTTAGACCATTTATCTTATTACAAAGACAATAAAGAGGAGGCATAACTTGGATCCAGGAGATAGGGTGGGGGCGCATCCAAGTGGCTAGCCTGAGCCTCCAGTAATGCCTCAATGCCCACACAGCTCTTTTGAATGTGCTAGTGCCAGTCCTGGTAACACCTGTCTACACAAGCTCGGAAGCTTGCTCCTGGCCGCAGGGCCTCAGACATACGCTAAGTAGCCAGGCATTTTGGCATCTAGGCTGAAAAGCTCTTGTCCAGTTCACGTTCTGAGAAAGTGAATATGACAGATGACTTCCAACCAGGCAGTCTGGAAGCTCTCAAATTCCATTTAGATCTCTTCCAAAACAGAATTTTTCATAAAACCTCTTCCACTGAAACATTTTGGAGTTTTGACATTGTGTCTCTATGTGCCTCGGGGGTCATGCTAAAAATGCTCAAACTGCAAGTAATAATGCAAATAATCCTGAAACCTACTGGTTTATTTTTTTCATTAGATTCACTAAGTCAGTAACAAAACAGCTTCTGTAATACCTTACTGGTTACCTGAAGGCCTTGAGCGCTGGCCAACCACGCTCTATAAACTTCTGAACCCTTGTTATCTCTCAAGGTCTAGCAGAAAGCTTAAGCACTGGAAAACCACAGGCACGTTTGTCCTTCTAGCTGTCCACGAGGTAGCCATGAGGAGAGCTCTTCTTTCACCGCCTATCACAATGAAGTAAACAAGCCTACTTATCACTGTCATATACGCCTTACAGCACATTTGTACTTAATAAAAGCGGCAAGCTGGGACTTTCCCAGGTCGCCTCCTTCCGCAAGCTGTCTCCATCTGTTTCTTCCCGACAGTTACCAAGAAGCCAAAATATAGTCCCCTTTAAGCAATCCAATCTTTGCTCTTACCCAAACAGCCAAGTCTAATATAGGGAGGGTTATTAAAAACCTTATTCACTATATGTAAAGTTCTACCTATCCCAAGAGTCTGGATACATTGGCCACCAGGTCAATGAATATTTCAGATCTCACCCAAATGCAAGCTTATAGCCAATCCTTATTAATTAAATCTAAGACTTATTAATAAAAAAGAAAGAAAAGAATTGTTAAGGTTAAAAGCTCAGTATGCACGCAGATATGAGTAAAGTTCTTTGGTCAGTTTTATAACAGAGATGATGAGGCTGATGATCTGCAACAGTCCTTCTAGAATCCATTCAATAGGTTATAGTCCAAGAGGCAATCCATATGCAGAGTTTGTTCAAATTCTTCCATAAATAATTTCACGGTGGATCTGTAGTATCCTGGAGACCTCGGTTTTGCGGGCTTAGACTTTCCCTGTCAAAGTTTAAGCAGATCTGAGATAAAAAAAAAGGATCAGGCCTGAAGCTTCTTTTATAGTTAAAGGCCACTAGATATGTCTCTTGACAGCAGTGGGCACAGCAGGCCTACCTTGGATGAAGAATAGATAATGTATATGGTTGCTTTGAAGCTAATCTCTGTGCCCTGGGCATACACAGGTAACTAACTGTATTCAACAACATAAAGAAATTAACCATCTGAAATATCAAAGCGTTCCATTATATCAGATACCTAAGCTGAAGACAATGTACATAATATTATTTCCTCCAATAACTTTACATCTTTGATCTTTGAATCAATGGAACACAGTAATGAGTCATTAAAGGACAGGAATAGAATATTAGCATCTACTAGCTAATTAGATCACTGTTAAACTTTTAACAAGGCATAGGTAAACACAAATAAATACAAATAGTATCTACTCTTGATTATCTAACAATGCGGGGCTATATATTAAAGATTCTGGTCTACATAACATGGCTTTGATAACTACCTACAAGGAATGACCCTGTTAGCATTTCAATAGTCTTCTAATAATTGTCCTTAAGGGTTGCTACCAGGTCAGCCAGCCTGCTGGTTGCTTAATCCTCACTGGCTCAGTGTCACAGTCCTTGTTCAGAACGAAAACGTATTCCATGATTTGTAATTTTCCTCAGGAGGAGATTTCCATTTTTCAGTGCTCTCCAAGGAAGACCTATGGAGAGACAATGATAGGGTGACCAGATGTCCTGATTTTATAGGGACAGTCCAGATTTTTGTTTTTCTTATATAGCCTCCTATTACTACCTCCCCCCGTCCCGATTTTTCATACTTGCTGTCTGGTCACTACCATAGAGAACGATGACTTAAGATTGGTTCTTCTCCTACCCTCCAACACATCCACAAGATAAATAATTACAATAAAGAGTAGGAACAATGTTTTTAAACATTATGAACGTGCTGGTGGACAGAAACCTGAAGCAATGCATTTTAAAGAAGAGATGGATCAAGTTGCACTTCAGGGTCTTCCTTGTTCCTAATTTATTTCGCTGTTTATGTCTTCAGCATTAAGTCAGCTGTGAGAAATGGATGATCACCTACTCTGCTTCTTTTAAAAGGACATGGGCAGGAGCAACATAAAGAATACCAAACCAGGGCTTGACTAAAACAAGTACATTTTCTCTTTCTGCTATCATCACCGCCCAACACAATCAATCAGGGTAGCAGGAAGAAAAATCATGAAGTCATCACCTCAGGTGTAACCTTAACAGTGGAACGTTATCATTAATACTAGCTACCAAACACACCTCTAACTTCCTGAAAACTCTTACAAATTTTCACTGAATCCAGCCACCCATCCTGTGCCCTTATTCAGTTTTGCTGCTGCGGTTGCTGTTGTTTTTACAACCACACTCCTAGAAAAATTCATGCAGTAGAGCGGCTGTAAATTATGACAGTGGTGTTGTGCTACTGAAATAAAATACAAAACAACCTGCAGAGAGTTTGTAAAATTACCAGAAAAGGGCAAATTCTTTTTGTCACGTATGCTCCGGGAAGTGTTTTGTGTCCAGTGTTTTAAGAGCTGGGCTCAAAATACACAGAAAATGAAGAATGGAATTTTCAAAACTATCTGAGTAAGTTAGAAACACAAGAAACAATCATTTACAATAGAACTTGTGCTACTCTGTCACTTTATGTGCTTTCGCAAATTCCACTCACATTTACAGTAGCCAACTTAATTTTAGAGAGCTACTGGTCTATAGCAACTGAGAAGAATTTCTTTTCTAGAAAATGTAGTAATTTATCACACAGTTTACATATATAAATGCCTATTCTTGTCTGATGGATCAAGTGTGCTGCATGTTGTAAAAGAATGCAATAAAAATGGGGGACTGGCTTAGACTCCTCAGAAACAGGTTCTGTGTTTGGAAATATAGTTTGCTATCTTTAAGGTGCTAAGCTGAAGTGGAACTGACTGACAATATCTATATTGTGCTTTTCTTGCCCACACCACAGAATGTCCAGTAGGTGAACCAAAAATGATAGGAGGTCCATCTGTCACTCACTGGAAGAAAATCATCTGAGGGTAATTCTCATAAGATTGAGAATCTCTGCATGCAAATATTGAAAGTGGCATTTTCTGGTTTGCCAGGAAAGAGAGAGCCACAGCATCCCCATGATATTTTATAGTAAAGGTTACCATTTCCATTTATTCATCCATTCATTTATATCTACTATAGGCATTAATTGTGTTTGAACTACTCTAGAATCATGTGAGTAGTGCACAAACATCCCTTGGAATCAGCTTTTCTATCTCTTTTCAGTGGCTGTTGAATAGGGAGGTGTGGAGAACACCTGGGGTGCTCACTGGCTTCTCAGATATGCTAACTGAAGTCCGGCTGTTGCAGTTTTCCTGGAAATGTCAAGCCAAATGTGATACACCACCGAAGTGGTGACAGTTATACAATGGAATCTGTATAAAGAAGTTACAGGTGAAACACCAAGCAGGTGCAGTATATTTCCAAATAGGCTATTGGAAAATAAAAGTGCCCTGCCTCTTTAAGCTCCTTCAGTCCAAGCCACCAAATTAAAAATTACTTTAAATGTGCAGAGACTGGTCTTAAATTACACAGGGAAATAGTTTTCTGCTTGGTAGTTCCTGGAGATAGCAAACATAACCACCTGCTTGTTCTCTCCCAGGCATCATCCCAGCAGAACAGTTCTCTCCTTCCTCTGGTTTATATTGTATCCTAGAGGGAAAAGGCTTTTTTTTTTCTTCTTCATATTTTTCCATGAAGATACTAAGCCTCACTAGTAGATACTAGGCAGCCATGCTCCTTAGTGGCCCCATGGCCTCTGACTTGGCAAGACTGATAGGAGAGCCTTGATGTTTGGGTCAGGGTTTTAGTCCTATTCACATCATATTCTCTGTGTGGTTCATCACAGTGAACATCAGACGGCTCATTCGCATCACAGCACACAGAAAATTAGCTACGTAATGTTTGTTGTTTTCTAATTTCTTGCTCATTGCTCTAGAAACATATTCCCAGGTGTCTCATTCTCCATGCAAGCAGATGTGGAGGTTTGTAAACTGAATTGCAACCTGAAGGAATAAGTTGTTCTCAGAGTTTTCTGTTGCTAAGGAAACCACATCCTCTGTCTGTGTTTGCAATGGCTTTTTCCATGGATGTCTGAGTCTCATGCTGTGGCATTTGGGACAAGAATTCAACAACAGAAAAAAATTAAATGTGTCTACTTAATGTAATCATTGCTTCCTTGAACAATGTTTATGCAAAAAATAAAATGGTTATTCGTTCTCGATCATAACATATGCTTATAAGTTATGGTTATAGCCATGTGATTAACTGCAGAACTATGTGATAAACATAAATATTGCATTTTACCTGTACTCTGCCCACCTTTTCGTATCTGGTGGAGGATTGTCGCTAACATCTTGAAGGTCTGAAGAGCTGTCTGTCAAACAAAAAAAAAAACTGCAACAAATGTGGGATTTCCTCTCAAGTTACACTGGTCTGTGAAGCAGTGTGGGGAATAGTCCATGCTGGACTACTGATAGGTTTAAGGCCAAATATCTTGTGGAACAACCAGGCTACAAATGCGAATTTTTCCAAAATGTGTTAATTATCTTTTTTTCTCCCTCTGAAGTATGTAAAATTAGACTCCAGATACTGTAATAAGGAAACCTAGTTTTACAGGCTTGTTAAAAAAAAAAGATACAAAATCACTTACGTTAAAAGTTTTTAAAACACCTCTAAAAATAGTTTCTGTAAAATATGTCATTAAAGTACATGGTGGCATGGTGTAAAATTTTTATTGGTGCACATTTGAGATGACTTGCATAATTCACTAGCTGCTTTGCCATTTGTGAGTAATACAGTCATCCAAATTCACACAGGCAAAATCTTTATAACTGCTGTACACCATCTGCATTGTATATAATATACACACATGCTACTTTTTTTGCCTCCCCTCTCAGACAGCAGTGGCAGAGCCATTATTACAACCTCAGCCTAATTGTAATAGTGTGACAAGGTGCCTTCCTCTTTTATTCTTCTGTCTTTTTTTAAAAAAACCTCTTTATTCTGATCCACAAAGGATATGAAACTTTTACAGCTCTTACCTACTGGTGACTAAACACGGATCTTCTACCACAAAAAGCAGGAATCACTACAGCTTGAACAAAAGAGTCAAGCTCTCTAGATATGAGCTTTAATAAACTAACATCCCCTGTGGATTGGCATAGAGAGGCACATAACATGCACTAACCAGTTGATTACACTAGCATATCCTGGCTCCATGTTCTGGCCCTTTAAGGATGGGCAATGGCAGTTGCAGGGCCTAGATTTGTCAAGTGACTAAAGGGTCCGGTGATAGCAGGATTATGAATATGCTGCATGGAGCTCATATTAATGGTGAGGTTTCCCCTCCCCCACAGCATTGCCAACCTCAAAGATTCAACAATCATGAAATTGCTCCCAAAATCATGATTTTCTTTATTCATTTAAAAAGACTCAGTTGTGCTGTTGGTAGGTCTTCTGGTTTTTGAATCCCTCACCTCCACATCTGCCCCTCCCCAGAAATTATTTTTTCTCCCCAACCATCAAAATCAATTCTGTCTCCCCCACCCTCGCATTAGTTCTGCACTCTCTCATCTCTCTTTCTCCTGCGGTACATCACTCTGTTCTCCCAAGCCAGGTGGAGGGTGCAACAGTGTCCCCATCTCTTCCTATCAGGCTGGGGTGGGGGAATGATTCCAGAGCTCCTCACTGATACCCCACTGCCCGTTCCTAGACCTGGCATTGCCAGGAACTATCTGGGGAAGAGGCGAGGAAAAAGTGAAACCATCTTCAGCTGCTGGACACTTCCTTCTCCCTTCCCTCAGGTGAAAATGGTGTTAGCTTCTGAGAGAGGAAGAGCTCTGGTTGCTTCTTGCAATGGCTCTGATGGAAAAGTAGGGAAAGCAGCCAGTTAAAGGGTGTTTTTTCTCCCAGGCTAGGTTGAAATTCATCAGAGTGGAGGTGTTGTGATGAGCTAAAACCTGGGTCTTGCAAAGTGCTAACAGAAGCTATCAATGCTGGTCTGTTGTTGGTGATTAAGTAGTCTAAAAGAAGTCCTGCACTTGGGAGGGTGAGGTGAAAAGCTGAGGAAAGGAATGGGTTGTATTTGGGATAGAGAAGCTGAGATTAGAAGGGGGACAAAGAGCTGTTTGTGCTTATTCCTTTGCAAACTGTGAGAGAAATCCAGAGGTACAAGATAATTTTTGAGCCCTTGGACTGGGGATTCAGTCTCTGGACTGAGGTGTGAAAAAAGCTGTTAATTTGTTAAAGGTTTGAAACTGTAGGAAAAAGGGCTGTGTGACCTCAGACAGTCGAAGTAACGTGACCTTGTCTGTACAAATATTTTTCTCTCAGAGTTCTTAGGTCTGTTTCCAGAACAGGGTCGGCTCCAGGCACCAGCGCTCTAAGCGCGTGCCTGGGGTGGCAGGCTGTGAGGGACGGCCTGACGTTCACCGTCAGGGCAGCAGTCAGGCTGTCTTCGGCGGCGTGCCTGCGGGAGGTCTGCAGCATTTCGGCGGCGGGGACGACAAGGCCAAGGGACCTGTGCACCTCCCACAGAAATGCCGCTGAATCTGCAAAACACCGGACCGAACTTCTGCGCTTGGGGCGGCAAAAACCTTACAGCTGCCCCTGTTTCAAAGAGAGAGAGGAGTCCTTTCCTCCCACTAATTAAGCAGCATTGTCCTGAAAGGGTTTAAAATGGGTGTTGGCTGAAAGACCGCTGTTCCGTATGGACACAAATGATTGTTTTGGAAGACTGAAGTCTCTTGATTTCTGGCGTGAGAAACAAATCACCCTACCAGCTTGAGGGAGACTCATCTGAGGCAAAGCTGAAGCACCAGATGGGGCCTTGTGCTCCAGAGGTAAGTTGCCATTATGATCAGACAATTATGAATCACCAAGTTATTTTTGCAAATTTCATTTGCTCCAAAACATGGAGAGCAGTTAAAATATTTAAATCTTACAAGTTTTTGTCTAGATGACAATTACATTTCTAGTGTAAATGCTAAATGAGGAGCCGATACTCTATATTTGTTGAGCCATAATAGGGAGAGACTTTCTTTGATTTGTTTTGCAAGAACAGAGTAGGATTTTTCTCCACAGTGGTTTCAAATGAAGCTCGCACTACTTAACATTTTACACACAAACTGGATACAAGTGAAGCAACTAAGAATCCCCAGCCTTTATCCCATGGGCTAAAGCTCTCACTTCTAGCTCTGCTGTTTCATGGAATATGGAAGTGAATCTCTCAAGGGAGAACTATAGTATGTCAGCTACAGTTGTATAGTAACCAAGGGCAAATACTGACTCTTCAATGAGGACTCTGTAGGACAGAGTTCAGTTGTGTCTGAATGAGGCAGGGTTTTCATTGCATGCCCTCAAGCTTGTCTGGCATGGTGATGGGATGATATTTCATTGTAATTCCTTCACAATGATCTCTGATATCTACCTGACTTCTGGGTAGGGAAGACAGGTTTATATATCCTTACAGGGGAAGGCAGGGAGAAGGGGGTTATCTCTTTGAGGGTGGAGATTTGGGGAGGGAGTTTCTGGACATGCCCTGTTCTTCTCTGGTTCTGAAGTCCTTACAGGATCCTATGTAATATTATCATGTTGTTATGTAATAATATATCGATTCAATATTACAACCCCCCCAACAGTAATTTTGTGGTCTGGGAAGTAAGTCCCTTCCTGCAGCTGTTCAAACAGACTAGAGTTCCTGAAGATGCGAGCATCATGCACTTTTCCTGGCCATCTCAATTTGATGTCAGTGAAATGTCCCTTGTGATCCACCAGAGCTTGCAGCACCATGAAAAAGTACCCTTTGTGATTTATGTACTGGCCTCCCCGGTGTTCCGGTGCCAAGATAGGGATATGCGTTCCGTCTATTGCCCCACTGCAGTTAGGGAACCCCAGTGCATTGAAGCACAAAATGGTCTACACATTTCTCAAAGTCACTACCCTTGATAGCAGCTGGTCAATGATTGTGTTGGCTACTTGGATCACAGCAGCCCCCACAGTAGATTTGCCCATTCCAAACTGGTTCCTGACTGACTGGTAGCTGTCGGGCATTGCCAGCTTCCACAGGGCTATGGCCACTTGCTTCTCAACTGTGAGGGCTGCTCTCATTTTGGTGTCTTTGCACTTCGGGGCAGGGGACAACAAGTCACAAAGTTCCATGAAAGTAGCCCTACACATGCAAAAATTTTGCAGCCACTGGGAATCATCCCATACCTGCAACACTATGCAGTCCAACCAGTCTGTGCTTGTTTCCTGGGCTCAGAATCGGCGTTCCAGGCATGAACCTGGCCCAACATCACTGTGATGTCCCAGTCACCACATGGCTTTCTTGTAAGAACATCTGACTTCCCTAAGCCTTTGCACTGCTTCTGAAGGAGGTGGGAAATGTGGCGCTGTATTATAGGTTAAATGAATTATTACCAAATATTTTGTATTCATATGCCTAGTAAGGAATCTATTTTGTCAAAAAACATTTCCTGAACCTTTTTTGTTGTCTGTATTGTTATAGACATACTTGCTGACAGGTATTTTGAAATAAATTGTATTGACAAATAAAATATGCAGAAATTTGCAGAATTTTAAAATATTGTGCACAGAATTCCCCCACCAGTAAGTCATGGTTTGATTCAGGGGTGGCCAAACCTATTGACCCTCTGAGCCACATGTGACAATCTTCAGAAGTTCAAGAGCTGGAATGCATCTGCCAGGGCTCTGGACTTCAGCCCCATGGGAGGTGCTTTGTGGGATTCGGGCTTCAGCCCTCCTCCTGCTGAAGCCCGGAGCCCTGACAGTTGTGCCTGGCAGAGCTGAAGACCTGAGACTTCACCTCCATGCTGGGAAGAAGCCCCTGACCCATCACCCCACTGCAAGGCAGAGGTCCCAAGGTCCCCGCTCCTAGTTTGGTAAGTGCAGAGTGGAGGGAGATGTAGGAGGCTCTGCGAGCTGCACCTTAATGGTAGATGAGCCACATGTGGGTTATGAGCTGCAGTTTGGCCACCTCATGGCTAGTTATTTTATAGTCCCGCCTTGAGGGCAAGGGACTGGACTAGACTTACACGTCTATGATTCTATGATTAACTATTGTGATAACTGCTTTATGTGAATTGACATGGCTGTGCACACTGGATGCTCAGATCTGGAAATTCTACACAATCCTGCACAGCCTATGCTCAGCTTGGAAAATTCCCTTAATAACCCGAGTATTCAAAACTGAATGCTTTAAATTCCCTGTTCTATATTCTGATTTCCACATCTGAAAACTCCCCTACGAAGCTCCTCCATGGCAGTGCAACTCCTAGTGAATGCAACAGGGATCACATATGAGTAACTGAGAAGAATTTGGTCCTTTTTTAAACCTTGTTAAAAGCTAACAATTTTTTAAAAAGTTGTATCACTGGGTTTTCTTATTTCTATAGAGATCGAGAGACACTTATTTTGTGTAACTGAAGCAAACTCATTAAAATTCAGACTCTTAAAGTTGTTTCAGTAGTGGCCAATGTTACTCTCACCTCAGTCTTTGGAAAAGCTTCCTGAAATCTGTAGGTTTAAATCCTGTCATGCTGTTTGCAATCACTATTTAACTTCTGCTTTGACTGTCTCATTTATCCTGCATAACAGAGTGGAGCAGTCAGAGCTTGCCTCTCCTCTCCCTGCCCCCACAAAGTGCTTTGTGGGAGACTTGCTTTTGAAACACAATTTGCTTTCTAAACTCTTCAGATTTGCCTGTTGCTTCAGTGCACCCATTAACTTTCCTGCCAGCAAGCACCCCATTCTGCCTACTGTTGAACACTGCTCCATAGCTACTGTCTCTCACTACCTCCTTCTCTGTTGCAAAGCAACAAATCTTTGGGGGGAATGGGAGCTCCTGCTTTGCCACCTTCAGTGCTGCTCCCCTGATTCATTAAGGCTCTCCTGCAACTCCCTGTACCCATCTGTTCAATGTCCTCCCCATCACAGTTCTGGCTTGTATTGGTATTGTAGTAAGAAGCCCTTGAGGAATTCCATCATGATTTCAACAATTTCCATCCCACCATCAACCTCAGCCTGGACCAATCCACACAAGCGGTCCATTTCCTTGACACAACTGTCCTAATAAATGATGGTCATATACACACCACCCTATACCGGAAACCTGCTGACCACTATACTTACCTACATGGCTCTAGCTTCTATCCAGGACACACCACTCGATCCATTGTCTACAGCCAAGCTCTAAGATACAACCGCATTTGCTCCAATCCCTCAGACAGAGACAAACACCTACAAGATTTCTACCAAGCATTCTTAAAACTACAATATCCACATGGGGAAGTGACAGAGCCACATGGGGAAGTGACAGAGCCACATGGAGAAGTGACAGAGCCACATGGGGAAGTGACAGAGCCAGACGAGTACCCAGAAGCTACCTACTACAGGACAGACCCAACAAAGAAAAAATCAGAACACCATTAGCCATTACCTTCAGCTCCCAACTTAAACTCTCCAACGCATCATCAAAGACCTACAACCTATCCTGAAAGATGATCCCTGACTCTCACAGATCTTGGGAGACAGACCAGTCCTCGCTTACAGACAGCCCCCCAACCTGAAACAAATACTTACTGGCAACCACACACCACAAAAACACTAACTCAGATACCTATTCTTGTAACAAAGCCCGATGCCAAATCTGTCCACATATCCATTCAACTGCACCATCATAGGACCTAATCACATGAGCCACACCATCAGAGGCTCATTCACCTGCACATCTACCAATGTGATATATACCATCATGTGCCAGCAATGCCCTTCTGCTATGTACATTGGCCACACTAGACAGTCTCTATGCAAAAGAATAAATGGACACAAATCTGACATTAGGAATCATAACATTCAAAAAAACAGTAGGAGAACACTTCAATCTCCCTGGCCATTCTATTACAGACTTGAAGGTGTCAATTTTAAAACAGAAAAACTTCCAAAACAGACTCCAACGAGAAACTGAGGAACTGGAATTAATCTGCAAATTGGACAGTGTCAACCAAGGGTTAAACAGGGACTATGAGTGGCTGTGTCATTTTACTAATTGAATGCATTTTCCTAGTTAAGTCTCTTTCACAGATTCTTATCAACTGTTAGACATTTTCATTACAAAAGGTTTTTTTTCTCTTGCTGATAATGGCCCATCCAAATTAAACAGCCTCTTAGAATTGGTATGGTAATTTACAACTCTTTTTTCTTCTTCTTTCTGTGTGTATAAATGCATCTTACCTCTGTTTGCTCCATTCTATGCATCCGATGAAGTGGGCTATAGCCCACGAAAGCTTATGCTGAAATAAACTGATTAGTCTCTAAGGTGCTTCAAGTATTCCTCGTTTTATTTATTAACTTTACTGTGGCTGCACTTGGACCTAATGGGACACGTGCTCTGTGGTTGAGAGACTAACTTTGTGTCTCTATATTTTTGTTTTTTTGTGAGATTACAAACAGGTGCGAAAGCGTTTTGTAAGAAATGGTGCCATTTTGTTTTATCAAGAAATGGTGGGTGAGGTAATATTTTTTGGACCAGCTTCTGTTGATGAGAGAGACAAGCTTACACATAGCTGTTCTTATATTCTGTGTACATTTCCCAGACCCGAACAACTAGAAGTTGGAACAGACTGTTTAGCATAAATAGCTAGCATTTCAAGGTGAAGTGGCCAGTTAACATTTATCCAGTCATGGGCTGGGGAAGTTGGGGAGGCAGGTTTAATGGGTTACAGATTGTTGTATTAAGCCATAAATCTAGTGTGTCTATTTAGTCCATGATTTTTAGGGTTTAGCAAAGTTATGAATTTAAGCTCCCAGGCTCGTCTTTTGAAAGTGTTTTTTTGGGTTTCCTCTGAGGATGAGGACTGATAGGTCAGATATAGAATGATCATTTGTGAAAAATATTCACTCCCCAGGTGATGTGGTGTTTTTGTCTTTTTATCATTTTCCTGTGTGAGTTCATTCAAGAGCAGAGTGATTGCTCTCACCCACATAGTTGTTACTGGGATGTTTAGTGAGTTGGAGAAGGTACATCACCTTGTCTCTGTAATATCCTCTCTAATAGCTGCAACAACACTACATACTTTTATTTTACCATAGTTTACAAGAAACTCCTGCAATGAGAAGTACAGGTGCAGGGGGCAGGCAGAGGGGAAGCTAATTTTTCGTATATATTTTTTTAATTGTTTGAAAGGCAAGGGATGAAGCTCTTGTCTTCTTTACAAATCAAAGACCTTGAGATAACTGTAGATAATATTAACAAAATGGGCTTGACAGGTTTCTATGTAACTCCTACTTCCCACACTCCCTCTTCCATTAACATGATGGCTGCCACTACTGTATATTCAGTTGTTTGGCTTGTTCAATCTCTGAGCCTTTAGGTCTTGCCTTGATTATAACTGATGAGTCTTCCCTTGAGTGAAGCCTTGTAATGATGAGTATTTTATTCATCTGGCTATGAACAAAAAAAGATAGAATGACCTGCTCAATTCCTTTACATATGCCCCTCATTTTCTCTTTCAAGAATATCAAAAGGTACCAAACAATCATTCCAACATGATGGCCTTCTACAGAAAAGCTATACAGACAGGTTGATACAAGATTCACTCAAGTGATACACTGGACAGTAGGTGATCGAGTCAGACAGAATATTGTCAGTGTATTCCAAAGGAGTATTTCTTTAAGACATCTTTTTATTGCAACTCCTGTGCTTTCTATATAACCTTCATCCTAGGTTGTTAATTTGAAGGAGTAGAATGTCTGCTTTGGGGTAAGGGGAGTTCAGTGTTAGCATGGGTAGTTCAAAGAGTGCACAGCTCCATTACAAAACCTTTCAGAGTAGTGTTTAGGTCTATTGCTGAGATATTAGAAAATGTTAATAGTGAGAGAGAAATCCTAGCCAGAAGATATTGAAGTCCATCGCTGTGGTTAATGTTACTATTATTTTAGTCTGGATGAAAGATGCAGCTCAAGTACCATGCTGAGAAAATGGTGAGCAAAACCTCTGGTGTGATTCATTTAGCTAGGAACTGTTAGCAGGCACAGCTACTGGGTAAAGTGCTTCTTTCCTGGGAAAGATCTGATACTTTAAAGTGGAAATCATCCAGCCCTTGGTACTTGCTTACATGAGCACAGTCAGGCTTAAGGGCTCTCAGACTCAGGGCAGGTCTAACTACACAATTAAGTCTACCTAAGTTCCATCGATGTACAGCCACCATAGTTATTAAATTGCTTTTGTATCTGCACATTAAAGCGGTATGTGTCCTCACTAGGAGCACTTGCACCGATTTAAGTGTCAGTGTGGTGCATTGTGGGATGGCTTATGAAAGGCAGCAACAATTGATGAAATCAGTGCTTACACTGACAATGCATCGATCTATCCACATCGATCTACGTGGTATGCTTCTCACAGAGGTAGAGTTAAGTCCGTGTAGTGGGTGAGTTACACTGGTGGGAGCTATATTTTACTGTAGATGCTTACAGAATTAGATTGACGTAAGCTGTTTTATGTCAATTTAACACTGTAGTGTTGTACAAGTTCAAAATCTAATGCCTCACATCAGAATACAGTGACATTTTATGTCCAACAAGGCAAGGACAGGTGTAAATCATTCAAAAATTACTGCCTCATCTCCCTGAGAATTACTAATGTATTAGCTATATCATCATTACAACCATATAAATTAGCTTGCGGGGAGGAATAGCTCAGCGGTTTGAGCATTGGCCTGCTTAATTAAGCGCTCAGAGTTCAGTCCTTGAGCAGGGTTTTTAGGAAGCTGAGGCAAAAAGCATTTGGATGATTTAGTTGGAGATTGATCCTGCTTTGAGCAGGGGGTTGGACTAGATGACCTCCTGAGGTCTCTTCCAATCCTGATATTCTATGATCCAGGAGATTTGTCTTGTGTCATAGCCTCTGCTAGTGACCTGTGCAAATATCAGACAGACCCTGATGTTCACAACTCATGCCAGCTAGAAGCTTCAGGCTCAAAAGCCAAATCAGTGTGTTTTTTAACTTATGTAAACATAATGCCAACAGACTCCAGTCAGCAACACATAGGATCAAATCTGGGACCTATGGATCTAAATGCATGAACCTCTACTGCATGTGCTAAAAGCCACATAGCCCTTAGGTAAGGCTGTAGCAGAATCATCTCTAAGTGGTCTCAGTGCCACTAGAGGGGACAGAGCACCACAACCAGGAGGTGTGGATTACATGAACTCAATGTGATGTGCATAAAACAGGTGGCAGCTATGGAGTTACTTTTGCTGATCATTTATAAATAGCACTATAAAACTCAAGTGGTGTAAAGATCACATAATATTGGGTGGTACTTGAGTTAACTTTTTATGGTGCT
Organism: Dermatemys mawii; assembly: GCA_007922305.1. Lineage (NCBI taxonomy): Eukaryota > Metazoa > Chordata > Testudines > Dermatemydidae > Dermatemys > Dermatemys mawii. The sequence continues at coordinate 5,952,971 of ML677334.1, read as the reverse complement.
CTGCTGAGGTCTGAGAAAACAGAACTGGTATAATCTGGCGAGAATTTTGGTTTTGCATCCTTATGCTTTAATAAGCAGTTCCTGAGTTGGTAAAACCAATACCAACACCACCCTTGAACTTGTTTTGGGGTTTGACAGTCCTGAAGAATACGGATATGTTACTGTTTCAACATCTATCCTGATAACTTAAAATGCTCAGAGTGAATACAGTGGATTCCATATGCTAGCACCCCGTCAGTTGTTAGCACAAAATTGTTATTATCCAGCAGTTGCTAATAAGCAGAAGGCAGGTTTGCGTGGCTGTAGCCAGGGAAGGAAACACTAGGATGTGCCTTCCCAGGCTGCAGCCCTGCAAACCTGCTTGTGGGCAAGGAAGCAGTGGAGAGGGGGATTCAGCATAGATGCAGGGGCTTGAGGGCCTGTGAAGCCACACTGTACCTCTCCCTGCACACTCCAGGGGTCAGGTCTCAATACATCCCAGTGCAGCCTCCCAGCAAGGTGCAGTCCAGAGAGTGCAGGGAGAAGTAGTAGGCAGCTCTAACATATGGGTGGCAACTGCCCTCCATGTTAGCTGTAGCTTTCCTTCCCAGCCCACAACCCGTTACCTCCTGTCCCTGTATACGGGAAGGTTTGTGGGGCTGGAGGAACCCCAGAAGGAAATGCAGAGATGGACTGAATACTGGCTGCAGGCATGTTTGAGGGACTTCAGCTAGGAATGACATGCCTCAACACTTCATTCTCTAGCTGCAGCCTCACAAATGAGCCAGCAGCTAGGGCCTGTCATCCAAAAAATGTTGTTAATTAGCATGCCATTGCAGTATTCAGACCGCATTAACACCAAAGTCAATGGGACAGGATTGCTTGATTAGCTGGAGACTTTCAGTAGCTGGGTTGCTAGTAAGCAGAATCTACTGTATCAATCTCCTTTTTCTCTTAAGAAGAGAGCAAGGGTTCTTTAAAGACCACAAAGGGAATAAACTAAAATCATACAGTTTCCTGCCTTCTATAGGAACATGTGACCAGGTGGGACTCTAAGAAAACACAATGCCGCAGGAATAAAAAAAACAAAAGTCTTTTTTGTAGAACCAAAGCTTCTGGAATTAGAGGTTTACATTAATGTTTCCAGTCTTCTTTTTCTTCTTTTTCTTTTTCTTCAAAGAAGAGATCAAATTTCTAACCTTTGTGGCTACAGAAAAAAGTTTGAAAACATGAACCCTAAAAGTTAAAAGAAAGCAGACTGCAAGCAGCTAAAACTTGTTTAAAATCTCATTGGCTGTTTGGGCCTGTTATCATTGTTTGAGTGCTTGGAGTTGGCAATGCTATTTTTTCCATTTTGCAATCATGTTGTCTGAGCAAGACGAAGGGCTCTTTATAGGCTGCTGGATCCATGTGTTGTGTGTGTATATAATGAAGAGGTTCAGGAAGAGTGATAACTGTTTTAGCCTCAGCCTTCTGTGGCTCCAGGACTGTGTGGGTGGGCTGTATAATACTTACATGCAACATATCATTGAGCAACTGCGTGTCTCTGGATTCTGTAGAGTAATCTAGACACTGTTGTCTATAATAACTAAGGATACACTTTTCATAGAATTGTAGGAGTGGAAGGGACCTTGAATGGTTGTATAGTCCAGTCCCCAGCACTCAAGGCAGGACTAAATATTATTTTGGCCTAGGTATTTTTATTAAAAGTCACAGGATGCCACAAATAAGGCAACAAATCATGGAAATGTACACAGGGCTAGCATTGGGGGTAGCAAGCAAGGCACTTGGCTAGGGCCCCAGGACATGGGGCCATACAAAGCTTGAAGCCCAAGCTCTGCCACCGAGGGCTGAAACTGAAGAAGTCATGGATATCTGTTAAATTCATGGAATCAGTGACCTCTGTGACCAAATTGTACTTTTAATAATAACCAGGAGATTCAGCTAGAACTAAAGTTCTGGAAGTCTCTTCATTGGTACAGTCTTCTTTCTTTAACTCCTCTTATTTAAGCTGGACTGCAATTCCCTATGTAAGATGGAGGATTCTTTTCCCTCCAGGCACTGCAGAATCCTCCTACAAAAAGCCTGGTGATTTGGGCTTGGCACAGGGAGGAGATCTAGTTCTAGCTGTTAATTCAAACTCCAGCTGGGATTGAGAAGTGGGCACCCATCAACAGGAAGAAAAATTCTTCAAAATTAATTTAGTAAATAATTCTCTTGATTGGTCACCAAGAATAGATTCCAGCTCCCTCTTCTATTGTAATAGCTCAGCAGGGTCAACATGAAACTAAAAAAAATGAACATTTTACTTCCTTTTATACTGAAATATTCTTTGAGTTAGACAACATCACCTAGACAGTTTGTTCTTTGGCTGAATATGCAGGATAAAGCATTGAAACTTACTTTAAAATTTTGTATCATAATGGCATCCATCCTCACAGTTAGTTCAATGGCAGTAAAATTTTTACTCCTTCTGGTCAAAACCTTGATTTGGAAAGGGACTTTCAGATTTTTGCAACTCTTATTGCAAAACACTTGCATTGTCCTTAAAAGTCAGGATTTCAAAATTGTATGACACAAACAGGCAAATGTTTTTCTTTTTCTTTTTTTATTTCATGATTTTTGCCCTCACAGGATGGGGTAGTGGTGAGCCGGGAACACTGATACCAACTAATACCGATGTAAGCAGAATCAGGACGAGCTCTACCCTGACAGCTGGTGGTGAGTTGTGGAGGGTTGTGGAAAAGAACTTTAGGGGCTGACCTCATTTGCATAGGCACACCCATGCAATAGGCTTGGCGGGCACTAGGCACATTTCAGCAGCAGGTCCACACTGCTTTTCTCCTGCAGGCATCCCATTCTTGTTCAGTACAACAATGAGGTATGGTTTTGTTTATTTTCCCCGTGGGAATTTGTTACTGCTCCAACTGTTTCCTCTGAAATAGTGAGGACTTCATGAATTATAGATGACTATTAAATCCAAAGACCTCAGCCTGGGTTGTGATATTGGGTAAAATTTGGGTCTGAGATGTATGCTAACAAATTAATTTGAATCTCTCTGTAGAGAATGCGGAATATACCTAGAGTACTAGCTAATACAATGAAATGCTAGGTAAGTAGTCTAATAACAAAGGAAGAATTTAAATAGAAATGGAAGTACACTTATTAGCAGAGAGGTGTCTTACAACTGTTAACCTGTCCATTACTCTGGTGGTGATGGCATTGCACCTACAATTACTAAAATTAACTAAGCCTTGCAAATGTCATCCACGCCTTTCAACTTACAAGACTACTGCAATGTTCTGTACATTGGCTTTATCTTAAAACCACCTGGTGCATATTTTAGCTACCTGCTTGGTAAATGGCAGTTTGGTTTCCAGGTTGGGATGTGTGTGTGTGTGTTTTGTTTGACGGAGGAAGCATGCTAATAGGATGTCTTCCACTAAAACTCCACACCTTAGGAATGTTGTCATTCTCCTTCCCTTTCCTCTTGTTTAGTAATAGATGCAGTGGTTTTAACCTTCAAGGCATGCTTCAAGGTCCATCTCTTCTTCTCCCATAAGAAACTTGCTAGGGGTGGAGAGCGGTGGTGTGGGAATTCTGTAGGCAGGGGTTAACTGAGTATTATTTTGATGGCTGCTAGGCTATTTGACCTTGGAGAGCACTAATGGCTCTGAGATGACCTTTTAAAAAATGTCGGGCTCCCACACCTTTCAATGGAGCTGTTCTTTTTTTAAAAAAAATTAGCAATTATATCAATATTTTAGATTCATAGAATAATTCTTTTGAGTATCTGTAGTTATTTTGCTTGCAAGAACATAGTGAGGTATTTATAGGTGAGTACATATTGTTTGTAACTTCTCCATTTTACAGATGTGAGAACTAAGGCAGAACCTAAAATAGAACTCAAGAATCCTGATTCCCACTCCTAAATGCTAACCATTAGAAACCATTCTCTTCTGGCATACTGTTGTGCATACCTTGATTCTAGCGAGACTGGAAGGAATTTGGGACTGAGAAAATGGAAGACTTGTGAGGAAAGATTCAAAGATTTGAATTTATATTGTATTAAATGAAAATTCCAGAGAAGACTGTATTATGATACAGAGTCTTAAATTAAAGCTTGGAAGTGATATGGGTCAGTAAAACTTCTGTTTGGTGCCTTGGGGAGTGAATTTACATGTTTTAGTGATGGATAGCCTATTAGTATCTTCCAGCCCTGGGTTAGGGCATAATCTGAGCCAGCCAAACTTGGATTTTGTTCATTACAGTAGGTGGACTTTCAGTTATTCATATGAAACAGGCTGCCCTCTATCCTGTGAGCTCATCCGCAAAGCACAGGTAACAGGAAATGACTGATTGCTTCCTCACTACTGGTACAGAAGAACTAATAGTACTGAATTCCAAAGATCCTGGGTGGCAAGAGATTCCGGCAGTTTCACTGGAGGGATGGGGTGTGACAGAATATACCCCCTGTATTCACACAATATGAACTATTGAATAATCTTTGTACAGAGCATGACTTCTAAGGTATCATTTTAAAAACTCATAATTTGCTGATCAATAATTTTATGGCAAAATAGCACATAGTGCTATAAGTGAAGTTATAAACATAAGATGAAATCAGGATTAAAAGTATCTTTTCCAGATAAGACAGGGGGAGTGGCCAAACCAGTTCCTCAGAGACAAAGGGCAAGCTGACGCCTCAAGCAGGTATAAACAAGGCTGATGGACCATTACCAGGTAAGTGGCCATTTTTTGGCAGGAAAGGGGTCAAAAATCTACATTTTAGCAAAGCAACAACATGGAGTTTCCATCCACACAGACTGCCTCTTGCCTTGCCCCAAGCTGGAAATGCTTCTCAGAAAAAAGGGAGGTGGGAAGAACTATAAAAAGATGGGGCAGACACTGTAAGACACTTTTTTCCCCCAACACATTCACTGCACCTGAAGAGATGAAGGAAGCAGCTGTTGGACTCTAAGGATCCTGAAGAGTTTGGTTAGTACAGCTGCTGAAAACATGTAGTGAGAGAAGCTTTCGTTTTCTAATCTAATATAGTTTGTTAGGTGCCAGTTAGCATTTATCTTTATTTTTCTTGTAACCATTTCTGACTTTTAAGCCTCATTAATTGTACTCATTTAAAATCTCTTTGTAGTTAATAAACTTGTTTTGTTGTTTTGTTTAATCTAGTGTGTTCAAGCCAGGGTCTGGGTAACTCCAGTGTCTGGGTAACTCCATTTGGGGTAACAAGTTGTGTACATATTATTCCCTTAAAGGAATAATGGACTCAATACATTTATACTGTCCGGGCAAGGACTGGGCAGAGAAATGTACAGGACATACGTTTCTGAGGGAAAATCTGGGGCTGGGAATGTTATGGGGGTCACTCTTTGGTAATCTTTTAAGGCTGGTAAGAACTAAGGCATGGCTGGCTGGCTGCAGAACACACACAGACATAGCTGGGAGTGTCTTGCATGTTGAAGGCTGTTTGTGAGCAGTCCAGGTTGGGAGGCTACAGCAGCAAGGCATCATGAAGAGCACTACAAGTTACAGGGTGGGGATGACACAGCAGTCATGCTGTGTAAACCTTCAGCAGCGCAGAAGATTAGTCTGTGTAAATTAAATAGATTTTATTTCAAATATTAAAAAAAATCACATTGTCTTAAATGTGATTATTTCAAGTTATTTTGGTGAGGGAAATCTATAATATGGGCAGCAAATAATGGAACACTAACTCATAGCACTTAGTCTCACTTTATTATTTAATTTTCATTATGAAATAAAAATATTTAAAGTAAGTAGTTAATTTGCTTCTGCAAATTCATTCTGAAGGCCTAAGTCAAACCAGAATCCCTATCTGCATTACATAGATACAGCAGTAATTTATTTCAAGACTGTTCATGAAAATTAAATGTAAAAGCAATGTCTTTTTTAGCCTTGGAACATATCAAATATAATCCCTCAGTTGATCATAAACCTTAAGATTTGTTAGCTGTTGTGATGCATAATTTGCCAAATAGACTCCCTAGCACTGCAATAATTCTTGTTCAATAAATTAAAAGAGAAATAAAACAGTTACACAGGAAGATTCCTGCAAGATCAATGAGTAGGGAATTGGAGTCCTTACTATCTTGATACTACTGTCATTGACATCAGTGACAAAACTTGAATTGATTTCAATGGCATCAGGATTGAGTCTATTAAGCAACTTTTATTTCAGAACCTGGATTTTTAATCCTGGTCAGCTGAACATGGCAAGTAAAAGTGCAAAAATATCTGAACAACAATAGCATTAGTGCTCTCATTTTGGGTGGATGAAATGATGCAGCAAGCCATGACAAAATTATCAGCCAAGCCATTTCAAAGCAGGTACCAGAGTACGGTGGTATTGACTCTGTCATTGTTGCACTTGGCCATGGCAATAACAGGAGTAAGGAAGTTAGAAGAAAAATCTGTAAAGCCAACTTCGTCTAGCATCCGTGTAAACCTGGAATCAAACATAATGAAAATGATGGAAGATCACAACATGGTACTAATTGTGACGGGTTGCCTCCCGGGGTTCCACCTGGATCTGAGCTACCCCTGAGCCAGCCAACCAACCAGCCTGGGCTCCCACTCACCCTGTCATGCTGTGACAGGCTGCAGACACACTCCCAATCTCACACTTTCACCAGCGCACAGGTAGGAACACACCCAGGTGTAGTAACATGCAGACAGGCTTTCTGACCAGCCCCTGCATGGGAAGACTATACAGCTAGGACACTAACCAGTATGTCAGGCGCAAACCCCTCTCTGGAGGGTAAATCCAAAATTATACCATCTTGCCCTGAACAGGGAATTGTACAGTGTAAGCTCATGAAATTCCCGCAATGTGGAGAGGAATATACAAAGCTTTCTGCCCCAAATTATGATTTCCACACACAGGTTTTGGACCAAAAAAAAACCCAACAAAAAACCAAAAACCCACAAAAAAACCCCCAAACAAGTTTATTAGCTACAAAAGATAGATTTTTAAGGGATTATAAGAGATAGCAAACAGATCAAGGCAGATTACCCCACAAAAAAACAAAAACACCATCTAAGTTTAATATACTAAAGAGATTGGATATGGGTAGCAAATTCTCACCCTAAATTATGATTTAAGATGGTTGCAGAGATTCTTAAAGGGCAAGTTGCACTTACTTGCAATTTAAAACCCCAGGCATTCCTTTCACAGATTAGAAATTCTTCTAGCTTGGGTTCAGCTCTAGTTCAGTCCTTGTTCTGAAGGTGTTTCCAGGAGTCTCTTTGCGCGGGCAGTCAGTCAAGAACCACAATGATGTAATTCCCCTGCCTTGAATAGCTTTTGCATATGGCAGGAACCCTTTGTCTCCCAGGTTAGTTCCCCCACCTTTCATTGGAAAAACACTGGTATTCCAAGATGGAGTCCAGTATCAGGTGACTTGGTCACATGTCCCTGTAGAGTGACAGCAGCACTGAGACAGAGACTATTTGTAGCATTCTCGGGAAGGCTCTCATGGTGAGAGATTAGCTTCTTCTTTAAAACATATTATTCTCCCTTATGGTCCTTCCCAGGCAGCCATCTAGACAAAGTGCATTCTGTCTTGTGGGCATTCTCCAGGTGTAAACACATTTGTAATACACATTTATAGTCAATATTTCTAACGTCAGATACAAAAATGATACATGCATATGAATAGGATAATCATATTCAATAAATCCTAACCTTTTCAATCATATCTCACGTGACCTATCTTGTATAAAATACATCATAGTTATGCCATAATCATATAATAATATCTCTGTGAAGAATATGAGATGCAGTGTCACATTAATCTTAATGCTTTCGTTAAAATCTGTTTGAGGTGTGAGTTGGAGTTGAAGTCTACTGCATTTCAAAGATCAGAGTACTCTAAGTATGTGTTATAAAATACAACCACTGCATTAAGTTTAAGTACTCTGCAAAGATACTCAAGTATCAGTATTTCAGAATGGAGGAGGAGAGAACCTTCAATAAAACTCTAAGCCTATTTTAATTGGTGGCTTGGAGGTTAGAGGTCAAGATGAGGGGAAAGAAAATATCAAATTCTTAGGGATTTGGGTGCAGAAAAATTACCCTTAAATCCTCTCAGAGGCTCAGTGCCAAGTGGATGTTATTTACTATACTATAAATCCAAATGGTTTTGCTGAGGTATAGATAATTTGATCACCTAAAAGTTGACTGTGGTGAGTGGTGCTGGAAAAAAAATCTAGTATGCAAAGATGTAAACAAAGGAGGGTATAAAATAGTTCCCTTCTTTGTGAATGAATAACTTGATGAAAATCAACAATAAAGAAGATCTATTCATGTCTGTACTGTTATATACATTTTGATGTCTTGGAAAATGTTACAAGTTGTAAAACAAATGCTTTTTTTGCTTCAGTCTCTTTTTGTTTTAATGTAATGTGAGATGGACTGAAGCCTAAATTGATGAAGGTGCATCCTCACCTTCATGGTGTTGGTACAAGAAGAATATAAAGAAACTTATAGTAAATATGCCCCAGTAAATTAGCTTCCAGAACTTTAGGTATGGGTTGCAAAAGAGAAAAGTAATTGCTATAGTGGGTTCGTAGTACTGTATTTCTTTTATATGCACTCTTTAGCAATCAAAAAGATAAATCCAAATGGTTTTGCTGAGGAAAATGTTCATGAGTTGTGGGTGGTAGCCAGTAAAACCAAATTTTATTGAAATTGAGTTGTCCCCCTCCCTACTCTCTACCACTGTCTGATAGCCTTGAATTTCACAGCAGTTTTACACAGTGCTTTTTGAGTTTCTAGCTGGGATTAGTGTCGGGGTTAAAGTCACATGATATGTCTACTGATTGGCTGAGTCTGTGTTCATGAATGTCTGTAAATAATATGGAGTCTCTGAGGAAAAATTTTCAGTAAAGCATGTGCTGATATGTTTATAAAAATCTTTTAGTCTCCCTAAGCTATTACCTTTTGGAATTTCCTTGTTTATATTGCCTTGGTTATGGGTCTGTTTCCCCCACAGTAATCTGGAGTCTGAGGACTTGGCTACACTTGCAGATGTAGCGCGCTTTGGGTTAAACCAGCCTTCAGAGAGCACATTCAGGAAAGCGCTGCAGTCTGTCCATGCTGACAGCTGCAAGCGCACTGGTGTGGCCACATTTGCGGCACTTGAAGCAGCATTGGGAGTGGTGCATTATGAGCAGCTATCCCACAGAGCACTTCTTCCCATTCTGGTGCTGTAGTTTGTGGGAAGGGGGTGTGTGGTATGGGGCATCTTGGGTTCTGTCCCAAAACCCCGTGATGCATTGGTTCGTATCCCAGCCATCCCTATGCTTTCATCCACATTTGATGCCATCCATTCAATGGTTTTTAAGCAGTGCGCTCTGCCTTCCCTTTTGGTCTGTGGGAATGGAGTCCGAACTGCTGAGGAACATGCTGATGAGTCTCGCCAGCACATCATGTTTGGCAGTCGAGTTATGCCTGAGGATCCAAACGGACACTGAGGACTCCAATGATACCAACTCGCATTATGCATATGACACAAGATTGCTTGTGGCATGCATGGATATGCTCACCACCGTGGAACACCACCTTTGGGCTTGGAAATCAAGCACTGAGTGGTGGGATCACATCGTCATGCAAGTCTGGGATGACAAGGGGTGGCTGCAAAATTTTTGGATGAGAAAAGCCACTTTCATAGGACTGTGTGAGGAGTCCATAATATTGTGAGGGGAAGGGTGAAAACTTCATTCAGTCATGGGACTCGGAGGTTCAAAACCTGGAGGTTCAAAACCTGTTGGCAGAATTTGAACAGCCAGAGAACAGAGCTCTAAGAGGGGTCCATAATGGGGCTGCAAGGATTAGGGATGCCTTGAGGGAGCAATTTGAGGCTGAAAACGACCAGTAATGTCTCGTGCCCTGCATAGTAGAGAAGTGCAGTGGTTCCAATGTCAGTAGGAATCTGTGTTTGCTATGCTGACTTACAGTGTCTGTTATTTTCCTGGGCTAAGGTATCTTTTACGTTATGCAATAATAAAGTATGTTTTCAAAGCCAAAAAATCCATGTATTGAAAAGAAAATTCATTTATTGAAAACCCTCCACAGAAATACAAAAAGGGGTCGGGGGGGGGGGGGGCAGGAATGGTACAATCACAGACTTGCATATGTTCTGTTATCATACTCAGGAATCCTGTCTGGAGTGCTGTGTAATGAGTGCTGCACTTCAGAATGACTATAAGGCATGGTGATGGCGTTTGAGTGTAGTGGATATGGGTCATAGTTTTCACGGATGGGTGGTAAAGCTACAGGTGTTGGAGGCCTTGGAGGTGGTTAGAAACTGGATGTTGGGGAAACTGGGTGGAAGTGACATGGGGTACAAGAGAAAGGGCTTTGGGGAGGGGAGGGTTCTGGGGAGCGTGACAGCAGTCCACCTGCATGGCGATGAACGCCTGGATAGAGTCTGCTTGGTGCTCCATTATGCTGATCAGCCGATCCGTGCTTTGCTGCCAGAGCACCATTTTTCTGGCAGATCTTCCTTTCACTCTCCCTCCACTTCTGCGCCTTTAGATTCTTGTTCAGTGACTGCTGCATCACTTCATGCAGCATGTCTTCTTTGCTTTTACGCAGCTTCTTCCTAAGTCTTCGCAGTCTCTTAGCTGGTGATAAGACAGACGGCTGAGATCTCAAGGCTGCGTCTGTAAAAGCAAAATGCAACACTTAACAGAGGCAGCATTGTTCACATCAGAAAGAGCAATGATTCCCCTACACTTAAGGAGGGCAAGCACAGTCTACACCATAGCATAATTTGCCCATCCCAAAGCAAGTGCACATAACCCCCGGGAGCTGCAAAATGGTGAGTAAGCACAGGGGTAATGGGGACTGATTCATGGCTGTACTGTCCTTTGGGTTTCTGTGCCTAGGGGAGAGCCGACAGCTGCAGGGGGCACCTACACTGAATACTGTCCCAACATTTTGCACAGAAGATATCTCACTGCTGAGGGTGACTATGGAAGCAAGGGAGTGTCTTCTGCTACAATGCAGCTTCCGCCCTGGCCCATATGCAGCTTGCCCATGTGCAGCAATGGTCTCCCCACCCCTCACGGCACAGTGGCATGGACACTGTTAGCCTGACTGGGACATGGACCATGGTGGCTCTCCCACTAAACCTCACAAGCGCATTGCCCAAGTTCTGGATGAAACCTTTGAAGAGATCACTGAGGCCAATTACTGCATCCCAGTCATGGCCCCTTTCAGTCATGGCCCTTGGTATCTGTCCAAAGATATCGTAATTCCTAGGGCTGGAGAGCACTTGGGACTGCACAGCTTCCTGCCACAAACACTGATGACGTCCATCACCTCACCATTGCTTCATACTGGGGATCTCCTGGCATGTGGAGGCATGGTTACCTGGAAAGATGCACTGAGAGCACTCCACGCCTGACTGAGCAAACAGGGAGGGTATTTTCAAAATTCCTAGGGAATTAAAGGGTGGGTCTGATGGTTGGCTACCTGAGGGCAGGGCAGCCGAGTTCAAACTGATGTCCAGAGTGGCTAGAACAGGCATTGTGGGATATCTCTGGAGGCCGATCAGAGTGCATTAGGCATCCACACTGGGACCACAGAGCTCCAGCGGGGGCACATCAAATGTTACTCCTCTCACTGAGGTGGAGTACCAGGAGCGCTCTAGCCACAGAGTCAGAGTGCTCTATGTGCTTTGCCAGTGGGGACAGTGAGTGAAGTAGAGCACACTGGGCAGCTTTATTGCACTCTAACTTGCGAGCATAGCCAAGCCCTAAATAAGCATCATTCTTCTAGCCAGCATGCTCTTGGAAACTAATGTGATCTTATACTACTTTATTTTTTGTGGTTGATTTAAATAAGAGACTATCAAAAGCTAGTAGTTCCTTGAATTCTTTATTCCATACACTAAGACATTGGCTTTCATACACAAAGATGAAATTTGCTTGTTCAAATTATTTTAATTGTATTAATACTTCCTTGCAGAAGATTTCAGTGCAAACAACAGTGTGAAAACAAGTGGTTTTGTACTTTTCAATAGAACAGCAAAATTTCAGAAATGCAAAATTGTCTGAAACTAAATCATAACATGTAAGTTCACTAAACAGTGTTCACTGTCTTTGAACCACTTGAGTTATAAAGGGTATTTGGCTGCTGCATGCGTGTCTGGCTAGCTTTGATACACAGGAAAAGAACTTTGGGTAAGAGGGTCATGATTTATAGGTCACTTGTCTGATCATAGCTACACATAACTAATAAAATCAGTCAGCAAAAGCAAAATAACTGAGGTACATTACTATGATTGTGACACTTTGTCATGTTGCACATTGTATCCTTCTGCAGCAGTGAATTCTGTGTTCTCCCTAGCCTTTCTGTCCTTGCTGCCTAAATCTGTTGTATGTATTTGCATTAAGTAGTGCCTGGAAGCCCCAATCAAAGTCAGAACCACACTGTACTAGGCATCTGACAGTGTGAATAAGACAATTCTTGCCTTGAAGAGGTTGTGCCCTAAATAGGAAGTTGACGTACATCAATATAGTAGAGAATAAGGGATAGGTCTTGCTCGTTGCATTATTCTGAACATCTATTTTCCCATTTCCATTAAGTTTCCATCTGCTACACACCTTTCAGCTTTTGGGAAATACCCAAGTTATGCTCATCTGTTGGTAAGGAGCCTTCCTCTGTCTAGATTAAAACAATCTAGAGTTTGTTGGCTTTATTGCTGTTAGTTTCATTGGTGGCAGTTAAATTACACGTTGATGGTAAATTATTCTGAGCTTGTGTAATGATTTGGCTGCATGGGTCATATACAGGGACTTCAAAAAATAAAAAAACAAGAGCTTGAATGGTTGAGCTAAAGATTTTTATTCATCAGCTTAATGGCAATAGCAGATGAGTAAATGTCTACACATGGTCTAGCCACTAGACGAGGACATAGAACTACACTGTTTTAGAGTGGGTTACACTTTTAAACAGGTTAATTTTTTTTCCTGCCATTTTATGAAGGTACAAATCTAGAATGAAGGAGATACTCTTATTTATGCATAGTAGTTTCATGCTTCATTAAAGCTGCTATTTTTTACTTTATAGAAATGAAAATAAATATTGCCCGTGGCTAAGCGGAAGCAGATATCAAGGAAGCTGGCTTCCTACTGCAGGAAAAATAAATAACATCAGTATCTGGATATATTGTAATTGTGTGTATAAGTAAAACCAGTCCTGGAACAGAGGTGGCTGCCAACAGCACACAGGCCTTCCCATATTTCAGAGCTCTCCATTAAACATCAATCACTAGTTCTGCCTTACGAATTGATTATAGTCAAAGTTATGATCAAGAGCGACCTGACACAAAGAAATAACATCAGAAAGTGCCTAGCAATCTCCTTCACCAATACTAAAAACTTGGCTGCATTTAAGAGAAACCGTAAGACTACATCTAAAAGTCTCATCTGGTGATGGCTACCATAAAAAGCAGTAAGTCAAAATTTATGTAGTTAGGTGAATATGTAGCAAAGTGCTCACTGTTCCTAAACACTTAATTTCACAGGGTCACTTGAGAACATTAGAAACATTGTACTTACAAAGTACTTAAATCTATTTGTAGTTCACATACCTCATCATAACAAATATTATTTACTTAATTCAATGAAGGTTTGGAATATGTATTTACCATTTTCCTTTTTTTAAAGTGAATTAGTGCTTGGGTAGAAGATGCTAAATGGAAAACTCTAGAGCCCTTAAAATCTCTGTTCATCAATAAAACACAACAGTAATGGTTGAATCCTTCTTTGCTTGATAGGGCTGAGATTAAAAGCACTTCACCTAAGTAAAGGAGGGTAAAAATATACAAGATTGCTCTTGCCCTGGTCTTAAATGTAGGAGATCAATGAGCTATACTTAGTGGCAATCTGAAACAAACAAACAAACAAATCAAAAAAGAGATGTTGGAAAGTAATCTGTATGTCCTGCTGTTCTTCTTACCCACGGAGGTGTTTAGTCATTTAATGTTGTTCCAATTCTTGGCCTTCGATAAGTATAGCACTTCATTGTAGATGGAAGCAATATGAACTCTTCCACACCATGATATGGAGACAAGACCTCCTCTAAGAGTAAGACATTACAGTAGTCCTGTCCACACAACCTTTTCACTGAATACTGGTAAGTTGCCCATAGTGGAGGTGCTTTCAGTGTTGTACTACCTGCTTACTCAGAACTAGATTAATATCCTCTACTCTCACTTGAGCCACCAAGATGGTGACTACTTCAAGACTTGAACTGGTGACTAGTCACTATAAGGCTTCATGTAACAGTATCTATTGCTCCAAGACCCTCACATACCTTCCATTTCTCAACAGTAGCTGGTGCTGTTCACTACCCCAAAATGCAGTTAAATACCTGATTTCCCCAATGCTAAACCACATATCAAAATGAAACCTTGTAAAAGACCTCATCCCTGAAGGACAGTCACACTTCTTTCACTTGAGGGGGGAAAACAGCTTCCGTGATGGGCATGGAGCTATCACTAAATGGAATTTCATGAAAAATTGCTGTGCAGAATGATGCTTAATCTATTGATAGGTAAATTGCATTAACTCCACTTATACAGAAATATATTAACAATTTATCTCAGATTTCACCAGATGGCAATCATCACTTGTGTAGTTAGCTCTTAAGTACTTGCACACATTGCTAGCAGTCTTGTGGCAGAAATGGGGTGTGTGCATGTCTCTCTCTCCTGCAAAACACCTAATTCTGAGACTGGGTAGCTCCTGAGGTGGGTTTCAGGTGCTCAACTCCTGACATAAAGCATATCACACTTTTTGTGGGGATGCACTCTTTGTGTGTCTCTGGAAAAATTTCTATTGTTGTTGTGTAGAAACCAATGTAACCATAGTCTGCTGTGTGGGACTAATGTTGCTCTCACTTGAAGTTATCCCATATATGAATCCTTATTTTATCAACTAACGAAAAGGAAGGACAGCATCAAAGGTAGCAAAGAGAGAACTCTCAATGCTCTTTAAACACAGGAGAGAAGGCTGCAGTGGATGGATGTACTAAAAGATGATGAAGGTGTTGGAAAGGGCAAGGATTCTTTCATAGCCACACGAATTGTCTTCAGACCACAACTAACTAAATCTCAAATGAACAAAAGAAGAAAAATCACTATTTACTGGCTCAGTATGCAATTAAAGAAGCAAAATGTTTTGAATTATTTGCCCAGGCCTGTATCTTATTTGACTCCAGAGAATTCACCTGCCTTATCACCTCTGTGCTCCATGGCCCTCGATAGTTCTTTGCATGTCTCTGGCTGTTAGAACCTGGTGTTTGTACTGTAGTGTTTCTTTGATGCTTCACTATGCTTCTAGATCCCTGATTTCAACAAGTTTTTTTCCCCAAAGCTATTGCAGGGGGATGAGGGAGAAGTAAAGCATCCTGAGTAGACCTGTAACAAAAGGGTCATTTTCTGTTCTGTTTTTTAAACAGGGATTTATGGTCACTTTTCGCCATTAGTAGGCATAACTGAAATCTTAAGTGCCTGTGCACAAACCTGACTGGGCCTGGCTACACGCAGCTTTTATTGTCAAATTAAAATTTCTCTCGGGAGTTCCATTTTATCCTATGTCGGAGATGGCTTTGTGTGCAGTTTCTGACAGATAGCCTTATCCTTGTTCAGTAGCTGTACTCTTGCCCCTAAGAATCTTTTTAAAAGAAAATTAGGTCACTAATACACAAACTTTACCATAAGGCAATTACAAATGCTGCTGACATGCTAACAAAAGCAAGAAATGTAATGTTTTAAACCACCTAGTAGTACATAAGGTGTCTTCCTCCCACAGGCATGCAATTTTCCATTGCTACCTCTCCCATCCCCTAGACCTTGATCTTTTAAAATTACCCTTCTGAAGAGCCTCTTCTAAAATGCCCTTCTTCCAGCACAACCAACTACTATACACCAAACATCCACAGATACTAGTGTTGGGTATGGGGGCTTGTGATGTATAGGAATAAATAATATTCCTTTAAAAAGTTTGAGCCTTCTAGTGGTCTGCACTGCCAAGATTTTAGATTTACATAGCACCAGAACAGCAGTGTGTATACGTAGCTAAGCCTGGCATATTGTATACAGTGGTTCCTTCATATTATATGTATTGTAATGAGCAAAGGACAACAGGGAGATAATCTGGAAAGGGGATGTGTGCTGAGGGAGGCAGAATTCTGGTTGTTGTGTATGGTATGATGGGAAGGTTCCTGTCGGTAGAAGACTGGAGGTTATGTACTGATAAGTTGCCTAACTTTTTTTATTTCATTGCTTTCAGCGGGTGGTGTAGCAACCTTTACTGTATCACAATGAAGTTCTGTATATTTTGGGTATTTATAGAACATCCATCACTGTTAGTGCTAATAAATAACTCCTCTCACAGGTATGGGGGTGTTCTGTGCTATTTTGGCAGGAATCTTCAAAGCTTCAGTGTAACATGAAAAGCAGCTCATTTTCTTATGCACTAATTTGATCATTCTTAAAAGCACTTCCATATGAACATCTTTGTCCACTTAGACTGATCTAAGGGGCAGCCTTCATCTACCAAACTAGGGAAGACTGGCATAAGCAACATTAGCTAATGGAATATTAGAAGTGGCACTCTCGGAAGGAGCAGATCATACTGAGACAGTTTTCTGATGTTCTGCCATGAATTCGTTTTTCTTGGCTCTTATGGAATGCTGGAGGCAGTTTGTATACTTTTAGCTTAAGAGGTGGCATGTTTAAGTTTAGATTGCTCATGGGGAAGTTCCTCCGCCAATATTGCAAAATGCACTAGCATGTAAGTATATAGCTGTCTAAACTGAGTCAGGTTTGTGCTCTTAACCTTGGACTGGGTTAAGACGTACTAGACAGACTACTAACCTTGGACTGGGACGTACTAGACTGTACTGGGATGTACTATGCATCTATGTGTTGCCAATAGACGTACTAGACAGACTGCAGCTCTTCACTTTGTTACACAGATTTCAAACCTGACTCAGTTTAGACAGTGTGACAAAGCTCCAAGTCTGTACTTGTGGGTCCTGCGCTTCCTGGCAGATTTAGGGGCCTCAGAAACTCATCTAGGCCCCAGAGTGACCTCCCTTTCTCAGTATAATTGGCAAGAGTCACCACCTAGTGAGTTACCTTCATCACAGGCCAGTATGGAAGATGGAAAAGGGGGGAGCCCGGGCCCGCCCTCTACTCTGGACTCCAGCCCAGGGACCCTAATAGTATCAGCTAAGATGGCTGACCTTTTAGGCACAAAACACAATACAATTCCCTGGGCTACTTCCCCACAGCAGTCCCTGCTTCTTCAAACTCCACTTCACCCTTACCTCAGGGCCTCCTTCCTTCAGTATGATATGTTGTCCACCACTCAGTCTCACCAACAGCATAACTTCCTTCCACAGCTCCTGACACCCACAGCCCACCTGACTAACTGGGAGGTTTTTATCTGGTTTCAGCCAGTCTCTGATTGGCTTCAGGTGTCCCAATTAGGCTAGCTGTTTCTACTCCTTTCTAGAAGGTTCTTAATTGGCCCCAGCTGTCTTGATTGGCCTGGAGTAGCCTTTGTTTGGCTATCCAGGGAACAGGGACCTGCACATCCTGAGACTAATGTACCTGCCTTCCAGCACTCTCCCATATCCTTCTGGTCTGACTCCGTCACAACAGCTATATACTTACATGATGTGTAACAGAGCGAAGAGCTGCAGTCTGTGTAGTACATCTATTGGCAACACACAGATGCATGTTAAAATTTCCTGGTAGTTCTGCAGACTATGCAGTTTATCCGCCCAGACCTTCAACAGCTGATGTAATACTTGTTACAATGGTATGCTGATATTGAGGAAACAATATATTTAATATCACATACATACTCATTTGAGTTTTCCTAAGCAGCTTCCCTGAATTGGGAGGGCTGGCAAACAAATCTGCATGGAAAAGAGTCCGTGTAGCCTCTTCTGCTCATCATCCCTCATGCACTCTAGGAGTAGTATGGTGTATGCTTGCTGCCAAAGCTTAAACAGGGTAAAGCACTTTACTGATCTTCACTTTCTCGTTCTACTGTGGTGGTTTGACAAAACTAGTGTACAGATCTTTTGTGTCATAGACCATTGCACATGAAAACTATATTCTTGCCATGTGATGTAGGCAAGAGATATATGTTATGCTTTGTGGAAAGAAGATCATGGTCAATTGCATAGGCACTATTAACAATTTAGTTTAAAATACTGATGTGCCAACTTTCCAGAGACACTTGAGCATCAGAACTCCAGCTGTGAGTCCCTTCATTACCATTTGGCAGCATCTACTTCCAAAATGTCACTGTATTGTCTGACTGCTACTATCACTTTGATTCTGTACAGCACCACTCTATAAAAGGTCAAGGTTACCATTTTACAGTAGAAAAAGTCTGAATGATCTGGAAGATCAAAACTAAAATCTTAAAAGGAAAGAACTCCAATACATCATAAGATGCCATAAAACATAAAAGTATAAAACTTAATCAAAGACCATTTCCCCCTGATCCCTCACTTCCCTTCCTCCCCTTGCCCACTCCGGGCCAGGCAAAAACAGAGGGAACAACAAAGGAAGCCAACTTGTATTTTACTTCTGCATCAGGCAGATAACACTAAAAATGCTGTGAAGAGAACATGAAGAAGCTTCCACAGTAAGATATTATCACTTCCTGGAAGCATCATAAGGTTCTGGAATAGCATGACCAGCACTTAAAATAATCTTGAATATCATCTTTGTGGAGATTGTTAACATTTTCTTGGCATTCACTGATCCAGTGATTCATTTGAATTTGACAATGATCCTGCTTCAGGAGTGCTGGCTCTTTTTTTGTGTTCATCTTCCTGTGAATATTTGTGCAACTCAGTTTTATTTGCATTAATGCTCTTGGAAAGCAAATATCTAATTCTTATGTACCAGTAAATAGGAAGTGGTATGTTTCATGATACTGAACACGTTTTGACACACCAGGGTAACAGTTTCCCTAAACCCCTCAACATAGGAAGAACACTTAGACAATTAAACAGGACACACAAGAATCTGAGAATTCCCTGCACAGCTACATGTTATAACACCCTAATTTTTTTTTAGCAGTGATGCTTTGAGCAAGGGTTATGTGGCCTGGAAAGGATACTAAACTTACATTTCCTTTTCTGCTACCTCGCCCTGAGTGATCTTCTTTCCCTCAGATAATTGGGAGGTAGAGCTTGAAGCAGCTACTGAGGCTCTGAAACCAAATTACACAAATGTTCAGGGAAGAGAACGACTATATTACGTGTGAAGTATAGCCAGTTGCAAGTAACAAATTTCAATATCAAATACAGAACAGTTTCTTTCCTTCCCAAAGTCAGCCAACTTCAGGAGTAGTCAAGCAATTAATAACTTACACCAAGCTTCATGTGCATGTCTGCTTCATTCCATGCCCTTGCAACTATGTAGGAGTACTGAAGCCTAATATAATCCTCTTGAAGCACTGAAATAGGTCTAACTGCCAAAGATCCCTTGGAAGAGAGACAATGTAATACAACCCCTCCTCATCTTGAGTAGCACATTACTACATCAGCTATGCTAGGGAAGTCACCATGATGTCTGTGTCTTATGGAGTAGGGTACTACTCAACAAGGTTAGAGAGTTCAAAGACTGATCTACAAATATTAACTGGAAACCACTAGGAAATCTATCACCTTCCTAGAAGATCATTCCTTAGGGAACAGTGGCTCTGTATTTTGGCCTTCACTGCTCCATCCCCATCTTTCTCCAGACATGGAGACTGGACTCTGCTGTACGCCAGCAATAATACTATCATGAGCTTCTAGGGGTACGGGAAGTGTACCGAGTTGCTCCTCTGCCTCTCCTTTCAGGTCCTCTAGCACACTATTCCATTGAGGGTTAGTCCCTTATCCCGTGTTGTAAATATATTATTGGGCTCAAATCTCTTACTGAAATTAATTTAGATCTATTACTGAAATTATTTGGGTTCCAAGAACACATGCCCGTTGAGATCCTGACAACTTAATCATACAAGCTAAGTGAGAAAGTGTCAAATACACAATCACACCAACCTTCTGCAAAAGTGAAACCCCCCTGTTTCTCAGTACAGTATCTGTTTCTGGTTGAATTTCTCACTTCATTTGTCAAAGTAAAATGTAGTGATTCCCTCTTAAAAGAACCCAGCTAAAGCCATCAGAACAGTAGGAGATCAAGAAGTTGAAAAAAAAAATCATGTTTTAGTTGGTGAACATTCTGTTGCAATACAATGTGCATTGTCAGTCATCCAGTAAATTCCTACACAAGGCCTCTGTCACTAATGTCTGATAAATACCTTGTTTAGATCGCACAACAGCTAGAGGAAAATATCAGTAAAACTGAACTGAGCAATTTAACCTTGAGCTTCAGACAGGTAAAATGTCATAACTCAGAAAGCAATAGGGCTTTTTTAATGGCTCTAATGTTGTACACCAGTGTGCTATATTGCCTCTGAAAACACTGCATCTGTTATACCGTGCAACAGCTAGCATGCTTAGATCTCATTGGCCTGCAGACCACTGATGAAGGAAGTTACTGTGGATAAATGACATCATTTGATTAAGTTCTCAGCATTATATCGAAACTACCCATATACACTCATTCATAAACCAAATATTTTTGGTAAAAAAGTGAAGCATCAAAGAGTGGAGGTCGGCTTATAAATAGGTCTACACCAAAAATGTGATGATTTTAAACTCTATGGAATTATTGAAGTGAATTGAATATCTAATACATAGTTGTTTTGTTTACCTGGCGCGCCTGCAGGTATGGAGCCTCTCAGCACCCTGTGGCCACTGTTTGCCGTTCTCAGCCAATGAGAGTTGCGGGAAGTGGGCTTTGCAGGTAAACAAAATGTCCCGACCCGCCACTGGGAGCCAAAGCTTGCCAACCCATTTATTAATGTCAATACTGCAGCCTTTTAAAATTGCAAAGGCTTTGTTTAGTGAACTAGATTGGCTTGAAATGAATATTAAAAGAGCAGTGCTGCAGATCTGCATGACATTTGACCCAGGCATTTCACAAAATGTTACACCTTACAAGCCAATCGGAAAAATACAATGAACGATAGTATTATAGCACTGGTGTGAGTCCACTATTGTGTAATTTGATCTTTTCATGCATTTCTAATAATGGACCTCATAAGTCTCAAGCCAATATGAATGTAAAATACGCAGAATCGATGGAATTTCTAATAGAATTTAAATAGCCTGTTATCTCCACAAACATGCCAATCTACAGGGCTGCTTTGAAATAACTAAAAAACAATAATAATTTGACAGTGATAAAGCAGGTGACATTCTTATATAAAGTCCTACAAAATCTATAACTATCATAATAAGCTATTTTTTTGTACTAGTATTTAAAATGAACAACGGTGAAATCAAAAGAAAATGGTCTGCTTATCATGCAGTGTTTAAACTTAAAATTGTTGAATAAAACAATAATTACGCCACTGCTCATGAATTCTGTATTGAGAAGTAAGTAACAGAATGGCAAAAAAATAAAACAACACTAAAAGACACGCCAAGAAGCAAGAAAAAATGTCCAATGAAAGATCTTAGTAAGTGGGTTGTTGATTGTCGACAAATGGGTACATTGTCACTAGAAATGGAATTTGTCTGCATGCTCTGTGAATGTCAAAAGCCATCAATGTTTGTCGGATCAGTTGGTTAGTGTACTCACTTCATGAACCATCAGGGTCTCCATATTCGTCAGTGAACAAAGATAGTGCAAAAGTTGCCATGAGATCTGGAAATAAAAATCAAATCTTTCCAAAGGTTTATTATAAAATATCAAAAGGAATATGCATTTAAGCTGAAACAAATAGGAAATATGGATGAAATACCAATGACAGTTGGTCTCCCGAACAACAGAATGGTAACCAGTGTTGGTGAAAAAACAGTTTTAATTAAAACCACTGGATATGAAAAAAATCCATTTTATGGTGGTTTTATTGTGTTTGGCAAATGGATCAAAGCTCCCTCCTGTTGTTGTTTTTAAAAGAAAAAACTTGCCTAAAAACATGAAATTTCCTGCTGGTGTCATCATATGTGCATGTGAAAAGGGATGGATGGATGGATGAAAGTGGGACTACTGAATGCTGGAAAAAGTGTGGAATAAGAGACCAGGAACACTTTTCAAGAAACCTGCTATGCTCGTTTGGGACATGTTCAGGGCACACCAGATGGATGAGGTGAAAAATGTGGCCAAAAAAAAGAAAACTACTTTGGCTGTAATACCTGGAGGCTTAACTTCAGTTCTACAACCACTTGATGTCTGCCTGAACAAACCCTTTAAAGACAGGCTACACAAAATATGGTCTGAATGGATGTGCTCAGACAGAAGTTGACAAAAGGCAGGAATCTTATGAAGCCTGAAATCAATCTGGTCACCCAGTGGCTCAAGGATGCATGGGTGTCCATTCCCTCGGACATGATAGAAAAATCATTTAGAAAATGCTGTATCAGCAATGCACTCCATAGCTCAGAAGATGATGCCACATTTGATGATGACACAACAGAGGCTGATGAAAAGAAGGAATCTGAGTCTGAAGACAACACTGCCAACATCTATGATGACAATGCAGGTGCAGCTGTGACTGAAGCCGAGTTTAATGAACTGTTTGGTGAATCAGAGGCTGATTCAGACTTTGAAGGATTTTAAGACTTTTTAAAGTCTCATATTGTTCTAAGGTACTTGTTTTAAATATCCATTTACTGATTTCAAATATTAATTGGAATTTTGAAGCTGAATACATATTTGTTCAGTTATTATTATAACAACGACAGGTTTTTTGTTAGATTATATTAAAATAATTCTAGGAAAACTTCTGAATGTTTCTTGTGATGCCAACTTTTAAAATAGAGCAGGGGTTGGAAAACTTTGGCTCCTGGCCCCTCTGTGTAAGCTGCTGGCAGGTTGGAACGTTTTGTTTACTTGGAGCATGTGTAGGCACAGAGCCCCTCAGCTCCTGGTGGCTGTGGTTTGCTGCTCCCAGCCAATGGGAGGTTTGGGAAGAGGCGGGTTACCCTGATGGGCTGAGAGCCAAAGTTTGCCAATCCCTGAAATATAAGGTCATCTTATGAAAGGGTCATACAGTTTTTGCATATACAGTAGGTCCTTGGCTGTGAAAGACATTTTATTGGGGATATTGTACTAAAAAGATTAACTGTTTGTCGTGCCAAGTTCGCTTATAGGATGCTCTCTCTTGTGACTAAAGCCAAATCACCCAGCATGTGAAAATGTAAATGTGCTGAATTAATTTGTACAAATCAGTCCATGGTTTCTCTGCCTTTCCTCACTCACAGTTGTTTTTCAGTTGATAACACAAACCTCCCCTACTGTCGCAGCTTAAATACTGCCAGTCACTTTAATGATCTAATGTTAGAGTGCAGCAGACATCAAGGATGAATGTCCTCTGCCAAAATGATCGTAGAGACACCATGCTTAGATCAGAACAAAGGCTGACTTTATTTCTCAGCATATTTTATCAGAACTGCTGGTGCTTGCTCCAGCGTGAATATGACCTGCCTTTTGTAAGCCGAGCTTGTGAGAACTGAAGTGATGTGCAAGTCTGTTATCCTAGCTAATATGCAGCTGTTAGCATTCATCTCTTATTTGTGTGATTATCTCATTTGCCTTTTCTTGTCTTTTGAACTTCTTTCAACTAACGTCTTTGCAATGACAACAATGGCATGCTCCAGGGCTGACAGCTAGAAATGTGATATGTTTTTTTGACTTTATGAAATAGTTATGTTTCTATGCGAATACCAGTAGTACTCAGGTGCCTATTTCACTTCATTGCAGAATATGTCCTCCTTTTAAACATAATGCAAACTAATATCAGAAAATGTAAATCTCGCCATGATGGCTTCCCCTGGGGTGCCACCTGGAACTGGGGTACCACTGAACTCCCTGACCCACCATCTTGGGCTCCCTCTCACACTGTAATGCAGTGACAAGCTTCAAAGCCCTCTAGCCTGCACTTTCACCAGCATTCATACAGGTAGGGACACACCCAGCTGCAGATACATGCAGGATCTTTAACTATCAGTTTCCCAGCCTGGGGTCCCACAGCAGTACTGTCTTGTCCTGGTGAAATCTGGCCAGTGTATACGTTTAAAATTTGGTTCACCTCTCCCTCAATGTGAAGAGAACAATGCACACTTGTGGTAACCCAGAGAGATTTTCCCGAAGCACTCTAGTCAAAGCTCACTGGTTTAGATTAAAACAAAAACAAGTTTATTAACAACAAAAGATAGATTTTAAGTGATTTATAAGAGATAGCAAACAGATCAAAGCAGATTACCTAGGAAATAAACAAAAAACACAAACTAAGTTTAACATACTAAATACATTGGATATAAATTAACAGATTCTCAACCTGAGACATCATACAAGCCGATTGCAGAGCCTTAAGGGACAACCTGCATGTGCTTTACACCTTGGCATCCACTGATGTTTCACACACAGATTAGAAATCTCTTTAGCCTGGGTCCACCACTTCACCCTTTCCAGTCCTTGGTCCTCAGGTGTTTACTGGAGTTGTACTGTAATGCCTAGCAGCTTTGGTTAGGGACCAAGACACTATTGTGCTATGTGCAGGAAAACAAGTCCCTGCTCCAAAGAGCTTGCACTGTAAATATAATGCAAAAGAGAACCGACCATGACAGACAGGATAGTGCAAAGAAACAATGAGACCATATTGGTCAGCATGATACGCAGTGGGCTCTGCACACAGCAGGTGAAACATAGTCAAATCTTTTCTGTAGGCATCATGGCAAAGGAGAGATTTTTAAGGAGGGGTTTGAAGATGGATAATGAGGTGACTTTGCAGAGTTTTATGGGGATCTCCTCCCAGGTGTGAGGAGCAGCCTTGGAGAAAGCATGAAGGTGCTTGTTTGAAAATGTAACAATGGAGTAATGGAGAATCATGGCCTGATTAGAAGCAGGAGTCAACATCTTGACAGCGAATGAGAGCTAGTAGGATTAGAAGAAATTGAAGACCAGCCTCTTATGTTTGATGTGAAAGAGAAGAGAGCCAGTGAAGGGAGTCAAAGCATTTGTCTCTCTAATTTAAGGTTTTGCATGCCAGTAACACATTTTAACATTTTTACAAGGTCTCTTTCTATAAGTCTATAATATATAACTAAACTATTGTTGTATATGAAGTAAATAAGGTTTTTAAAATGTTTAAGAAGCTTCATTTAAAATTAAATTAAAATGCAGAGCCCCCAGAACGGTGGCCAGGACCCAGGCAGTGTGAAAATCAGCTTGCATGCCACCTTTGGCACTTGTGCCATAGGTTGCCTATCTAGGGAAATGATTTAGCACAGCTTTCTGAAAGGATATGAGTGGGGCAAGACTGCATTTGTCAAGACCAGAGAAGTGTGTAGCCATGATCAAGACATGAAATGATGATAGCTTCTGTCTACTACTTAGGAAAAATAAGAGTAAAGCTACTGGAAGTATTACCACCAAAGTGGTTGCCAACAGTGCTCAGTGGGAAGGATCTGCAACAACCAGTTATTAGAAATGTCATGATGTTAAATGTATTCCCCATTGTTTTAAGAGACTTTTTTCCCCATCAATACTGTTGCAGAGGCTCAGAATGGTGCTATTTCCTCTTTGATATGACTTGGAGTAGTATTTGAATTCTAACATTGTACAAACCAAAAATCAAGGATTAACTCAGTAGCCAAATGAAAACAGGACTTCAGAGAAACTCCATGGAGTTAAACCATGAAAATTCATCCAAGTCACACAATCAAAGTGCTCTGCAGATATGAAAAACATTATAGACAACTTGAATCCCAAAGGGAACATTAAAGATGTAGTCCAGTAGTGCTGAACATTTTCAGAATAAAGAATATCAGAAAGGTCATGAAGCCACAGATGATACTTGGAGGTAATCAGTCTGGCCTGCTCATGACTTTTTGTACAATTCAGGGGGTTCAAAAAACGTGGAAACCAAAAATGAGTGCACTGCTGTGGAGGCAGCTGCAGCAAGCACTGTCCTCCCTGCTTTCCTGTATCTTAAAAACTGTTTTAAAAATTGCGAAGTATGTTTCAAGGCCATTTTAAATTCAGAGTCAAGTACAATTTCTTAAGAGTTGCCCTTGAGGGCAAAGGGTGGACACCCCCTATATCAGTGGTGGGCTATCTGTGGCACATCAGGGTAATCTGTTTGTGTGCTGCGAGACATTTTGCTGGCATTGACCATCTGCAAGCACAGCCCCGCACAGTTCCCAGTAGCTTGGTTTGCCGTTCCTAGCCAATGGGAGCTCAGGGAAGCAGCGGGCTGCAGGGACGTGCTGTCTGCCACTTCCTGCAGCTCCCATTGGTTGAGAATGGCAAACCGCAGCCACTGGGAGTTGCGAGGGGCTGTGCCTGTGGATGGTCAACATCAGCAAACTCTCTCGCAGCACACAATCAGATTACCCTGATGGGCTGCATGTGGCCTGCGAGCCATAGGTTTCCCACCACTGCCCTACTATGTTCTATCTGGGTCAGATTATTGGCTTGACATCTGGACTGCATGATCAACAGCCTTCTCCCAAAATGGGGGAAAGATCTACGGCTATGTTTACAACAGAGGGCTTACAACTGCACAGCTGTACTACTGCAGCTGTGCCACTGTAAGGTCTCCCATATAACATCTCTAAGACCACAGGAGAGAACTCTCCCGTTGGCATAATTAAGCCACCCCCAACAAGCAGTGTTTCCCTCCAACATAACGCTGGCCACACCAGTGCCTCTGTTTGTGGAACTTGTTATGTTATGTGGGTTTTTTTTCACCCCGACTGACCAAATTTTACTGACAAAGAACCTAGTGTAGAAATAGCATAATGCAGACAAAAATCTCTCTTTGGTTGCAGCACACACCTTTTCAAGCAACTCATCTGCCAGCCACCTGCACTTTCATGAGTTTCTATGTAGCATAACTTTGTTATCAGTGTAAAATGAAGCGAACGATTGACTTGCCAGAAACAAATGTGTGTTAATTCCATTGTAGTATGACTGACAAGTCTGCAGTATAGACATTAAGTATTTTGGGATCGAGCCCACATTGGATCATAGCAATTAGGGGCCTATAAATAACTGCAGCAGATAACATGAATTAGGTGAGGCTGTGCAATTACATATGGCTCTACTTAAAAATAAAATCCCCCCAGCTGAAATCTATCTTTTAGAAGTTCCAGATTACTTCAACAAAAAATTAAACCACCTAACAATCCTACTGCATCTCCTTCCTTTTTACTAGCAATCAAAGAAATAAAACCATGAGGATGCTGGAAGTTTGATACAGCCAGTGCTGTTTATGAAGCTTTTATTCCCAACAGAAATACTAAAACTCTTACCTTAGGCTATGTCTACATTACCACTGGATTGACACTCTGGCAATCGATGCACTGGGGATTGATTTAGTGGGTCTATTGAAGACCCACTAAATTGATGACAGAATGCTCTCTGGTCGACCCTGGTACTCCACCCGCAATGATAAGAGTAAGGTAAGTCAGGAGAGCGTCTCCCATCGACCCAGTGCGGTGTGGACACTGCTGTACATGAACTCCAGCTATGTTATTCACCCATCTGGAGTTGCATAACTTAGGTCAACTTACTGCAGTAGTGTAGGCATAGCCTTAGGCAATGATCAAAACAGAAGGAAACACTTTAAACAATGGTCTCAGAAGTTTATCTTCTGCTTGTGATCCTCTCAATTTTCACAAACAGAATTCAGCAGGATCAGTCTTATGGTGGGAGACATTGAAAGAGCAGTGTTGTCCAGGTGTCCAAGTGGGTGACCCACACAACTCTGTGTGCTGAGCTAATGCCTCAGCATGTTATGAAGGACAGCACGTTGTTTGAGGTGGACGGGATATAAGACAGAGCTCCTGATCTCTTGTGACCATTAGATATCTCATGACACTGTTAAAGGGGAGGCCCATGATTGTTGGAGAAAGGAAGAAAAGAGGTAGAGTCACAGACAAAGGAGGTAGTGAGATGGGTTAGCATTCTTATGCTCCTTCCCAGAGCAAGTGTGGCACATGGGCATTCAGCAGCTGTGCTTTTTTGAGGTGTCACTTTGAACCTGCCTGTATATGCCAGTTTGGCTTTTGAAATCAATAGCCATCCATGTGTGCAGAAAGCCTCAGGAGAACAGGAGACTACTAAAGAGCTGGCTGACAAAAGGCAAACAATTTCCACCATTTATTTCCCGTGTGTCAATTTCATGTGCTCAACCTGCTCTAACTTTTCTAAAATAAGCATCTTGCTGAAGAAGTCCATACTCATTTTTTTTCATTTGCTATTAAATCTGAATAATTAGAAATTGTAACTCAGGAGTCACTTTTTGGTACCATTGTATATTAACCTAAGGACAGACATTAATCTTCTGGGCTGTGAGGGCATTGGGGATCCTGTTAAGCAAAAACACCATAATGCGTGCATTTGGAGGGAGAGTGAACATAAGAACATAAGAATGGTTGTAGTGGGTCAGACCAAAGGTCCATCCAGCCCAGTATCCAGTCTACTGACAGTGGCCAATGCCAGGTGCCCTGGAGCGAGTGAACCTAACAGGTAATGATCAGGGTGGGCACTCTGCTGCTGCCCTTACCCACAAATATCGCAGCCACTGCCTCCTGCCTCATCTCTGCCACAGAGTCCACTGCCCATGTTTTGTCAACTGCCTCTAACCACCTGGTGCTAAATCTGTGCCCAAGTCCTGGGTCTGCGTTCCCTCAGAGAGCAGATTGACTCCCTCTACTTCTTCCTAGTCTCTAACCTTTCCCTGGCCCACACAAACATGTGTAGTTTATCAGAGCTTTTCGTTTTCTATGCCATCAGTGTCTTGTTCTGTTTGAATAGCACTGCAGTTGAAAAGTTAAAATGTACTTATACTGTACATCATAAATATATTGGGGGCAAGGAGTTTACTATATGGCTTGTCCCAAGAGTTAAATTTTCCCCCTCTCTTGCTTCTCTTTAATTTTCTGTCATTTGTTCTATTGGTAGATTGGAAACGAAAACACTACAAAATATGCAGGCACTAGTGTAGAATCAATTACTGTGCTCGGTGTTACTTTTAGAACTATAGTTGTCTTTCTTTAAAGTGCTTAGAAACCAATTGTAAAAATACTGTCCTGAAGTAACACAGTGGAACTGCTTCAGCTGTCCTAAAACCATTCTCTGACCCTTGTGATTTGTCACACATTGGCTCATGTTTTGTTGTTGAACTCCGAGGCACAGTAACATGTACTGCTTATTAATGAGATTCTGCTGCAAAATATATAGACAGGTATGAACACTATTCTTTTTCCAGTGGTCACTGCACAGGCAGCTGGTTTCAATTTTTCCTATCACAAAATTGTAATGTCTCTAATATTTCTGCATTCACGTGAAGGTCATCTTTTGTCCCCAAAGAGAGTACTTAGCTTACATCAGTTCTTTGAACAGATAAGTGAGTTTGATTCTATAGGAATTATGAAATCTATCTGAAAAAACTCTTTTTTTGCTTTGCCTTTTTCCTCCCTTCTCAGACTTACGTTAAACCATCCTGAAAGTTGATATTCATTTGACAGAAGGAATGCCTGCCAGAGTTACAGCAGTGTTAAAAATGTTGTGTGTTGTCAAAACCACAAAGCTGTCCTCCTACTGTTCATTTACATTTCTGATCATTGCTGCTGCGCTGCCTAATAGAAAGGAAAGCTAGGCATATGCAGGCACAAACTTCATATGGCTTAATTAACAGAGCTCTAGCAACTACTGTGGGTTAGTTTAGTGCAAAAAATACTGAGTTCAACAGCAGTGCTGGTATTTCTTAGTTACCACAGTATGGTGCCATTTTACAGACATGCAACCTTGTATCTTTTACCCAATACTTTATAAACTCACCAAAGACTAACAAACTTACACTACTCTAACTTGGACCTTATTAAGCATGAACTGAGTTACAGTCCTCCAGATAGTCTTCAGTAGTCATTATTAAAACCTGGCTCAGTAATGCCCTCTTTGGTCACAAGTGGACCTAATTGCTGGGTGCCACGTGTTTCCAAACCAGCCGGGTAGGGTGGAGCCAGTCACTGCTTGTAGCTCTGGGAGTTCTTGTCTGACCATCTGGGCGCACCTCAGTTGCATATACCTGCTTCCCTGGAGCTCCACATAAGCTGCAGGCATCTGATCTTCTAGTTCAGTTGTTCTCAAACAGGGGGTACATGAACTCACCTACATATTTGCTTAGTTTTACAGCAGGCTACATAAAAAGCTCTAGTGAAGTCAGTCCATATTAAAATTTCATACAGACAATGACTTGTTTATACTGCTCTATATACTATACACTGAAATGTAAGTACAATATTTATATTCCAATCAATTTATTTTATAATGATATGGTAAAAATGAGAAATTAAGCAATTTTTCAATAACAGTGTGCTGTGAAACTTCTATATTTTTATGTCTGATTTTTTTAAGCAAGTAGTTTTTAAATGAGGTAAATCTCAGGAGTACACAAGAAAAATCAGACTCCTGAGAGAGGTAGAGTAGTCTGGAAAGGTTGAGAGCCATTGTTCTACTTCAACCTCTTCAGGGATAACATAGCAGGAAAGCAAGGAACTCAGGTTTAGCAGGTGTTTCCAGCTTTCTTTCTGTCAATATTGGTATCCTTTATAGTAACTGCCTAATTTGATATTCTTGCATGATGTTGTTGTATGCTGGCCTGCTCCAGAATAGGGAATAGTCTTTTCCTGTTTTAAATTGTATCCTGGCAAAAAAGCATGTTCCATAATATGGCTTTCCTGCACAACTGCACTAAACTCTTTTCCAGCTGCTGGGCCTGAAGAATATTTTCCTAGATAGGAGTGTGGTCTGTTAGTCTTTCTTCAAATGTTTTGAGACATAATTTTACTTGGGCTGCTAAAACTATAGGCTGATTTGAACCGGTTAAATGCAGTTTGGTCTTACCTTCTATGCAAAGTGACTTTGTCATTGCTACAACCTGTTCAGCATCCAAAAGCTTGGGCCACACAAATGCCCTCACTGAGAGCCTTTCTCTGAAATTTAGTTGACTAGCTAATAACATATTACAATTGTGAATCTTGTTCTTTCCAATGTGGATTGGCAAACCAGTATTTGAGCACTGTAACATGTGTCTGATGGGGAATCAGTCAGTATCTTGCCTAGTTCTTGTGAGGTTAGCTTTGAAAGTGAAATTTCATATGCCACATTCTCACCCATCCCCCACTTCACAGTGGTCTGATTGATCACATCTGTGTTTCTTTTAGAGAGGATCTATAGCTCTTCCAGGTATTGTGATGGATGTTAAATAAATGTCACTTCCTTCCTGAACCATGTAGCATAGCCCAATGCCACTTGTTCACTTGGACTTAAAATACCAAGTGAATACAAACCATTGTGAATCTGTGTCCACTCCTGAGCTCTATTTTCCTAGATGTTAAGTGATGGGAGATCAGGCAAAGTAAACGCCACACTATTTTTTTTCAGTTCTGTTGGTTTTTTCACATGATTTTTAAAGCTATGTAGCCTCCTCACTGCTGCTTGCTTTGAGTTTGGTTCCATATTCTTCATGAAGAAGCTTCTATGAGATGTTCTTTCCCTTCTGTTTGTCTGCACTGCTCACAAAGAAATCACAAGATTTCTGTTAAACCTCTTTGTCCTTGGCAAAGATGGCCACCACACATTCTGAAGCTTTCACCCAACATTTTTGGTTCGGTTTCATAAATAAAAAAAAGTAGTCTGGTAATTCTCAAAAGCCAAAGCAGCTTGTTCTGTGATATTGTGTTTGTCAGAGCAGTTCGGCTTTGAGCAGCTCATGCCTTCAAGGCCCCTTAGGGAATGTCTACACTGCAGCTAGGATAGCCTCCCAGTCCAGGTAGTCCGCCTGGTGGATCAGGTGGCTGCTCAGGTCACCTGAGTCTGAGCACAGATACCTAGCGTAAGTGTTTGCTGAAGCCACAATGTCCACACTGCTATTTTTAGTGCACGAGGCTGATCCGAGATAACCAGTCTGTCTGTCTGGGCTTGGGAAACTCATTCTCAGCTGCAGTGTAGACCTATCCTTAGAAAATCCCAGCCCTTATTAGCACAGCTTCAGTAGCCTTTTGCATTGCAGTAAAAGTTGTACTAAACTAGCTTCCAGCAGCTCACAGCAGCATCTGATTTTCATTATTATGCTTATTGTGGTTATGTGTATACATAGGTGAGTATGACTAAGTATATAAAATCACTTTCTACTGAGCTTGCTTTTCCTGGTTAAATCATAATAGGGATGTCATTATCCAGAATCTGAAATGTCATAACTCCTTCAAGGAGATGAACTGGAATGTCACATAGACTAAACTACTCCGATTTCATTGAATGACTCTGGTAGATAGAGCTAGCTAAATAGAGATACATGCTGCGTTTTAGAGTGCAGACTAGCATAGGGTAGATTTACACCCCAGCTTGCCATGAAATATATATTTATTATAGGCAAGATCTGTGGATTTCCAACAAAATATGATCAATTGCTGTAATGTTTTTGAGGCTAAGTAATGTTTTGCTTGTTCTGTGTTTAACCAGTAGGCAGCTTTTCTACCTAAAGAGATGAGTCTGGTGTTGAACATTGTAGAGAAGTTTGCCAATAAAACTGGTTCCAGCTAGCATTTGCGCAAGACCTGAGCGCTTACACATCCAGTTAAACAGAAATTGTAACACTATCCATAATAGCACCTTTTGGTGATTGTCGGTGATATTACAGTCACTTCATCTAGTCAACTTTCAAGCACCTGAAGTAATAAGGTTCCTTCTTTTCCTGAGAGGCTATTCCACAGTAAGACACTATCCGTGAATAAAACTAAATAAACACAATTGAAAATAACATGTAGTCCCATGCAATCACCTCACCGCCAGAAAACATCTGAAAGAAAGTGGTAGCGAGAATACAGACTTTGGCTGCCGCTCCGTATGTATTAAATGATACTTGGCACAAACGTAGAATTGTTTTTTTAAAAAACAATTTGACTATGTTTGCTTTGCTTTCTGTGAACTGTCATTATATAATTTTACTAACCCTAATGTTCATGGAAACAATTGTTAAGCAGTGTTCCCACCTACTAGCACCTCACCTGCGAGGGCTTTTCTACAGGAATGGTAAGAGCCAAGTGGATCCCCAGCATGCTTGTATAGGACACTGCACCCAGACACAATGTCCCATGTAACTTACATCCATGTCAATGAACAGTTTGGAGTAGACCTGGGTGGTTTCCATATTAGGGATACTAACCTCCTAATTTTCTATCTTTTCCGTTTGACTGGGACCTATAATGTGTCTCTAACCAGTTTTAAATAGGACTCCCTGGTCAGAAATGTTTCCCACTGTTACAGCTGAACCTGCTGAAAAGGCACTTAGTTGAGGATAGCATTCTGCCATCACACTCCACCTGAGCCCTACCACAACTCCTCAGTGGATTAAGGAGGTAAACTGTAGAATTCTCCCAGAAGGTGTTTTTGCACACAACTGAGAGGGAGAAGAGTTGTGCTGCCATACAACACAGTGGAGCAGAGTATGTGGCTCATTCATATTCCTGTGTGATTTCAGTGGGAGGTCTGAGTGAAGAAGAACTGAGTAAGAATTTCAGGAGATGCCCTATTAACATTACCTGCACATGTGTTCTTTGGCATTTTAACACACTCTATAGATTGAAGAAATTTTTTCATGTGTGAAGCCTCTTTTGCGGCATCTTGAATTTATTTTTGTGTGTAGAAATAACCAACCTAGGTAAAGAAAGGAAGCACAAATTCTGAGTAACATCTAATCTAAGGCAATTCAGCCCAAGTCCAGCAAAGGTAATTCTTCAAATTTCTCCCCTAACATTATTTAAGGAACATAGCTACAGCATACACACTTAAAGGCAGTGAACTGTTTCCAGTCCAATATTGTATATAGGATCCCTGCAGTTATTCCACCCACTCTAGTGTCCTTTAACCCTCTTTGGTATAAAAGGTGTACTTTTGACCTGAAATCTATTGGATGATTCTATTATCATTTACAGTCACTCAATCCCCATGTTTTCAATTTCAGGACTAGTTCTATTAAGCAATTTAGGAACAAGTTCTATTCACCTATTCATTCACTCACTATAGCATGACTTGTTAGGCTACATGACTTTTTGTCCATATCTGAAATAAGAATGGATTTTTGAAGTCATTTTTCACTTACTGTGCCATGCTTACTAATAATTCGTTTTGCTGCCTCTTCAATATTTCTCTTCTCTTCCTAGTCACTTTATCTTTTCCTTTCTGATATCTATTGCCTTATTTTTTTGCTGTTTCCACTTTTCTTGCAACTTTCACAGCATAAACCTAAATTTCTAATATCCCCAATTTCTTCTGTGCACATCTACTTTGCCATTTGTCTTCGTTGTCTCTGTAAGTCAGCACCTTCCCTTATTTTAAGCCCATCC
Organism: Dermatemys mawii; assembly: GCA_007922305.1. Classification (NCBI taxonomy): domain Eukaryota; kingdom Metazoa; phylum Chordata; order Testudines; family Dermatemydidae; genus Dermatemys; species Dermatemys mawii. The sequence goes on along the minus strand of ML677334.1, from coordinate 5,918,434 downwards.
ATGCTTTTTCACAGGAAAAATAGGCCTTCTTTAAAAGCCAGAGAGTAAATTGTTTGTTTGTAAATAGCATCTGCATACCTTCAGCTTGTTACCATTTGCTACTGTAGTTAGACATTGCATGTATTAGGCACAGTATTAACATGAGTGTTAGGCAGTTACATTAAGTGAATGTATTTTACTCTCCCCACAACTCTGTCCACTCAGTGAAATATCCAGTAACAACTTGCATTAACTGAAGTATGCTTTGGCTTAAGTAGATAGGATCAGGACATATGAGTGTTCTACCATAGCAACAGGTAGGGAAATATTTTCACAGGCTAAAACTGGAATGTCCCAAAGGAAAAGCACAAAACAGATGAATGTTCTCCCCTTGTACCAAACTAGGAGGTGCCTCAATGCCTGTAATGCATGTGTTCGGAACAAAGACATTGTGGTACACCATGGTGGTACACAAAAACAAGATAAATGCTGATTGGTTAAATCTTCACACTATGTATTCAGACGCTTTCCGTTCTGGAGCTCTTTCAGAGTTCCGTTCTGGAAAGCCTTGCGTAACTCAGATTTGCATAAGTTGAAAATGTATCTCTGACCGTTACGCAAAAAAATAAAAACAAACAAAAAAATCCCTGCTATTTCTAGCTTACAGAACTTTTTCCGTAAGCTCAAAATTGCGTAACTTGGATTTGCATAACTCAGGGAGTGTCTGTACAGTATCTTTTATTTGCGAACAGGTAGGGTATAATAAACTGGTTTTAGGGGCGTAACTTTGGGAGTGCACCTTTTGTGTAAGGTGAATGTAAACACTGCATGAGACTGCATCCTGGACACTTTGGTAGTATGGTATGGTACTATATTATTATTTTTTGGCTTAGAAGAGCAATAAATCTTACTGATATTGGTTATCTGAGCTCTTAAATATATTTCATAACAAAATGAAGTGTAGTCAAGCAATTGACTATATAATTGATCAATAGTTTTCTTATGCAGTTAATTTCTCATCAATGTGCACAGATTTCTCCAAACATTAAGTTTATGACAATAGGTTCAGAGTGGTAGCCATGTTAGTCTGTATCAGCAAAAAAGAGGAGTATTTGTGGCACCTTAGAGACTAACAAATTTATTCAGACATAAGCTTTCGTGGGCTAAAACCCACTTCATCAGATGCATGGAGTGGAAAATAGCATAGGAAAATATATATAAAGAGTACATGAAAAGATGGGGGTTGCCTTAGAATTCTAATGAGACAATTTAATTAAAGTGGGCTATTATCAGCAGGAGGAAAAGTCATTTTTGTAGTAGTAACCAGGATGGTCCATTTCAAACAGTTGACAAGAAGGTGTGAATAACAGTAGGGAGAAAATTTAGCCTGGGAAAATAGTTTTTAGTTTGTGTCATGATCCATCTACTCTCGGTCTTTATTCAGGCCTAATTTGATGGTATCCAGTTTGCAAATTAATTCCAGTTCTGCAGTTTCTTATTTGAGTCTGTTTTTGAAGTTTATTTTGTTGAAGAATTGCCACTTTTAAGTCTAACTGAGTGTCCAGGGAGGTTGAAGTGTTCTCCGACTGATTTTTGAACGTTGATGTCTGATTTGTGTCCATTTAGTCTTTTGTGTAGAGACTGTCCAATTTGGTAAATGTACATGGCAGAGGGGCATTGCTGGCACGTGATGGCATATATCACATTGATAGCTCTGCAGGTGAACAAGCCCCTGATGGTGTGGCTGATGTGATTAGATCGTATGACTGTGTTGCTTGAATAGATATGTGGACAAAGCTGGCAATGGGTTTTGTTGCAAGGATAGGTTCCTGAGTTAGTGTTTTTGTTGTGTGGTGTGTAGTTGCTGGTGAATATTTACTTCAGGTTTGGGGACAGAAACACCTGGGGCTTGAATCTGCAGTTATTTGTGATCAGTGTTCTATGTTCCAAAGGAAACTCCATATTTGGAATGACCAGAGAATTACTCCTGGGGGCATTCTGAACCAAAACATTAAAAATTCTGTACACAATATTTTAAAATTCTGCATATTTTATTTATTAAAACAATACTACATAATCACTCCAGTTTTAATTAATTTGGTAATCTATTTCAAAATACCTGTCAGCAAGTATGTCTGTGACAATACAGACACATAAAAACATTCCCCCAGGAGTAGAGTTTAAACAAACCCTATGGCAATCCATTTCCTGTTTCTCTGCTCCCTTCCTCATCCTCCCCACCCATTCACCTGAGCTCAACCACCAAGCCAGAGAATATTGTATGGCAGCGGCAGCAGGTCCTATAGTAGCAGGGGTCTACTCTGCAGTGGTGGCTGCAGGGTAAGGTGGAAGAACTAGAGGAGACTGGGCAGGTGGAACAAGAGGACCAGTTCCTGGATCAGTGACACAATGCTAGCACTGTTTCTGAGCCCAGGAAACTGTGTGGATTGGTGGCAGAAGATTATTCTGCAGTCCTGAGAAGACAGCAATGATGAGAGAAGTTCAGGATGGAGAGGGTTATCTTTTTGAGAACTGTACAGAATTGAGCTTGGAGCTTCAGTGAGAATGAAGAAATAAGTCACCATTGCCAGCTAGGACAGGGGTTGGCAACCTCTCAGAAGTGGTGTGCCGAGTCTTCATTTCTTCACTCTAATTTAAGGTTTCATGTGCTGGTAATACATTTTAATGTTTTTAGGTCTCTTTCTATAAGACTAAAATATAGAAGTAAACTATTGTTGTATGTAAAGTAAATAAGGTTTTTAAAATGTTTAAGAAAATTCATTTAAAATTAAATTAAAATGTAGAGCCTCTCAGACCAGGACTTGGGCAGTATGAGTGCACTGAAAATCAGCTTGTGTGCCGCCTTTGGCACTCGTGCCATAGGTTTCCTACCCCTGATCTAGATGCTGGCCACCTCAGACTGTTATCCATCTGTAGCTAACCAAATCAGCATGGGGAGAACAGCTCTGGGGGACTACTGCCATCAGGTCTGCTATGCCATTGATAAGGTTCTATCTAGCCAAGTTATGAAGCTTGATAAAGCTCAGGGGGTGCTTAAGCCAGTAGGCACCAGGGCTCTTGGTGCCTGGAGCTTAGATCTGAGAGGCTGGGGTGGGGGGAAGCAGGTGTCCTCCTTCTGCCACTCCCCTGGGAAGGCCTGGGACCATAGGGAACCAAAATGTCTAAGGACGGCTCTGCCTATATGTGATGAAATTGATTTCCAGTGACCACTCATCAGAGTCCAGTGTCTGGGTAATGAAGCAAGGACTGGAATGCTCCAGGACACTGCACTTTTGACTTCTTGTTAACCAGTGTGGTGAGATAGAAGTTTACTTTTGTTACTGGCTTCATATATCCTATGATGGAATAACCATCTGTTTGGAGGTAAGTCAGCCCTATTTCTCAGCAGTTTGTCCTGAAGCTGGTATTCACAGCTGTGACCCACTGAGGCATGGTGACAGTCCACTTGCTCCCGCCTTTGTGAAATTTCCCACTACAGGTGAATGTTCCTGCCGCTCTGTGTGAAGGCACAGAGGACATTTTACTCTGAACATACACTGATCAGCAGCTGCTTGTGGTTGGCAGGCCAAACGGCTGCTCTCAGACCTTGAACCATTGACACCTGTACCGATTAGTAAAGAATGCAGTGAAAAACTGTTCTGATATGATCAGCACAGCTTGCTACTATCTGTAAAAATATGGGGACAGGAACATTTATAGCTTGAGTAAGGGTCAGGCAGAAAGGGTTCATTGCATTGCGGTAATGAGGGTGGATGACTACCTCAATGCAAGATCTGGTACATATCCTTTCCCCTCATCCACACTGCACTTTGGCATGGGTATGGGGCTGTGCACACTGAAACATGTACTTACCCATACAGGTATACTAGCTTCCTCACTCTTCTACTTGTCTTTCAGACATATGGTTCTGGGTTTAAGATGCGGACAATAAGGGGCGTATGGCTCCATCAGGCTCATAGACGTGTCTAGTCACTAGTATAATTGTACCCATAGTTATTTTACTAATCACATCTTTTTACTAAAATGAATATCCGTGTTGCAGCTCTTGTCTCCTTACATGCTCTCTAAACCCTTTATTCTTGTAGTGTTCATATATATTGCAGATGTCAACACAATATTTGAAAGGTGAAGGTTGATTTTGGAGCTTTGACCATATTAATTTCTTTAATGCCCTTTTAGTAGAGCTGTGTCCTGAAATAGCAGGTGTAAGTGACTTGTTTTTTGAAATGGTTGCTCACCAAGAGAATGATTATCTTTTTTGATATGTTCCTCACAATTCTGCTAGATTAAAGTTTTCAGTGCAAAAGTGTAGGCATTCTCAGAAAGGACAGAGAAATAAAATGAAAACACATAATTTATGTATTCTTTGTTAACCTAGCAAGTCAGTTTCCTATGCAGGGGCTTTATGTAATGATTATGCTTTTTAAGGACAGACACGTATATTTCTAAAAGTGTTGCCCTGAAAGAAAAACAGGTTGTTTAAAAAGCATCCTCAAAAGTAAAGAGTTTTTAAATGTTAATTTCATGCCAATGTAATAGAATCACATGGCATGACTGTAAACAATTTGCTCTTCATTAACTTATTAGCCTGAATATAAAGAACAGACACTCACTCTTAACAAAACAAATTCACTTAGATTCCTAAGTGGCTAAAGGCATTTGGAAAATTGAACTTAGTTCCTAAATCATTTAGATTAAGGGTAAAATTTTCAAAATTACCTGCCCTTCCTCACTGGAGTGTTTGTCACTTTCTTACACCATTAGTGAAAGTTAAGTGTTTTCAGACATGAATACTACTAGTTGGCTACAAAACTGAGATGAAGAGCATGATATGAAAAGCATGACATTTATTCTGAACTGTGGATTCAAAGGGGAGTCTTTTTATCCTGTTGACGGGGCGGGAGGAGGGAAAGAAGTGTCTGTGTTTGTTTGAATTGGCTGCCTGAAGCCAGATGTTAAAAATCAAGGTGCTTCAACATGCCACCTTGTATATGACATGCAGTAGTGGAGAAGCATGTGATCAATGCATCTTCCATCCAAAATGTAAGAAGTGGTATGAAAGAAAGCACACTGCTCTATTCCTTTAGGGCAGAAGCGTTAACAGCATTAATTTATGGTGCATATTCAAAACTGTTTTTTGGCTACTGAAAAAGTAGCAGTGAGTTGACTTGAACACAAGATTGGGAGTAGCATATAAGTCAACTATAACGTACATATACCACAGGCAAAAAGATGTGAATTAAAGCTGAGAAGCAGCTTTAAATGTGGGCATTTGGTGCTCCAATTTGATGAGTGCTTCCAGTGGATATGCCAGGCAAACATACAGTGCAGCCGAAAGGACAGGGGCTGCATGACAAATAAAAAGTGTGGGGTCTTGATTTCAGTCACTGAAAACTGGCTATTGCTGTCTTGTCATTAATCATGAGCCCTTCTGTCTCTGGTCTGAACATTAATGGCATCTAGCCACTTTCGTTATTTTACTCGCACTTGATATTTTCATATTCATCCTTCATGTAGCATTCTGAAAACTTTGTTTCCATAAAAGTTCTGTTACACTGAACTACTTACCAGAAGCTGCCCCAGTTATTACACCTTTCCCTCACTCTTTCGCTCTCAGGTGTGTTGGTGCTTTCTATGATGGCTATAGGGCTTTTCCACTGACATAAGCACAAGGTACTGATCTATAAAGCCTGTTAGGTATTGCTTGTGCATAAGGCTTACTGTGCTATTTACAGGGGAAGACGATACATAGTATGAGGCTGTTTTTTCTGGATCTTTCACTGCAGGTAATACTTGCACACTTCTCTGTGTTTCTGGGAAAGACTGGGACCCAAAGTCTTCTAGCAAAATTACAATACATGCAGCTGCGCACTTGCAGACAGACTACTGGCAAAGCCTTCTAATTTGGATGCGGTTTTAGATTAAATGTAATTAAGTTACAGCAGAGTTTTGTCTCTTAAACTCTAAGGTGGGACCAAAGCTAGAAATTAAAAAATCATAACAGGAGGAGGATTAGGGTGATCTATCATTCTCCTGAAAGAAGAGGAAAAACTGTTGAGCATCGCAAATCATCCCTTATTAAAGAGTTGGAGAAAGTGAAACAGCAGGATATAAGCTCAAAGGTAAGTCAGATCACGCTCTGCTAAATTCTACTAAGGTATTAATGGCCCTGCTATAGTGTTTATAACATTAGTGCCAAGACTGCCTACTTGGCCCTTAATTGGGGTGAGGAATATCTCAAATTATTTTATTGTCTAATAAGAGGAAGAAGAGTCAAAAGTTCCTGTGACACTGATTAGGCTTGAACTAGGGATGGTAGCAGATCTTTGCAGAAATGCAGCTCTCCTGACAAGACAAACAGTAGCAGTGTGTTCCCTTGCTCCTGGCCAGTTCTGCTCAATAATAGAGAAGAGCAGAAGAAAGGTTAGCACTAGATGTAGCTCTTCATGGAGCGGTGGCTTTGATTCTTTGGTCCATTGTGACTGGCCTCCTGGGCAGTGGTACAAGAAAAGGAAGCTCTTCAACACACTGCTCTTTCTTTGCCCTCCTTTTCTCCACACAGGACTAGCCACTAACGATCACACGGCCTGTCAAGTGCACCATAGTAATTTCTACTGCTCCCATTGACCATAATGGTCTCTGTTGAATTTAGCACTTGCACCTTTGTATTTAGCTGTATTCTTTAGCTGGCTAGACTAGAGAGTGGATTGGACAACTCTGTGGGGTCTTATGACGTGACTGGGCCTCCCTGAGAAGATAGTGTCATTGACAGGAAAACAAAAGCCTGTTTGAATTAGTGTCAGATACTGAGCATATTTTCCTATCTCCATGAGAGTTTGGTAAAGCTGTGTCTGTCACCATTTGTTTAATACACATATTTAACTGGTTGATAAGCTTAAGGATGCAGCTGTCAGCAGTGGTGAGCAGAATACCATTCTACTCAGGATCTCTAATATGTCTATGATTATTGTTGGCTCGGTTTGGTAAATCAATGCAGCCAATGGCAGATCTGGTCAGGCAAGAAGCAGCGCACATTGATCTGGTTATTAATTTGGATAAAACTAAGTCCTTGACCATTAACATCAAGCAACCCCCAACTCCAAATTACAACCAACTCAGTATTATCCTGTCCAGATGGACATCAGACAGGTGGTAGTTGACAAATACTAGACAAGTGTCAGACAGTACTGGAGACACCCAAAAGCTGTGGATGCTTAGATGAAACATGGCAGCATAATGTGCTAAGTCCTTCAGCAGTCTCTGTGGGGATGTTATGATATTAAGCTTGATACAAAGCTGCAGATCTATAGATCCATACCTATACCAACTCTGTAGAATGGAGGTAAAACATGAATGCTGAGAAAAATGAATAGTGACATTTTTGATTCTCAGTTTCCACATGATGGTCATATTAAATGGCAGGACAAGATCACAAATGAGAATATTTGAAGCCAAACCCATGAACCAACTCCATCGCCACTGGTTTGGTGTCAGTCTTTTTTGATATGGATATAGTTCACTGGGTTTCTATTCTTTATGTGTACCAAAGGTCCAAGGAGTGCTGCTATATGGCTGGTGATCAAAAGCTTTGGTGTGACAAGATTTTTTTCCCCAGTGATGGCATTTGTTGAAGATACTATCATGCTACTGTAAGCACCTTTCCAAAGATTGATCTGGGTAGCACTCTCGTTGCAAAGAGGCCGTTTGGGATTTTCCATGATAGTGATGAAACATTCTGTGATGCACTGTATCTCAAAATAGCCCCCCAAGCCTCCCATATTCACCACTTGTATGTGATTATGACATATTTTATGCAAAGTATGCTTCAGGAGGTATCATTTGAAAAATTAGCTATTGAGCATCACTATCCTGCTAAAACGTGTGTATCGTCATTGTATGTGAGGTTATGACATTCTGCCATATGTTTGTTACTGAAACATGTTGTGAATCTGAGAAAAGGCCACAAGCTAGTTATTCAGTAGCAACAAAAGAATGACCAACACCCAGCCAGGAGTTTAGTGACCATCACCGGCCATTCACCAGCAGAGGAGTTGTAAACAAGAGATTGATAAGTCCTATGAAAGACAGTTGCTTGAGCACATACACCATAAGCTGTCTAACTTCTGTGGCACAGCAGGGATCTTTTCAGTACCTCAGAGATTATGAATGAGGGCCCTTGACCACATCACTTCACCTTTCCTCCCCCACCTGATGGATGTAGGTTCCTCCCCCACCATCATGTAGGTTGACAAGATTTTATATCTTATTTCTTTTTGTAACCAATTTTGAAATTTTATGCTGATGTCACTTAAATCACTTTAAATCTTTCATTCTGTAGTTAATAAACTTATTTTAATATTCTGTCCAAGCCAGTGTGTGTTTGATTTGACATCTGGGGGATCTACTCAGGTTACAAAAGTTGATGCATACTTGATGGTATGATGAACTAATTAATGAGCTTACTCTGATCAAGGGTGTCTTGAGCAGTGTGACACACATTTTTTGGGTGCCAGGCTGGGGGAATTTGCAGGTATCTCCCTGTATACAGTTCATAAGCAGCTGTGAGAGCTTGCTTGTAACTCTGGATGTGCCTTCACATGTTAATGGCTGTTGTGAGAGCAAAGCCTGAAAGGGCTGCTTGTCACTAGCAGGGCAGCGTGAGAGGTACTCTGAACTAGAGAGTTAGGGGGTGGGCACAGCAATTCCACAGTTGTTCCCTGGGGGAGATCACACATACTCCAAGACATTATCATTGCTCCAGCAATATTTGACAGTATACTCCTGCAAGGTAAAATCAGAGCCAGATTTGAGGCATTTATATCCAAAGAGATTATATTCTGTTATTGAAGCAAAAGCTCACATTTTGTTAAAGCAAATATGAAAGAAATAAAACTTTTAAGCAGCAGCTTGGATGCCTTGCTGTCACAAAGGGGATCCGAGATTGTCATAAACAAGTTGTTTGCAGCCATTTCTGTAGCTTTTAAAAGAGTTTTCTTTCTCTTTCACTCAATTTTGTGAATGTAAGTACTATTTAGTGTTATAATGTACAAATACATATCAGTATGTTAAAGCATTAGCTAGAGTTGACCTGCAATGCTGTAATCTGAAAATGAACTATTAAGCATTTTGGTAAAAATTGGAGAGAGACTTTTTTTGCTGCTTTTCTAGGGTGTGTTTGTGTCTGAGAGAGAGACAATACATTTTCTGCTTATCAGTTTATCTGCCCTTACTGTAGCTCCAACAAGCTACTTGAGGAACGATTAGTTGGAGCAATGGTGACTGGGTAGTTTTCTGTAGCTCTGGCTGCAGACTTACTAAGATGTTCAAACTGACAGTCTGAATAGAGTTGCACTGACAGGCAAGCTGGAGATGGAACTAATGACCAAGCCAGGCAAACTCAATACAAACTGCCAAGTGTCTAGACCAATTATAGTATGAAGCTCATGTTACAGACAACCAAGTGTGGTACGGTTTAGTCTGGAATATTTTTTTGGAGAAGATTTAACACTTAATTTGGCCCTTTAATCTATTGTGTATCTATATTGAAGTATAGTAGGAGTGAACTTGGCTATAAGATCAAATGCTACATGTATTATTGACCTAATATATTTTTAATAACAAACCCAACCCCCCCACAAACCGAGAATCAGGGTGAGTTTTATAAATTGTTCTTAATTTATGATAAACTATTTTATAATCTCTGTTCCATCCCTCCCAAGGCCCCATGGGGGCTAAATGTACCACTACATATACATATAAAAGATCGTATTAACACATTAAAAAATTATTAACACATTAAAAAGGATTGTAGAACATTTGAAAAATCTTTTCAATCCTTTGGAGCTTGGTCAGTAAGTCTACAAAGCTCAGATGAAGGTTTTATGTTTGCTATGAAAAGTTCTATGTAGATCCATTTCTTTTTTCATAGTGAACTCTCATTTGGGAAAAAGTACATTAGTACATATCACTAATGTAAATCGCAGTACTACTGTATACTTACTATATCATCTGCCTTCAAATTAATGTAATATTTTATGAAGTGGTTTTGATTTTTTTAGTTTTGACTTCATTTTTCACAATGATGTGCATATGTCAGTAATTTCTCTGTTCTTTTCAAGAGACAATATTTATTTTATTTCTGGAAAATGATGAGAGATATCAGGTGTGGGTGACATTCTAATAGATGGTTTAATTTCCAGAGGGTAATCTGTTTTGGTTTTCTTTGTGAAGTCTATAGTATATCCCCCAAGGTTTGACAGTCACTATCATTAATTCTTGTATCTTGACTGATAAAGGTAGCTAGTTATTCCAACTGGTGTTAGATTATAACAATTCTTTTAAATGCCTGGTCAGTTTGAGGAACTGTGAATATAGAAATCTAAAAAAGGAAAACTGAAATGTAATATACAACTTACCCTAACCACTAGTACTAATTATAAATGCTGCCTCAGTATCTTAAACAGAGCTGGATGGGAAATTGTTTTCCTCTCCCGTATAGGGACAAAAGCAAGATTATTTTTTTATGCTTTTTGATGAAAAATGTGAGAAACAGAGTCCGTCAGGAACCTTGGTGTTCAGTTACCTTAATGAAGCCAGGGGCTAGTTGGCTCAGCTTTCCAGCAGGTTAATGAGCCTAGCTGGGCTCTGACAGAATCACCTGATCTGTTGGCCTGCACGATTTGGCTCGAAGAAACCAACAGGTTTGCACTTAAGCTCAGCAGCAGATTGCGGGTTGCTCAGTGTATATACCTATAGCTGTGGTTGCTCCTGTGCCTGCCCTGTTCCAGTCTTGCTCGAGTCTGCCCCTGCCTTGCTCCCTTGCATGGCTTTTGACTTTGGCTCTGACCGGTAGGCCATATAACCTAGGGTCAGCTCCCTGCGCTGCCTGATTCAAGGCAGGGACTTGAATCTGAGTCTCACTCATCCCTGGGGAAGGTCCTAAGCACCAAGCTACTTGGGCTGCTCTGTGGTCTCCGTCCTAGTCTGGCTTTGACCAGAAATTTCATCCTGGATCAGAGAGAGGTTTCCCAATGAAAGCTACTTTGAAACTGAGATATTCCTATGAAAAGTTTTGGTTTTGATGAAACAGCAGTTTCTGACACTAAAGTTGGTCAGAAAACCTTGGATTCAAACTTAATCTTACTGTAGTAAAAGGAAAGCAAATAGGAGAAGGTATTTGTATTTATATGTAGGTATATTTGTATTTGTAGAGGCTGCTGGGGTAATATGCCTGGAGAGAACCTGAGCCCTGATTATGGGAAGGGGCTTCTCTTACTAGGGGTCCTATAAAGGTAGCCAGCCAGTCAGGCAGCAGCATAGACAGCTGCTGTGACACAGGAGCCAGCAAACAGAGCTGTAAATGAGAGTTTGAGTGGGAGTTCTGTTGGAGGAGGACTTAGGTTGGAAGTTATGACAGATACAGAGGCAGCAGTGGTGGTGATCCAAGTGGTGGAGGACACAATGAAGATGACTGGATGTGGAAGCTGAAGTACCTACATGATCCTGGAGGGGCAACCTGAAAAGAGTTTTTTATCTGTATGAAGTGCCTCCTGAGAGAGCTGATAGAGGAAAAGCTCCAAGGATTGGAGATGCAGGTGGAAACTCTGGTCGAGTTTAGAAGGGGGTTTGAGCAGATGATGGAGCAAAGACCCGAGGAAGCGGAAGGGAAAAGCTCAGACTTGCTGATGGAAGCAGGACCAAAAAACTCTGAGGGGAGACTGCTGGATGAAGAACATGGACAGTGGAAGCATGTGACTAAGAGAACCAGGCAGAGGAAAAGATGGGCAGGCTAAGGAGAAATAGAGATCAGGAACAAGTTTGCGGAGTTGGAAAATGAAATAGAGGAACAGCAGGTGGTCAGTGAAACAGGATGGGCCAGGAAGAAGAGAAGGGTGGCTAGTCCTATAGGAAAAAGGGAAGAGTCAATGGAGATGACGACATCAAATATGAACCCCAGGAGGATACAGGGTCGGTTGAAAAGGACTGCATGGGAGAATAGGAATTGAGAGGACTTGCAGCCAGAGGGAACAGGGGATAGACAGGAGAACTGCACAATCACTAGGAAAAGGCAGGTCTACGTGATTGGGAACTCCTTATTGAGAAGAATAGACAGGCCTGTAACCAGAGCTGATCCAGAGAAGAAGAAGGGTGTGCTGTCTGCCATGTGCTAAGACACAGGCTGAAGAGGATCCTAACAGGAGTGGGAAAGAATCCGCTGATTGTCCTTCATTTTGGAAAAAATGATACGGCTAGATTCTTGCTGGAGTGTATCCAGGGAGACTATGCCAGGCTGAAGATGCTTAAGGAAATGGAGGCCCACGTGATCTTCAGTGGGATTCTGCCTATTCCTAGAGAAGGGCAACAAAGGTGTGACAAGATTATGATGAGCCATAATAGATGGCTCAGGCAGTGGTGCTATAAGGAAGGCTTTGGGATGTATGGCCACTGGGAGGCATTCATGGATAGAGGACTGTTCTCTTAAGATGGACTTCACCTGAGTAGGGAGGGAAATAGACTTCTGGGAGGCTGGCACAACTGATTGAGAGCTTTAAAGTAGGAATTTGGGGGAGATGGTTGGGAAATATCTTTAATGAGGAGCTTAGGGATAATAGTAGGATGACAAATGGGAATGAGGATATGGAGGTAGATATTACCAAATCCGAGGTAGAAACCAAACTAGAACAGCTTAATGGGACTAAATCCGGGGGCCCAGATAATCTTCATCCAAGAATATTAAAGGAACTGGCACATGAAATTGCAAGCCCATTAGCAAGAATTTTTAATGAATCTGTAAATTCAGGTGTTGTAACAGATGACTGGAGAATTGCTAACATAGTTCCTATTTTTAAGAAAGGGGTGGGGAGTGGGTGGGGCGGGCCGCCGCCCATGATGTGGGTAACTACAGGCCTGTTAGTTTGACATCTGTAGCATGCAATATCTTGGAAAAAAATTGAAGGAGAAAATAGATAAGGACATTGAGGTCAATGGTAATTGACACAAAATACAAAAATGGTTTTACAAAAGATAGATCGTGCCAAACTAACCTGATCTCCTTCGAGAAAGTAACAGATTTTTTAGACAAAGAAAACGCAGTGGATCTAATTTACCTTGATTTCAGTAAGGCATTTGATACAGTGCCCTATGGGGAATTATTAGTTAAATTGGAAAAAATGGGGATCAATATGAAAATTGAAAGGTGGATAAGGAACTGGTTAAAGGAGAGACTACAGAAGGTCCTACTGAAAGGTGAACTGTCAGGCTGGAGGAAGGTTACCAGTGGAGTTCCTCAGGGATCGGTTTTGGGACTATTCTTATTTAATCTTTTTATTATTGACCTCAGCACAAAAAGTGGGAATGTGCTAATAAAGTTTGGGGATGAGACAAAGCTGGGAATAATTGCCAATACAGAGAAGGACCAGGATATCATACAGGAAGGTCTGGATGATCTTGTAAACTGGAGTAATAGTAGTAGAATGAAATTTAATAGTGGAAAAGTACAAGATCATGCATTTAGGGATTAATAACAAGAATTTTAGTTTACAAGCTGGGGCTGCATCCATTGGAAGTAGTGGAGGAGGAGAAGGACCTCGCAGTATTGGTTGACCACAGGATGACTATGAGCTGTCAATGTGATATGGCTGTGAAAAACCTAATGTGGTCTTAAGATGCATCAAGCGTGGTATTTCCAGTAGAGATAAGGAGGTGTTAGTACCATTATACAAGGCGCTGGTGAGACCTCATTTGGAATACTGTGTACAGTTCTGGTCTCCCATGTTTAAGAAGGATGAATTCAAATTGGAGCAGGTACAGAGAAGGGCTACTAGAATGTTCTGAAGAATGGAAAACCTGCCTTATGAAATGAGACTCAAAGAGCCTGGCTTGTTTAACCTAACCAAAAGATGGCTGAGGGGAGATATGATTGCTCTCTACAAATATATCAGAGGGATAAATACCAGGGAGGGAAAGGAATTATTTAAACTCAGTACCAATGTGGACACAAGAACAAATGGATATAGACTGGCCATCAGGAAGTTTAGACTTGAAATTAGATGAAGGTTTCTAATCATCCGTAGAGTGAAGTTCTGGAACAGCCTTCCAAGAGGAGCAGTGGGGGCAAAGGCCCTCACCAAGATTAGTCTTTAAGCCAGAGAGTTTATGGAAGAGATGGTATGATGGTGTCACAGGGTCTGTACAGGTCTCTCTTTTTCTCCCCCTGTGCTCTGGTTGATAAAAATGAGTCCTCACGCCTTCCTCTGGTGTTTCCCTCTAGTGTCTTTTATTTTGAGTGCATAACAGTGGCTTCAGTGCAAGAAAGTGCTTCCTTTTATCCCCCAACAGTTATCCTCCTTCTACCTGGTTCCAGGGTCTCCAGGCCCCTGAGGTGCCCTGCCTGTGGTAAGGAGACAGAGGAGCAGCAGCCTCCTGTCCCCTTCCTGGCTCACCTCCCACTTGAGTTCAGCTCAGGGCTTTTTTAGCCCTCTCAGCCTGCAGCCCCAGCTGTGACCACTTAGCCCAGCCCACTGCAGTGAGCCAGCTCTCGTTAGGGCCCACAGCTGACTGCTTCAAGCCCCTGCCCCTGCCCCTTCTGCCAGAAAGCAGGGCTTAGCCAGCAGGGCCAGGGCATTCAAGGGGTTTTACCCCTTCCCTGCCACAGATGGGATAGCCTAATTTTGGCAATTAATTGATCTTGGACTATATTAACGGTAAATATGCCCGGTGGCCTGTAATGGGATGTTAGATGGATGGGATCTGAGTTACTGCAGAGAATTCTTTGCTGGGTGTCTGGCTGGCGAGTCTTGCCCACATGCTCAGGGTTTTAGCTGATTACCATATTTGGGATTGGGAAGGAATTTTCCTCCAGGGCAGATTGGCAGAAGCCCTGGAGTTTTCAACTTCCTCAGCAGCATAGGGCATGCTTCACTTACTGGAGGATTTTAACCTTTAAACCACTATTTGAGGACTTCAGTATCTCAACATAGGTTAGGGGTTTACTACAGGAGTGGGTGGTGAGATTCTGTGGCCTGCATTGTGCAGGAGGTCAGACTAGATGATCATAATGGTCTCTTCTGACCTTAAAGGGGAAGCGGCTATTTTGAAAGTCTGATTTGCGTTGAAACAAAGAAGCAGTTTAGAATGATCTTGCATAAAGAAAAACCTTGGCTCATGGGCTCTAAATCTGCAAAAATGTGCATGTGTTCTTAACGTCACATGCTCCAAATAGTTCTATTGACATCAAAGGTATTGCTTGTGCATGAAAGTAAGCATATACTTAAGTCTTTGCAGTATTGGCACTTTAAGGACTTATCAATGTTTCATTATGGATTAAATTAGTGATAAAGAGTAAGGGACTTTTTTTTTAACAGTCTCAGTAAAAATATTGTCTTCTGAAACATTATTACTCGCTGAATAATGTGTTAAACATCCTAAATATAGCAGCGTTGTTTATAAAGGATTCTTGTGACCTTTTTTGATAACTCTCACCCCCATTATTTGCAGCAGACCTACAAAATAGCCCTTGAGCTAGAGACGTGCCTTTTGTTTACTCTAGGAAAATCTTTCCAGTTTTGGCTGAGGTACAGTTTCTCTTTAACTATCTCCTTTCTTGGCTTGCATTCCTCAGGAGAACTCTAGCAGCCTGACAAAAGAATATTTGCATATGAACACTCTAAGGCTGGACCCATGCTGCTGCCAAATCAGCAGGAGCTACTGCAACTGGGATTGCTTGAATTGCCATAGCAGTCGTACTAACAAGCAAAGGAGAGAGCTGGGCTGGGTTCTTCCCCTGCATGAGAGAACACTTCCCTAGATTTAGCACATAGCTCCAGCAGTCCATCCTCCTTCTGATGGTACTACAAATGGCAGTGTTAAAAACCTTCTCATGATGGTTGCTGTTTTGTTTTTTTCCCCTTACCCTCCCCAGTAAACTATGTATGGAAAATGGTCAAGTTATTTGTTTCAAAGTCAATCACTTGAAAGTTAAATGACAGATTTACAGTAGTCTGTGAAACCTCAAGTATGATCCCTTGTGTATGTGTGTTATTTAATTAAAAAGTAACATTATTTATCCATAAGAACCATGCCTCATTGAGTGCACAGAAGTAGAACTCAGGTCACAAGGCAGCCATGAAATGGTTCTGCTTAATAGCCGAGAGCTTGACTTTGCATCTTAAATGTTCTTTTAGTATTGGTTTCTTGTTATATATGTAAATAGAAACTTGCTAGGCTGTTTCTGAGTTCAATGCTGTATTAGTCAGTATTGTGGGAAGGTGCCTTCTCTGGCTCACCGGCTTAAGTCTTTTCTGCTCTGGTGGGCCAAGGGCTGTCTAGGCAAGCTGCCTAGAAAGCCCAAGGGCAGGCTTTCCCTTCCCCTTATCGCTCCTTTCTGGATGGGCTTTTCCCCTGTGTCTGGGACAAAAGCTGCCTCCCTTCTGAGAGGCTCCCCGTCCTGCTGCCTCCAACCTGCTAGCAGCCTCACTCCCTCTATCTCTCTCCTCCCCTTCCTAGCTGGGGAGGAGGGTTTAAAAAGGTCTCTGTCAGGGCTTAATTGATATCAGCTGATCTTGCCTGAGTCTCTGGCAGCCTCTACCCAGCTGAGCCCAATTGACCTGTGGTTACCTCCCTTACCACCACCACCACCGCTGGTAGCTGCCTGCTCGGAGTTTACCACAGTATGTACTGAATGTTTTCATCTAAGCCAATCAGATTGCCTATTTAAATGTTTGCTAACTGGCCCTCAGATATATATCCTTCTCTTTATTTTGAAAAAAACATTGAAAAACTTTCAGTAACTGATCATAAAAAACAGTAATATAAGGTGCTTATGAAACATAACTGATTCAATGTTACAACAACGTTAAGTATTATACCAGTGTGACACTATTTTGATGGCTCTAAATATTGGACAGAAAGAAAAAAAAGTGAGCTTTATTCTTGACATCTTGCTGTGTTTTTTGTACACTATATACAAGTGAATTAATAGCTGATCTTTATGCAGGCTGCACGTGTAAGACATGTGAACAATGACCAGTGCTTCATCAATAATATGACTTCATAGTTTCCACTGAGTCAGAACTACTTGATATGCAGTTTTTGAAAGTGTTTAGTCATACAGCTTCTTGGGCATTCAGTTATTATAGCAATGGGAGCAGGGGAGAATAAGGGGAAGGGTGTCTTATAAGTTATTACAGTTCATTATTAGATCATGCAAAAGCAACTATTTCAAATGTAGCCTATTCCAACTGATATTGGCCCTATACACTCTACATTTTGTTCCAAGGTGCTAGTGGGAGATTTTTTTGTTGCATCCTGAATATAATACACTGATTGCTCAAGATGGACCAGAAAATATGAGGTTATGTCAAAGTATCACTGAAATTGGCCAATTGTAAAAATTTATTCCAGAATGTAGACAACTACTATGTTCCCAAAGCATGTGTGAATCTTCATAGAATGACATTTTCCAAACTCATTTCCAATTCTGAAATTCGAAAGGCTTTCAAATGGCCATTAAACAATGAGGACATATTTTTGGTATTGGTTTAGTACTGAGATGTTAGTGTAAGCAGAGTCAGTGCACCAGCACTGAGGCTCCCCTACTACAAGCTGAAATCACCAAAGAGCTGTAATCGCTGAGTACTGTGTTAAGTGGTAAGGCCAGGTTCAGTATCTAGGGGTTCTGTTCCAATAACACAATGCAAAAGTGGCTCAAGCCCCCACCCAGTGACCTGGGACAAATATATACCACCACCTTGGGTGCCTCTAAGAGGCAATATATCCCCATTTGCAAGCGCAGAGGCTGAGCGTAGCAAAAGTCTTTTAATAACAGAGAGAGACAATATGGCATTAAGCTGGGGAAACACCACAAACAGGATTCATAACATGAACCATGAGGGGAAAAAAAACCCACCCCAAGCAAATTGGGCCATGTTCTTTCCCTTTGGTTCTTGAGACCAGCAACCCAAAAGTCACCCAAAGTCCTAAAAGTATAACAACCCCAAAGTCCAGCAACTCAGAAGTCTGTGTCCCTGGTCAGTGCAGCTCCAGAATTCAAAAATTCATCTGCAGAGTTTTACCCCCTCTATTTGTGTAGGGGGGGTGGAGATAAAGGGACATCTTACATGCTCCAACAGCCGACTGCCCCACCTCTCCATGGAGTTCGGCTGCAACCTTCACTGCAAATCGCTCCTCTCTGCCAGCCGTCCTGCGAGCTGCTCCTCTCCAGCAGATGTCCTGCAAGCCGCTCCTCAATATATCTTCAGCCCCCTCCCACCATTTAACACAGTATTTAGTGATTTCAGCTCATAGTAGGGGAACCTCAGTGCTGGTGCCCCATTGGCCCAAAGTGAATTCAGCCCTGCAGTCTGTAACCAGACTCCTGATGGAATCGAAATCAGCTATGATATTACACAGTGGAGAGAGAGAAGGGGGTGCAATTGGTGTTTACGGGTCACGCAACCATGTACAAATATCTGTCCCCAGTCTCTCTCAATTCACTGGATTTTGGAACCCATGTCCCTTGCTTAGCGAGTGCTACTTAGTTTAGGGCAAGTTCCTCCATCATAAAATGCCAAGTACAGCTCTACTATGCCTGATTCACATAACCAGGATAACACCACTTCATTCATCTTGCCCTAATAATAACGAGACTGAGGATCCCACAGCAGTCAAAGAGATCCTTTGGGCAAGCTAGGCAGGGTGGGTGAGCCTCTTTCCGCTAGACTGAGGAGTCCCCAGTATTTTTTTCTCCATGTGAAGGTTCTGAGATACTGTAATCAAGTAACCTCTCAATCTTTTTTGATAAAGCTAAACAGTTTGCGCTTTTTAAGCCTCTTATTCTCCAGCCCTCAAATCATGTTTGAACTTCTTTTCTGTACCCTTTAAAATGGGGACACCAAATCTGTCCACAGCATTTCAGTATCTGTGTCACCAGTGCTGTAACAATGTAAAATCAGCTCCCTACTCCTCTTCACATCTCTCTTATTTCTATAGCTTAGAGCTGTATTAGCCCTTTTGCCACAACATTGCACTAGCAGCTCTTGTTCAGTTGTATATCCACTATAACTCTACATGTTTTTCAGAGTTGTTGCTTTCTGGATAGTCGCACATTCTGTAGATATGACCTGCATTCCTCGTTCCTAAATGTATAACTTTGTATTTGGCCATATTATCCTGGACCTATTCAGATTGTTCTGTATGACTGCCCTTTCTTCAGCATTACTTACCATTCCAACTATCTTTGTGTCATCCATAAACTTTATCACCAGCGATTTCTATATTTAGTTCCAGATCATGGATCAAAATACTGACTAGCAGTGGGCCTAGTGCCAAATTTTGCGGAATCCAATACAGACACCCCCATTCACTGATGATTCCCTATTGAAAATCACGTTTTAACATCTGTCAGTTACCCAGTTCTTAATCTGGTCAATGTGTACTTTTTGATACTGAATAGTATTCATTTTTTTTAAATTGGAATGCCGTATGGTACTAAGTCAAAAATCTTATAAAAGCGTAAGCCTATTAGATCTATGTAGTTACATTCGCCAACCAAACTTGTAATCTCATCAGACAGTTAAATCCATTTTCTGCAAAAACCTACTTTCTGTAAAATCATCTTGACTGGCATTAATTGTATTCCTATCCTTTCATTTTTTAATTAAATGAATCCCATATCAGCCTTTCCATGATTTTACCTGGGACTGATGTCAGAGTAATTGGCCTAATACTTATCCAGGTCATCTCATTTGCCCTCCCCCTTTTTTTTTGAATATTGGCACAACAATAACATTCTTCCAGTTTCCTGAAGTTTCACTGATAGTCCAAAATTTATTAAAAATTGACATCTGCAGACCTGAGATGTCGTCAGCTGGTTCTTTTAGGACCCCTGTGTGCAAATTATCCAGATCTGCTGATTTAAAAAAAAATATCCTTAGCAGATGTTGTTTAACATCCTCCCTGGATGCTAAGACTGGAAAGTATTTCATGATCCTTGTGTGATACAAACACATTATCTTGGGATCTTCTTTTCCCAAAACTAAAATGACACAGCAGAAAGAATCCCCGCTTTCTCCTATCCAGCGTGGCCCTCACTATCCAGCTTGGCAGCACTTACTTTTGGATCAATGTGGCTTACTTTCCCCATTGAGTAACACCCATGAATTCTAACACTTGTGCTCCCTTTCACATATCTGCAATTACATAGCACAGTTAACATATTACATGAGTGTGGCACAAGGGGAAACTCTAGTTAATCTGTCTCTGCACACTCTGTGGACCTCCTTTCAAGTAAATGTGAAATATACCAGGCAACTGTTCAGAAGCCCCATAGTTCTTCTCTTTGACCCTGATGGGGGACTCGAGAGCAGCACCCTCAAATTAGTCAGTTAGGAGGTGGAAACAAATTCTAAATGATCTTTTTTCACTCCTGAGGCTGCCAGAGCTTCTGTTCCCCCGCTAGCCTTAGGCTGGTCTCTTATTTTATTATGCTAATTTAAACAATTACATTTTTTTCAAAAATAAAACTTAATGACATTCACCCCTGGCAGGCATGAGACTCTTTCAACGTTGTTGCAGACTGCACTTTCTGTTATTAATTTACTCAGTGTATTTTTGGACACTATGTTAGACAAATATTAAGTATTTTAATATTGCTAAAGATATGCATGGCTGAACCCAACTAAAAGAAATATGGGTTTAAATTACAAGGAAAAAAGTTTTATGGACTAGAAGGTGATTTTAATCTCTGGTACTAATTTAATTTGTACCATGGCTTGCAACACATTTCTCAGATACTTTTTCTACCTGCTTAAAATCATTTAAATCACACTAGCACTTCTCTGTATTCCGCTTTACCATGAAAAGTTGGTAAAATCCACTTGAATCCATGGGTTTTCAACTGATATGTGATAAGTGTTCCTCTGTGCTTTAGAATATTTTAGCATGCACGCCAAAAAGAACACAGATATTTTAGTAGGTGTTTCAGTGACTTTGATTAATATTAATTTTTCAACATGTGTTGCAGTAATGTGCAGCCATAAGATCCCTGTGTTTATTATATTGCTTTGGTGCACTGTTGGGGGATAATGCTTTTCAAAGAGCTGCATCTCTAACATAGTTATATTATTCACACCATTGCTTTTAATGAGCTAGCTCCGAGCCAATGGCATCCATGTCAGTTTATTCTAGCTTCTTGGTGTACCAGAGGTTTGCAACCACATAATTGTTTGTATAATAAACTATAATGTGAAGTACATTGGCTGTGAAAATCCTAAGTGGTCAGTTTGACCCATTTAGTTTAAGATAAAACTGCAGTTCAACACCTCATACCTACATGTGAACAATGATGCATTCCAAATCTTGGATGCTTAGAAAGAATGTGAAATTGACTGAAATGCTTCTAGCGAAGAGGAGAAAGGTGTACAGCTTGGCAATACAAAGCTAGTATTTTCTGTCTTTAGCCTAGCTGCAGTTTGTCAATGGTTGTCACAAAAATACAGATGTAGTTTTATTGTTGTTTGCATGCTGCTCAGTCCGGATGAATAATTCATAACAAGGTAAAGGAAATAGAAGAGATTTTTAGAATGTTTAACTTGACAGCCATTTTAAAACTACTACCTGCTTTCACCACCCCACCATTTCCAGAAATTTAAAACCCCAGACTCTAGGCAACTCAAGCCTGTTTATAGGCCCAAGGCATTATTTGATTATGTATGAGGATATTTTTTGCATACTTTTACCTCTACTGCATATTTTATATGCATACGTTCTTTTTAATGTAGTCCAAGTGTTTCTTAGATGATCCAAGGGTTATTTCCTTTCACCAAGATGATACAAAATAACTATCAGTGGTAACATCCCTTGTTTATAGGTTGCAAAGCCTTTGAAGAATGTGTCTACGGAGCAATATAAACCATTCACCTAGCTTTTACAGAAAGCTGAGATGTCATCCTACTCATTTCTGAATTCACTCAAGCACAGTATTAAAATTTTAAAGTGGAAAGCAATATCAAGAAATATTGGCACTAATATTTCGAAACGCTGTGCTGATTCCAAAGGTTGTTTGTGTTGATGGAGCAGAGAGTTAACTGGACTGTCATTTCTTGCAGAACTGGTAGAGTTCTGATTTGTATCAATAATACTGTTCAAACTATTGATAGGGCCATTTTGTTTCTTTAAAAGCCAGTATATTTTAAAGCCATTTCCTTTACTCTTATGTATATTCCTCATGTTTAACACACACATACAAAGTCATATTTGTAGACTGACATTCAGAGACTCATCAAGTGATGGACTGTAGCTAGAACTCATGTCAGTGCACAGAGGGTGGGAAAAGGTGTAAGGAGCCTTACCAGCAGGTGTGTGGCCTCCATAAAGTTTCTCCATAATTTCAAATGGTTGGTATGGGATAAGAGACAGCTGCATGGTTTGCCATGATGCCGGCACAATGGGTCATCTCCACCATAAGTGGGAAGCCTACACCAGTGGCTCTCAGATTTTCCGGACTACTGTACCCCTTTCAGGAATCTGGTTTGTCTTGCATACCCCAAGTTTCACCTCACTTACAAACTACTTGCTTGCAAAATCAGACATAAAAATGCACAAGTATCACAGCACACTATTACTGAATAATTGCTTACTTTCTAATTTTTACCATATCATTATAAAATAAATCAGTTGGAATATAAATATTGTCATTGCATTTCAACATATAGTATATAGACAAATATAAACCACCCTACCAGCTATCATCCTAATTACTGTTGGAGTAATATTACAGGTGTCAAATTAACCTTTTTACCTCAAGAATTCCCAGGTCATGTGCTGGCACAACCTGCACTGTCACCACCCAGCCCAGTGCTGACATGTCACATTTTGACTTGCCTTGTATGTAGGTGGCCTATACAGCTGGGGGTGCTGGGGGGGGAGGGAACAGTGCCCTCCCTCTGTGGAACCACTGCCTACCTGTCCATGCCTGCTAGTGGCACAAAGCAGGAGACTTCCCCCTTCCTTGATGTATTGATGCAGAGTCTAGCCACAGGCCTCCTTGGAGAGAGGGGCGGAATACGTTGTAGTCTCATTTTGTAGGGGACTTGGCAAGTTCATGAGGAATATAAAGCAAGAAATGCCCAACTGTTTCAGGAAGCTTTACTATCAGAGAATTTTTTAGTATATCAAAATTAGGGCAGGTCAAATTTTTCATATTTTTGACTGAACAGTGGTTTTTTGGCTAAATAAAAATTGCATAAAACTTGTTTTCTGTGGAGAACTTTTTCTTGTTGTCACAATGCTTCCTTTATGTCTAACATTTCTGACTTGGAAGATTAATGCTCCCCTTCTTTTCTGCAGGCTAGTCTTCCCAGCCAGAGTACTTCTCTGGTGGTGCCCTGTGGCCAGTGACCCCCATAATACACTGCCTCCCATCTCTAAAAAAAGGGTTGGGGGTCTGTGGTGTGCCAAGAGCAATGCAGTCTGTCTGACCAGAGTGTCAGGCCTATACAAGAAACTGGGAGCATGAGGCACACAAACTACAACTCTCATGAGTCTCCATGGCAGTATTCCCAAAGGAAAACATTTTTGTATTCATTCAAAATTTTCCACTAGGAAACCTCATTCTCCCGGTTTCTTATATAGGACTGGTCAGGCAGACTGAGGGAACTGGATTTTGACCAGCTCTAATAAAAGGGTTAATTAAATGTCACTATAGTCTACTCAAAACATTGCTTTTCTGCGATTATCATTCATCTAAAAAACTGTTCTCAAAAGCTTTGTCTAAATACTATGTTGCTATAAATACTTTGTCATCATGCACCAGGAGGTGCCTAGATGAACAGCATCATTCAGTACTTTATCTGAATTTCTGATTTAACTGGGCTCATCTTTAGTTGGCTTGTCACTAATCTGACATGATAAACTTGCATTTTGAACTGTCACTCCTTTCTTTCATTCTATCATAAGTTGTGCTATTATTTGTTTATATGCTAGAATAAATGTCTATATTCATAGATACACAGCCTGTGTCATTAATGTAGTCCCATCAAGAGGGCACTTCACAGTAAAGGACTTTTGCAAGAGTTGGAACTCAGGATTACAAAACTGCCATGTAGAACACTCCAGAAACAGGGACAAAGATAGATAAAATGAAAAAGCTTGCGCAGGAACTGAAATTAACCCTTCTCTACAATATAAGGGTGCTCCTTTTCAGCAAGCACTGCCCTGTACTAATGTGGAAACTGAGAATGCTTTGAAACAATGTTTCAAGATATGCCTTAGTTATCTATGAAAAGGAGCTGCCTGAGTAACTCTTAATTAACCATTTTGGTTGATTAGGTGAACATTAAGGGTACATCTACACTACAGCCTTAAGTCATTTGAACATAGATCAACTTACAGTCACCACAGTGCTTACTGTGATGGCAGCTGTCCGCATTACCCTCCTTCTATTGGTGGAGCACATCCTCTCCATGAGCACTTCCATTGAAGTGAAGAGGGGCAGTAAGATGCCTTATGTCAATCTAACTGTATCGCGTAGACCAGGCCTAAGACATTGCTGCACATCTTTTCTTCACATGCCATATGTTTGCAGTCTTTTTATCTTTTGTCTCTCTGAATATCAAAAGAAGTCATGTGAAGTTAGCCCCAAGCTGAATTTGTGAGATACAAAGCACAGACTGTAGAATCATTCATCTCTTGCATCTGTGATCTATCGGTGCACATCTATTGTGGTATGCTAAAGACATTTTTGTCCTAGGGCAGCAGAGCAATGCCAATTTACCAAGTCCTGAAATCCCCTCGGCCCCAAGAAGAGGTTTTTCCCCTCTTCCCAGAGAGTTGAAGTATTGTCTGTTACAAGATGAAGTCAACGAGAAGTCTGGTGGCACCTTAAAGATTAATAGTTTTATTTGCGTATAAGCTTTCGTAGGTATAAACCCCACTTCTTCAGATGCTTCAGACCACTTCAAGATGAAGTGAGGCTTCAGATGCTTACTATGCTTATCTGAAAGTTCTCTAATGAATCCATCAACCAAATATGGTAGGCACAAGAAAGCTTTACTTAAAATCCTGGATATTCTTAGCTCAGATATTGGTTGTGTGACTGATTTTTGATTCTCAGGCAGACAATAAATAGGCAGGGGTGGAGAAGGGTGTGAGGAAGGAGGGAAATGAGGTGCCCACAGCCCCTGGAAGGGGGAAGGAGGATGGGCAGGTGAGAGAGAATCCATAACATGAGAGGGGATGAGGATATTACAGGGAGTTCCTGATTTGGAGGGGGATAGGAGAGTGGCACACGGGGTACTTGTGATGGGGAATGGGGAAATGCAAGGGGAATGAATAAAGCCTACAGAAGCAACAAAGTGTGTGTGACCTTCTAGTAATACCACAGGGAAGTGAAAGAGAGGTTTTTTTTTTCCTGTCATCATTCATTCCACTGCCAGTTCAATATTATTCCAGTAACAGAATTTTCTAGTACTGTGTTCAGACGACATGGGACCAACAGCTGGCTTCTAAATGTATGTCTGTAGTTTTGCTTACAATCACTTTCCATCAGAATGTATCATACCAACACATCAGACACACAGACCTTAGTACTGTTCTCTCTGTGCATGGGAGTCATGGATGAGCAATTGTGTGTGTATAAATGTAGTTGATGCTCCTTGAAATTTGGCCCTAAATGTCTCAAAGGGTCTCCTACATTTTTCCTTGGATTCAAGAATTGTCTTGTAGAATTAGTTTATAAGAATTATCTTGTACCTTGCACTGAGATTATGAAACTTTAGGAAACCCCTCCATTGATTGTCTGCCCCCTTCTTTACAGTTTCCCCTAATTAAGCAATTTCAGTTTGGCCCCCTGGGAACCCAGTCACACCTTAGAAATTACACAGCCAATCTCCAAAGATGGTGTTTATTTCTAATACTTAGATCCACCAACCTAGAAACAGAAGAGCTTCTACAATGCCCCAGTGGTTACATGGAAGCCACAACACAGTTCGCTTAAAAGCAAAACAGCCTTGGGCTTCCACACAGACATCCAAGTCCAATACGATGAGAAATTACTGAAAATCTTGTTCATCATGTAAAAATGTTCTACCAATCCCAAAGGATCAAATACATTACCTTCCAAATTAATGAATACTTTAGATCTTACCCAAATGCATGCTTACAGCAAATTCTTAACTGAACTTTATTTTTAAAAAGAGAGAGTGAGTACTGGTTAAAATATTATCATACATACACATATGAATATAGTTTTGAGGTCAGTTTTATAGTAAAGATGGTGAGCTCTTGGATCAGGTTTGAAGCAGTGATGCCACAAACTGCTAACTGGTTAAGTTTCTGGTTATTCACAATTCATTGGAAGGTCCTCAGTCCCTTAGTCAGAATGCTCCCATTAGTATAAATCCATAGTCCAGAGATCAGAGTAGGAAAGAGGCCAAATAACGATGTTTCCAGGGCCTTTAATAGTTTCTGCCATGTAGAGGGAAACCCATTGTTTCAAACAAAGCCCTCCTCATGGCTTGTGGAAAAATACAGGTAATAAGATGGAGTTTAGTGCCACATGGTCTTGTCATATGCCCTTGCATACTTTGCTGAGTCAAAGCAGAGGTCATTACCCATACTCTAGTTAGAATGTTCACCTGAACATCCAGTAGATGTGGATAGGCTTCTTCCGGGGTTCATTGTGTTCGCTGATGAGCCATCAACTTGAATACTCCATTCACAATGTTCTGGCTAAATACCTTATGGGTGTTACCACAGGAGCAAACATTTGAAATACAGGTACATAGTTAATAATCATAACTTCAGATACCCAAATGATATGTGCATACAAATAGGATAGTCATACTTAACAAACCATAACTTTTCTATTGACACCTTTGTTTCATACTTTGTACAGGAATTGCAATTATAAAATAATGGTAGCAACAATGACTTACCTGGTCATGTTTTAATCATATAATGTCACATAAGACTATGAATACAACTACTTCTGGTTTCTCCAAGTGAGCTCATCACTGGAGGGGTGCTAGTGAGGGAGGGAGGGAGGATGAGAAAACATGGATGATGATCTAGAATGAAAGTAGATAAACACAAGAACCATCAGTTAGATTGGGCTTTCACAAGCCCAATCTAAGTAAAGGCGAGTTATCCTTCAGCAGAGGGCCCACTGTGATCAGCATTTGACAAATTTTTCTGGTGTGTGTAATCTTTAATTGTACACTAATATCATTTCAGGTCCTCTCTAATAGAATGTAGATGTTTCTAATAGAATTTCTGGATTGCAACAATATGCACAAGCATGTGATATCCAATGTACTACAACCAGCTTTCCACCTGGATTAATATGGAATTATATGAGTTTGAGGAGAGTTGAGATACCAAAAAATTGTTGGAATAAGCATTCCAGTACATAGTTTGAGCATTACAATTGTCCTTTACTGTGGGATGCTCCAATTCCAAAATGCCATCCTGTAACTGCAAAATGAAAGGGACAAATATTGTCACCTGTGGTGAACTCTGGTCTGAAATGGTACTTGATTGACTTAAGATGTAGGAGACTGACTCCTGTTTACACAGCAAAACCAGAAGCAATGCAAAATCGGTATGGGGAGGCCCCAAAACTGTTAAAGCAATCATCATTTCAACAAGTTGTCAATTTCAGGGATGCTTAAGATTGCACTGCACAATCGGGCCCACAAACAAATAAGTTTAAAAAGATGTTCAGTGTCTGATTATGATTCTCTGCTGCCTAGCAAGACAACTAGAGTAGGCACCAAAAACAATGAACTGGGCCTAGTTTGAGTATAGCATTAACATTTTTGAATCCCGTTTAATTGCACTGATTTAAATAGATCTGAACAGAATCTCTTTGTTGCTTGTAAAAGTGGTTTATAATGATTTATCCAGAGTACTTGTGGGAATTGTCAAAGAAAACCCACAAAAACTCTACAGTGGTGTGTGTGGGCTTTCTGGTAATCTGAGCATCTTCAATAGACTCCCCTGACTACTTCTATCACTAACAGTGAAGAAACTTCCCTCTCTGTTTTGACAAAAGCAGCATTTTTTGTGGAGTAAGTAACTTTGTGCTCTCCTCTTATAGCAAGACTCTTTGGGCTTGAT
Source organism: Dermatemys mawii (assembly GCA_007922305.1). NCBI lineage: Eukaryota > Metazoa > Chordata > Testudines > Dermatemydidae > Dermatemys > Dermatemys mawii. Next base: position 5,890,321 of record ML677334.1, on the reverse strand, counting down.
ACCTCACTCACTTCTACTGATGTAAATCAGGAGTAATTTCTTTTAGATCAATGCCATCAATAAGCCCCAGTATCTCAGACCTGAAGATTTAACTTCAGTTTTATGGATGGGGGAAGATTTTGGGAATTTTTATTTCCACTAAACCAGTTTTCCCACTACTAATTCTAACAGTGTAATGGAGATCTGGAGATGTATAGAGTCTAGTGTTGATGTGGTGGTACATAAAGATATGTACATTGGGAATAAGTTTATGCACTGCAGTTTTCAATACAAGACATCTCCCTTTGCTCTCCAGTGTCAAGTGTGCTATTGGTAAGGCATCATGCATTAGTGTGAAGAGCACAGAGTGCTCTGACTTTTGTTTTTCCTTTCTGAAGGGAACACTACAACAATAACACGTTTCCTTGTTAGTACATGTTTGTTTCAGCATGGAGACAGATGTGAACTGGGAGATCAGATTAACTAACACAATCCTGTTTGATCAAATTTGACAAAAGTTCATCTTTGTTTAGCACACTTTTGGGGGAGGGAGAGGACAACAGACAATTTAGTGCTCAGAGTGGGCTGAGGAACTGTTAGTAGGGTTGGGTGTTTTTGCCTCTGTTTGAGAAATATAACTGTCTGGAAAAGACTTCGGGTGTGACAGTGGATTTAGATCTTAAATTAACCTAACTTCTATGGGACCTTTGTAGGCAGAGGACAAACCAGCACCGTACAAGAAGAATGTTTTTTGAGATGTGTTCAGTGGCAGATAGCTGTAGGTTTTACCCCCTCAATATTTATTTCACTCTGAAGGTGGATGGCACAGTATAATGTAGATTGAAGATGGACAGATTGGATATTTGAGACAAAACATTTAAGCTTTAGAGTTTTTTTTTCTGTGTCATCTAAGCTAGTTTGAGTGTTAGGAGTCATAAAAGGGTTTTATTATAGGAATTCTGAAGTTCCAAGTCTTTCACTGAACTCTCTCTTGAACTAAATGTAATTATTAGGACTTCTCATAATTGATATTTTAACAGGCAGAACAATTGTAAAGAGGAAAGTGGACAGTAGCACAAATTTTGTAATTATTTCTCCGTGTATTTGGGTATAACATGCAAACATAGAATCAAATTCTTCTGTTACATCTGTGTGAATTCAAGGTCTGATGTAAATTAAGTTTCTCTGGATTTATTCTGGTGTGTGGGCAGAATTTGGTCCCTTGTTTGGATTTTCAGTAATTAAGAGTAATTTTTGGTTCGTTTTAGAGGTCCCCTGGCTAAAAACATGATTATAACAGTGGGAAAAATCAAAGAAAAGCAATCAAGTTGATCCAGAAGTTCAAAGGTACTTATAGAGCTCATTGGAAAATGTTTGATTTTTTTTTTCCCCTTTAGGAAGAGGACAATTTCAAATTTTCACTGGAAAATGGAAATATTTTTGACCAACATAATTTTGGCAGAATTTTTGACCGGCCTTTTTCTTTTCATTAGTATAAAAATAAGAGCAGGAATAGAGTGACTTTAACATTATACTTCTATGGTAATAAAATGTTCAACACAAATGAAGATGTTCAAAAATGGGATTCCTATGACTGAATATCAAAAACGTTGCTTGTGGGGAACTGGATACATTTGTATACATGTTATTTCCATGAAACTGAATAAAAGAATATCCAGCAATATGATTTGATCCCCAACGGTTTTTTTGGTGTACATAATTTTCAACATTTTCAAAACCATTTTCTAATTTTGTTGCCCCAGTGGTTGGGTTTCCATATTTAGATATGTAAAGGCCTGACTCATTTTTTAAAAAAATCTGAAGGTCTGAGTTGTTGTCATTGACTTATGTGCACTTTTGGTAATGATTCAGCAAGACACTTCTGCACGTGTGTGACTTTAAGCAGCATGTTCATGGGGACTAAAAATGCTTAAAGTACCTTGCTGATTTGAAGCCTGAAAGTTGAAGGTTGGACTAGTAAAAAACCACTGCTAATTTGGGATGTTGCACAATAAATGTACTATTATATATATATAGCCAGTTGTCCAAATTATAAAAGTAGAATTTAGCTTCCAATGTAACCCACTAGGTGTGTGGTGGACTAGCTTGGTTTATTTCTCAATATTTGTGTATTGAGAATGTATTATGATGCCATTTTCTGGGTGGGTCAGTTTGATATTTTTATGGCATTGATTATATCTGGGTTTGAATGACTAGCATATTCTGTGAGACTTTCTTTGTATTGCTCTGACCTTTTAACACTGCTGCTTTTCCTTCCAAGTTAGTGAAACTGTAAACAAGGGAGAACGTGAATGGTCAACCAAAGTACAGAACACTGGAAAGGTCAAAGTAGCACGGTAGACTATGCTGCTTTTCTACAAATATCAGGCATTCAGACTGTAACTCTGCACCTCATTCTTATGACTGAACTTCTAATGAGACTAGAAAATGGCCCCGCATGAATCCATGCTTCTGACAGCAGCTGTAATGTGAGAGGTAAATGGTAAAAATGTTACTGTCAGAGTGCAGTCCTTAGACTTGTGATCATATAACTGTCTTCTCTTTGCATGTCACGTAAAGGCTATGTGATAGTGAGCTGTTGGCCTTTAGTTCCACTCATAAGCACATTCATATGTATTGTTCATAGCTCCACCATGAATTTAGAAGCGTTCTTCACTAAACATAAGATTTATCTTTTAGGTTCGTTTCATATATTCTGTGGGTGCAAGGGGTTGAATAGCAATTGCAATGCTTGTCTATGGAATGTTCTTCCCTTTGAAATTTCTGTACAGTGTTTTAAAATTAGTCGTGTATGCACAAATCTAAAATCAGGTCTCTCCCCAGTATTTCTTTACCTTAGCATTTTGACTTGAGGAAGGCTTACTCCTGAAATATACACCATAGGTACCCTATTATATCATGTTAACTGCTATGCAATGATTCAGTTTTGAGTAATTGCACTTAACAATAAATATACTTACTATGAAGTGATCTGTGTTTTAAGATTCATTGAGACACAGTGTTTTTTAAGTGTCAATGACTCAGGCGGGTGGATTACTTCAATGTTACTTTCTAATGTGTAAATTTATTAATAGTTTTGGCGTTTCAGGAGTAAATGTAACATGCTGCAATTCTGGTAGCTTGTTGGCTGTTGCAAACTCAGTTGTCTGTGGTCCATCCGAAAATGTGGTGCTCATCAGAAAATACAGATCAGTGTTGTTAATTAGCAGCCAAACATAAAATGAGCCAGCAGATGGATGTCCCACAGGAACTTATCAGTTACTATGTGACTGAGGGGGAAGAGATACCACACTCAGAGTTGTAATGTAGCTTTTTTACTATTGCTACCAGAGTCTCAGCTGTGGTTAACTCCACTGCTAGAGTGCTTCAGGAAGAAAGTCCTTTGGATACACAGTGCTGATTGTCTGCCTTGACCCCTGAATTCTCTGTGCTCTGGCTTTTCCCTCAGTCCCAACAGAGAAGAGCTCTGAAATGCTCAAAGGATGTAGATCCCCTTCATTGTGTCTCCCAGTCCTGTTCTGTGTACTGCTTCTGATGACTTAGAGCTGGCACACTGTCTGAAATGCCTCACAACTGTCAGAAAACAAGGACAGATGCCCCAAACTGGTGGTATGTTCTGCAACCATGTGAACAAGGGGGATCCAGTTAATATAGCGTATTCAGATTTTCAGAAAGCCTTTGACAAGGTCCGTCACCAAAGGCTCTTAAGCCAAGTAAGTGGTCATGGGATAAAAGAAAAGGTCCTCTCATGGATTGATATCTGGTTAAAAGATAGGAAAAAAAGAGTTGGAATAAAGGGTCAGTTTTCAGAATGGAGAGAGGTAAATAATCATGTCCACAGGTGTCTGTACCGGGAGCAGTCCTATTCAACATATTCATAAATGATCTGGAAAAAGGGGTAAATAGTGAGGTGGCAAACTTGGGAGATGATACAAAACTATTCAAGATAGTTAAGTCCCAAGCAGACTGTGAAGAGTTACAAAAGAACCTTTCAAAACTGGGTGACTGGGCAACAAAATGGCAGATGAAATTTAATATTGATAAATGCAAAGTAATGCACATTGGAAAACATAATCCCAACTATACATATGAAATTATTAGGATCTAAAGTACCTGTTACCACTCAAGAAATATCTTGGGGTCATTGTGGATAGTTCTCTGAAAACATCCACTCAATGTGCAGCAGCAGTCAAAAAAGCAAACAGAATGTTGGGAGCTGTAGTAACACGATTCCCCATTTCAGCACCTCCTGCTGGCAGTCTGGGAATTAGCTCTTTTCCAGCCAGAGCACCCTCTGTAGGCTGGCGCCTCCCTGTTGCTGGCCCCCAGGTCCCTCCCGGACCCCAGTGCCCTTTTACTTAGGGTGCTGCCCCCTGGCAATACGCCCATGCTCTCCCCTCCCGAGGGAACCCCCAACCCTCTATTCACCTTGCCTCAGTGTAAGGCTACTGCCAGTCAGCATGAGGACCCCGCTTTCTGGGGCAGTGTAAAAGCCAGTCATCATAGGTAAAGGGGTTTTGGACCTGCAGCCTTTCCCTGCAGCCTAGTACCCTTTCAGGGCTTCGTAACCAGTCACAGCCTGGGAGGTTGCCAGGTCTGAGCTCCCCAGAGCAGGCTTCCCCTTTCCCAGCACTTCTTCACCCTCAGTACACTTTCAGGCAGCTAGGTCCTTCTCCCTCTAAAGCTGGAGGGAGACTGTTCTCAGTGCCTGGCCACAGCCCCCTTATAAGGGCCAGCTGGGCCTTAAATGATCTGACCACAGCTGTGGCTGCTATTCCAATCAGCCTTTCACAGCTGAAGCCCTCTCCAGGGCTGCTTTTCACCCCCTGTTCCTCGGAGTGGGGCAGCTTCTCCCAGCCCCAAGGGACCAATCACTTTCTCCAGATCAATTGATACTCCAGATCTTACACCAAAGACAATGCTGGCATCCAAATCTATAGTAAACTAACTATTGGTTTATTAGCTAATATAAAGAATGAGAGTTATTGAGAGGTTAAAGCAGGTAAAACATAACAACAGGTAAATCACAGTTTGTAACTCCAAATGATGACAGTGATGTAATAAGTTGCCAGTTTCCCAAAAGTCTTTTGGGGCTATCCAGAATAATTCTGGAGCTCAGTCTTCTCATTCAGCTAGATCCAAAGAGTCCAGAGACAAAAGGTCCTTTGTTGAATCCATATTTATAATATTTTCACATAGAAAGCAAGCTGACTGATGGCTCTCCCATCTGGGCTTTTCCTTTGATCAAGATGAGTGAGGAATGTGCTTAGACACTTGACTGCTGACCATATACACAATGGCAACTTGCTTTGAAATTAGCATTTTCTGATAAAGTTCTTAAGTTCTTCATCAGCATTTCACAAGATTCCTTTGATGGGCGATTTAATTACAAGGGTATTTATAATGTAAATGTTTGCTATTACACTATGACAGGAACAGATAAGCAAAAAGGATACAATCAACCTATTGCCCAAGCATCAAGAAGTAATAGTGGGGCAGAATTCTGCTTGGCCCCTAAGTGAGTGACAACAGTCATCTCAGTGGGTCTTCCCCTTGTTCTTGGAGTTGGTTGAGCCACAGTAGCTGAAATGTTTTGGTGTCTTTTTTAAAAAAATCCACCTCAGGCAGACACCCAGAGTGGAAAACTTCATCTCCAATGGTTAAAGTTTGGCAAATATATAAGCAATTTAAGAGTCCTGTAATGGACAGAATTGTCTTAACTACAAGTGTCGCTACGTGCGCTGCCAATAAAGTCCATCCCATTACCTGGGGAGGCTATTATTTCCAGGAGAGGTTGTATTAGATAGCAATATGGTATAGTACCTATCCTTAAGTAAAATGTGTTTGTTTTTTTTAAAAAAAGAGCACCAAAGGAACCCATGTGCCAAGGGCAAAACATTTCTTGCTGCTACTCTACATGTACACAGCTATGGAGCACCCCTGCAACAACTACTCTTACTTTATTTTAATACAAATCCTATCAGAAAATTCTCATGTTTTTTAAGGTCAAGTTTATTTACCTATTAATGGGACTTTGTTATTTGGGGCTTTTGCTTGTTTTTGCTATGGAAACTCTTTTAATTAAATCAGGGGCACATCAATAATTAAATGTACTAATCCCCCACAATATTAGCATGCCTTTGATACTGTTTGAAATCAAGATGAAGAATAGAATACAGCATTTGCTGCAGGAGAATGGTTGGTTTGTTTAATGGAGAAATTGAAGTAGTCACACATTTTAAAGTTTTTAAATATTTCTGGTTTCAGTATGTAATATGTTTGGAGTTGAGACAGCATGCAAATTAATAACTATAGCTGTATTGTGAAATATTGTACTAACACAGGTGGTATGAAAACCTATTTGATACATATTGGATTCATGTCCCAAGACTTTTAATGAATTATAATATACTAGCTATCAGGATCTAATCTAGCCATATCTTTTTATCTGTACTTCTCAATGTCCTGAAAAGAGACCAGTTAATGTTTTGTTTTTGTACATTAATATATTTTACACATGTGGGAAATGGCTGCCGCATTTTGATGACACGCAAAGTGACTTAATGTTCTAATGATGCTTGGGTCCTTATAGTTCCCCCTGCCCTGAAGGTGGTTTATGATCTTCATTTTAATTCAAATGAAACAACACGGAGTTCTTGTTATTTTCCTTGGTGACAAGTGGATATTTTTTTATAGGCCCTGCTTCAGCAGCATATGTCAGTAACTTCCCATTGATGTGAAGGAGACTTCAGCATACACTTAAAAGCTTTGCTGAGGTGAAGTCTGGTGCTTTGTAAAGCACTTTGGAATTTTTTGGGGACAAAGGCAATTGTGTGTGGGTGAGGGAAGAAGGGAGTTGGAGAAGTGAGTGTAGAATCCTCTCAGTAGTGTATATTTTAAATGTAGTGAGGTATTTTGAAACAGATAGATGAGCATAGTGGAAAAAACCTCTCTGATTGGCCACCCTGACCACTATTGTTACACTAATGTCACTCTATAGTGATATTGCACCACACCTGTGAATATAAAGTAAAGTGCAGCAATAGTGTAGTGAATGGCTGAAGGGTTTCCTTCCAGTTTTGAGGCTATCTAAGACAATTGCAGTAAGCCAGCATTTTACATTAAAAATATACTAAAAAATAAATAAATAAAAATAATTGAATGTTGAAGATCAGACTGAGGAATTATATCTAGAAGGTAAATTTATGTGTGGGAAACAAACTGATGACTCTTCATAATTAAGAGTACGATTTTGTCCTGGACAGTTTTAGCAGAAGTCACAAACAGGTCACAGGCAATTAACAAAAATTCACACAAGCCGTGACCTGTCCCTACTTTTTATTAAAAATGTTCATGACAAAATGGGGAGGGAGGAGGATTAAGCACCCTGCCCTGCTGCGGCTGGGAACTGCGGCCTCTGCCCCGTGGCTGGGAGGGACACCCACCCTGGCAGCTGGGGGACTGCAGGGGATCCCCCTGCATGTGGTGGCTGGGGAGCTGTGGAGTACGCCTGCCACTTTAGGTGGCAGGGGTCCCCCACAGTTGCCAGCCACCACGGGAGGTGGGGCTACCCTGTGGCTCCCAGCCACTGTAGGCTGAAATCACAGAAGTCTGTGACCTCCGTGACCAAGTTGTATTCTTATTCATAATATAATGGATACTTTTCTCCAAAAAATGAGAAGAAAAGAGGATGAGGTATGTATTAATGAAAAATTGAATATTGTCAATAGGCTCCCTTCTTTGAACTAATCTAATCCCAGCAATAACCTTGATCTGGAGTTTACTGACTACTTAATGATCACTATACTATATAACATTTCTATACTGAATCCATAAACAAACAACTGAAGCTTATGGGTTACTTGTATTTAACTTTTGTAGTAACATTCAGAGACGTTTTTGGGATGGTTTCAGTTGAAAATGTGTTGTGCTCAGGTCACAGATAGATTTAACAATGTCTTTGTTTAAAAAGTTAAGCAAAACCGAGTAAAGGAATTGGCCGATTGAGTGCTTGTTGACTTTTTTAGAAAGAGTGAAAAGCAGATGCAGAGGAACTCCTCGCAAGGGGAAAAGGGAAAGTTAAGGTTCACAGAGAAGTGAACAGTAAACACCCCACAGAAGGAAAGAAGTCTTAGTATATATCATGTTTTTAATATTCAGGAAGGATTATCTTCATGAGACTGAGCGATAGAATCTCAACTCTAAACTGACAAGGAGGGCATTTAAAAAAGGTAAAAGCAAAGCAACCCAGTAAATAAACTCTTTCTTGTTCATCAGTTGTCAGTTCTCTTATAAAAAAAAAAAAGAGGGAGAGGAAAAAATGGAAAACAAAAATAAAGCTGAACTCTTCAAGCATGAAGTAAAATGGAAATAAAACTTAAAAGCCAACAGTTCAAACTGTAGGCTAATGACATGTAACTTAGCTTAGTAACTAAAAAAAATAATCAACGTATAGCCTGTAAACTAGGCATTAATAGACAATTTTTGGAAAACAAAATGCAAGCACTTTCACATATGTTCTAATAGACAACTATGCTGCACAACAACTGTCAGACTTGGCAGGTGCTTGTCTTTGTCTTTTTCAGAACTAGAACTCACAGAAGAAAAAGTTACTCCTTAATTTGGATGAAATTTACCTCTGGTGTGGAAGGGTTGAATAAGGTCTATACACCACTCAAGTCTTAAAGTATCAAGAAGGATTAAGTGGTGTGATGACCCTTATATTGGCCCTATGCACCGGATGAATCCTACCAACGCTTAAACATGGGAGTTACTTAATTAGTATGAGTAAAGATACGTGTTTTGGCAATATCAAATCCCTTCACTGTTATAATTGCAATTGCACCACGAGGTTGTATTAGTCTGAGAGCCAGAACAGGCCAAATGTGCTCATGGTAAAATGGGCAATATTGCCAAGCCTCAGTATTTAAAAATAACAAATCAGACCTCAGAAATAATATGCAGCTTTTAAATTAATGGTATGAAATTCTGGCCTCACTGAAGTCAATGAGTTTTACCACTGACTTCAGAGGGGCCAAGGTTTCATTTCATGAGGACTTATTTTTTTTTCTTTAATTTGTGTTCTGGTCTTTCATAGAAAAGGTAGGGCTGGAAGGGACCTCAAGAAGTCATCAAGCCCAGCCCCCTGCTGCACTGAGGCAGGACCAAGTAAATCTAGACCATTTCTGAGCAATATTTGTCCATGGATTCTTAAATCCCTCCACTGGTACTGGTACAGAAGACTGCCTCACACTTCCCAGCCAGTGAGTATCAATTCAGCTTTCGAAGGACTAATTTTAGAGATTCTACAAACCTGCACTGTCTCTATCCTCCTTCTCTGACAGATGCATGGAGTCTGCCCAGCTCTGCCCTACTGTAATGAGCATTGCAAATACAGAGTTCCTAATCTTGCAATGTATGCAGTGGTGGAAGGGGAGCTATGGAGAACATGAAGATTCCTTGGACATAGAAACAATTAAGGTTTCTGTGGGAGAGGAGGGTGGAGGTGGAGCAGCTGTCTACTCGGTTTGAACAGCCAGATACAAGTGCTATAAGAGGAGCTCAACTTGGAGCTATATGGCTCAAGGAAGCTTTGAAAGAGCATTTTAACAGTGAGCCGCTGTAGCATGTGGTGCTGTAGTATGTGGTCCAGAATGAATTTTGGAGTGATTGCTGTGTGCATAGGAATCCAACATTGACAATATTGTGTGTGAAGGATATGAGCTTGTGACACTGTACAGTAACAGGACACTGATGGATATCAGACCTGCTCAGCACCAGCCAGCACGTTGCGAACTCATAAAGATGATTTCTATTCTAAAAAATAGAAATGTATTCTGTAGCATGAACCAAGCAATAAAAAAATTTAGAACTTAATAAATTGAGGGAACAGAACTTCTGAAGTGGAAAGAACAGTCATTTCCATTACACACATCCCCACCCACCATTGCTGAACCTGCAGTTCCACCAGACTCTGCTGTTTGAGAAGTGAAAGCATTTTCTGCTGCAAGCCCTTCTCCTTTGCCTTTCTCCTTTCTCCTGTATCCACCCTTGCAGAAAGCACGAAGAAGATCTCCTGAGCTCATTCTCCGGCAGTGGCTCGCAGGATCTCCTGGAACGTCATCCCAAGTCGTCTTCTTTCTCCTCCTTATCTGGCTCAAGGGTCCCACGGGTGCGAAGGTGCAGACCCTGAAAGCTGCAATGATAGAAGCTACAGATACAACATACAGAGGAACCGTTGTCAGAGTATTCATGATGGAAATCAAAGCTTAAGATGCTGAATTCACTCCTTTTGCTCCCCAAAAGTCGTAAGCACAACCATCTCATTTCTGTTTAGGACTGATACAGCATGGTGCCAGTCACCACACCAGCCGTGGTGAGTTTGGCTCTCCAGAGGCTTGGGGCATGAGGCAATAGCTCGCTTACATGATTCTAGCTGTGATTTTAGCTGCTAACTCTCTCTCTCTCTCCTGAGGATAACAGATGCAGAGAGAGCACAGCTGCTGCGGAGTCCTGATACTGCCCAGGACTATGTGCTCCTAGTCTATGGACTGCAGTGATGCTGGCTGAAATAACTGTTGAGTGGCAGGGAAAAGTGCCCTATCACGGCGGAAGTCATAAGGCAGCCCTCCTCAGAAACCTTTGACTGAGAATTGCACTGTGTCTCCAGGAAAGTTTTCATCAAGATCTCTAGAGAGAATTCATGGGACATCTCAGTGCCTATAAACAAGCTGCTTTGCATTCCTTCCCCTCTGTCTAACTGTAGAGGGTAATGAAAAGCAGATAGCAACTCTACTTTCTTGGTGGTTTCAGTACCCTCTTCCAGCAAAATTCAAAATGAGCAAATCAAAAGATGTGTCCTACTGCTTTGGGGGTGCCATCCCTGTGGTTCAAAGTAAACAGCATGCTTACCAGAGGTTCCTTCCTGTGCATCAGGCTCGCCCGGGCTTGACTGCGCTGGAGTCAAAATCACGTCCTGGCTTTCTGCACAGCTGGATCCCCCAGTGTTGCTCTTCCTCCATGTTCACAGGAGGGGCCTGTGACTCAGGCTTCTCAGAAGTATCCCCTGTGCCTTGCGGGGAGAGGGGTGTCTGTGTGTCTCTGTGTGTCTGTCTGTCTGCTGAGGATGGCACGCAGCTATTTGTAAAAGTGGGAGGTCTTCAGTTGTGTACCAGATCGATTATCGGCCTCCCTGGCCTTCTCGCCTCCCACAGCTCTTGGGACTTCATGCAGCATTGCTGCTGGTCCTTCTTGTTGCCCTTCTCCTGCATCCCCAGATAAATATGCTTGTAGATGTCCACATTTCTACAGCTGGATGGAAGCTGGGCTTGCACAGTCTCTTCTCCACACATGCCCAGGAGAGCCAAAATCTTCTGTCTTCTCCAGAAAGGACTTTGTAACTGCCCAGCTGACCATGCTGGCTACATGCTGCAGGCAATCAACAACGGAGAGCTGCTAGTTGTGCCCACCAAGCTGGGCCACTAGAAAAAGGAATTTCAAAAATTTGCAGGACTTTGAAGGGTGGGACTTCTTCCTGTCTACCTGACATCTGAGTAGTGGAGTTCACAACAGTGACCAGAGTGGTCAGCGTGGGTGATTGTAGGATAGCTCCTGGAGGCCAGTAACAATCAATGTAAGTAATGCAGTGTCTGCACCAGGGATGGGGAAACGTTTTGGCCCAAGGACCATATCTGGGTATTGAAATTGTATGGTGGGCCATGAATGCTCATGAAATTGGGTTTACAGTGTGGAAGGGAGTGAGGGTTCTGGCTGTGGGGAAGGGCTTTGGGGTGGGGCCAGAAGTGAGGCGTTCATAGTGTGGGAGGGAGCTCCAGGCTGGGGTAATGGGGTGAGGACTCCAGCTGGGGGTGTAGCTCTGGGGTGGAGCTGAGGATGAGGGGTTTGAGGTGTAGGAGGGTGCTTTGGGATGGGAGGGACATCACGGCTGGGGCAGGGGATGGGGCATGGGGGTTGGGGTGAGGGCTCCAGTTGGGGGTGCAGGCTTTGAGGTGGGGCTGGGGATGAGAGGTTTGGGGTGTAGGAAGTTGCTCTGGGCTGGGACTGAGGGGTTTGGAGGGCAGGAGGGGAATCAGGGCTGGGGCAGAGGAGTTGGGGCCTGGGGGAGGGGGTGGCTCGTGGTGCAGGCTCAGGGCAGCACTTACCTCAAGCAGCTCCTGGAAGCAGCAGCATGTTGTTTCTCTGGCTCCTATGTGGAGGCGTGGCCAGGTGGCTCTGCTGTGCAGTGCCCCATCTGCAGGCACCACTCTTGCAGCTCCCATTGACTGTGGTTCCCGGCCAATGGAGCTGGGAGGGTGGCACTTGGGGTGGGGGCAGCATGCAGCGCAGAGCCCCCTGGCTGCCCCTATGTATAGGAGCACGAGGGGGGGGGGACATGCTGCTGCTTCTGGGAACTGCTCAGAGAGGCCCCCTACCCTGTTCCCCGGTGAGAGCACTGGAGCAGGGCAAGCCCCAGACCCCTCTCTCCAACGGGATTTTGAGGGCCAGATGTGGCCCTCGTAATTTGTCTACACTGGCACTGTGTCGACCTAACATCAAGCCTCAGTCTGTGCAACTCAGGGGAGTGGTGTTATTAAGTTGGTGTAGCGGGACACTTATGTCAGTGGGAGCCAAATTTAAGAGAAGACACTTCCACAGGTAGGTCAGCGTAAGCTGCCTTGTGTCGACCAAAGTCATGTGGCTACAGAGTTTGTGCTATCTCTGTCTACTGTTGATTTCAGTGTTTTGGCACTGGTTATCTGCCTAACAAAATGATTGATAACGATCTTGTTAATATCTGTGATGTCACTGCCCCTTGTGGGAGCATTCTAATGATATTGGTGATGATCTTCATGATGCTGTGGCCAAATAGCAGACTGAACTTTTCTTGACCACTGCGGTCTGAAAGGTTGATCAGTAATTGCTATACCCATCCATTAAGAAGGTTATAAAATGCAGAACTTATTTGACTTCTTCCAAAGAAAAAAGAATTATTCTAAATAATAATTATTAAAAAGACCTATTTAGTTTATGAACAGGAGAAATAGGTGTGTAAGACTTTTTGGTTTTGACTGGGTTTTAAAGCATACTTTGCTGTCAAGCTCATATGGTTTAAAAGCTAGGAGTTAGTAAATAATTTAGAGCATTTATCCCTTGGGAAATGTGACTGCCTTAAAAACTTGGTGGAAACTTCTTTGAAGTCTATATTTTTTGTACGTTGTGTTCAGGTTTATTCCTTTATGTGGCATGATAAATGAGTCACTGAAAACGTATATGAGAACCAGTAGCTAAACTGTCTTTTTATTCTCATATGGAGTTCTTGGAAAGGCAATGGGTAACTTGTTTTATTGAGATTTTTGTTAAAGTATTAATTCAAAAATTTTAGCTTAAAAAAAATTGATCATCCATATGGCTTAACTAGTCCTAGGCACAGGCATACCTTAGTCAATAACATTGAATTATCCTATTATATGTGGGAAAGCAACCATTTAGTGTTATAATATATGTGCAAATTGAAATCCGAAACTTTAATTCAAGACTGAGGAAAATCTGTGTCTCTTTATATTTATTTATTTACACACACACACACACACACACACACAGATCTGCGGGTGTGTTTACTTTTTTACAATAATTGACGATCTGCTCTTCAGTCTAACCAGATTCCCTTCAATAATAAAGCTATAATGTCAGATTCTTGACTGCTTTGTGCCCCTGTAGTTTGCACCTGTGCAAAGTGGTTCTGATGCTGATCTCACTTACATCATTTTTCTCCTGTTGTAACTTTATTGGCTTCACAGGAGTTACCACTGATTTTCACTAATGTTGCTGAGACTAGAATTTAGTCTTAGTGAATGTAAAGTGAGTTAAATAGCTATGAAATTGGATTTTTCCTTTCACTTACACGTGTGTTACTGGAAAAGCGACAGAGTCTTGTAGCACCTTATAGACTAACAGATGTTTAGGAGCATAAGCTTTTGTGGGCGAAGACCCACTTCATCAGATGAATGTTGTGGAAATCTCCAGATCTGTTTGTCTATAAGGTGCTGCAAGACTCTTTGTCGCTTTTACAGATCTAGACTAACACAGCTACCCCTGTGATGTGTTACTGGGTCACACACAATTCACAAAGGTGTAAAGCATTTGCATGAATTTGCCAGGAAGTAAAGAATTAGGTCTGTGATTTCCTGATGTGAGCTAGTGCGACAAAGGTACAAGCTAGAGATAGGATGAGATGGGTTAGAACAAGCATACGTACGTATATTTCCAGGGGAACACATTGATGCTGTAATGTGCTTTCCTGAAAATATGTGTATGTATCTTTGTTCCAAAATTAACTATCAAGCCCTCTGAGTCAGACCATTTAACTTGCCACTCAGAGCCCAAGAGCTGGTGCAATGAAATTGTGAATTATTGTAGAATTTGCATGGATAATATAGGAACTCATGGGGAGTTTAATCTGAAGATTCTGACTTGCATAGAAGTTGGCAATGGATGTGATCGGTAATATGGGGCTTTATTTAGCCTTCCAGCAGGTTTTCAAATGGCAGCTTTCCTGCAGCTATCTGCAGAAGCAATGTGAACCAGTACAAGGATTCTGAAAAAAGAAGGCTGAAGATGTGAGATGCTTGTAAGGACAAGAGTTAGGGGAGAATCTGATTGCCGGCAGTGACTAGTCCACTACCCGACAGCTGTGTCACACTCTGCTCTTAAGAAAAGGAAAAAGGTTAGAGTTGATAAACACAGGGGATCAGTTGAGCTAGTTTAATCATTTCAAAATGGCTGATGAATCACTGCTGTCCAAAACTCAGAGTTTTCAGATGAGCAAAATATACAAGAGTGCACACCTCTCTCTTCAGACTCATAGCCGCAATTCTTCTGAAATGGTAATGGTGAGCTAGTATATTTAATCTGACAACCCCTGCCAGCTCGTTTGCTGTTGAGATGGAAACAGCTGGATGCTGCTGTCTTCAAGGAATTTAGCTTTAAATACAAGTGTTTGAAACAGGTTCCATATTGCACTAAACTCAGATGGCATGAATAGCTCAGAAGGAAAAAGCTATCAGTGAGGGAGGTTGCTGAGATGCTCTGCTCTAAATGCTATATACTTTTGTCAACCCTCAATAGATTGATGTCAGCTGGGGTTGCGCAGGGAGATAAACGCCAGTGTATGTTTCATAAGTTAGGAGCTCTTATTGCTTTTTCATTATTTAAATTGTTCTTTACACAGCACTATGTGTAACCATACAATAATGGAATAAAAAAAGTTTCTGGGATGTGAACTATTTTTGGCTGAAAATACAAGAGAGAGAGCAAGATCCTCCTAAAGTGCAGTGGCAGACAAGTTTAGACAGCTTTAAGAGGTGTGCCTTGTCACTGTTAGTATCTTCTGCCTCTGAAAAGTGACCTTAGCCTCCAGAAACTGCTGGAGATTATCTTTCAGGAGAACTGAACTCATGACCAAAAACAAAGAGATCCTCCAATATGCAATTACCACTAGAGAGGAAAATAAAAATGCAATTTAATTCAATTGAACTAACCACATGAAAACTGCAGGTCAAGGTAGCTGCAGAATTACCTTGTTACTGGCTGTGCCTTAGCTGCCTGTAGCAAGGTTTTCAAAGCTGGAAAATAATTGGGTGCCATCTCTTTCTGAAATCTCTAAAGGCAGGCTAAATCTCAATTGTACCACTGTTTTACTGACCCTGGTTGTAGCCCTTCTCCTGAGCGATCTGCTCATAGATGTCTGCATTTCTACAGATGGAAGGGAATTGTGCCTGCACAGTCTTTTCTCCCTGGAGGTCCAGGAGATCCAATACATCCTGTCTTCTCCAGGCAGGAAGGCATCTGTGGCATGTTGCTGGCATGGTCAGCTGGACAGTTACACTCAGCAGTGGAGAGCTGCTAGGAGTGCTCACCAAACTGGGCAACCAGGAAAAGGAATTTTAAAAAGTCAATGGTTCTGTGCAGGGGAGGGGCTGCTTCCCATGCACCTGACACATGAGCAGCAGAGTTCACAACAGTGATCAGAGTGGTCAGTGTGGGTGATTGTGGAACAGCCTTTGGAGGCCAGTGAAAGTCAGTATAAGTAACTCATCATCTATACTGGTTTAAGATTAGCAGCCGTGTTCATCTGTGTTCATAGAGAAAATGAGGAAAATGCGTGGCACCTTGAGACTAAGCAATTTATCCCACTTCATCGGATGCATAGAATGGAACACACAGAAGTAAGATGCATCTATATAAACAGAAAGCATAAAAAGTTGGAAATTACCATACTAATTCTAAGAAGCTGTTTAATTTGGATGAGCTATTATCAACAGGAGGGAAAAAAAACTTTGGTAGTGATAATCAAGTAGATCTATGTCTGACAGTTGACAAGAAGGTATGAAGGAAACTTAATTTAGGGAAATAGATTCAATTAGTGTAATGACTAAGCCATTCACAGCCCTTGTTTAACCCTTGGTTGATAGTGTCCAATTTGTAAATTAATTCCAGTTTGGCAGCTTCTTGTTGGAGTCCTCTTTGGAAGTTTTTTTGTTTTAAAATTGACACCTTCAAGTCTGTAATAGAATGGCCAGGGAGATTGAAGTATTCTCCTACTGGTTTTTGAATGTTATGATTCCTGATGTCAGATTTGTGTCCATTTATTCTTTTGTGTAGAGACTGTCCGGTCTGGCCAATAAACATGGCAGAGGGGCATTGCTGGCACATGATGGCATGTCACATTGGTAGATGTGCAGGTGAATGAGCCTCTGATGGTGTGGCTGATATGATTAGGTCCTGTGATGGTGTCAGCTGAATGGATATGTGGACAGAGTTGGCATCGGGCTTTGTTGCAAGGATAGGTTCCTGGGTTAGTGTTTTTGTTGTGTGGTTTGTGGTTGCTGGTGAGTATTTGTTTCAGGTTGGTGGGCTGTTTGTAAGCGAGGACTGGTCTGTCTCCCAAAATCTGTGAGAGTGAGGGATCATCTTTCAGGATAGGTTGTAGGTCTTTGATGCCTTGGAGAGGTTGAAGTTGGGGGCTGAAGGTGACAGCTAATGGTGTTGTTATTTTCTTTGTTGGTCCTGTCCTGTAGTAGGTGGCTTCTGGGTAATCTTCTAGCTCTATCAATCTGTTTTTTCACTTCCCCAGGTGGGTACTGTAGTTTTAAGAATGCTTGATAGAGATCTTGTAGGTGTTTGTCTCTGTCTGAGGGATTGGAGCAAATGCGTTTGTATCTTAGAGCTTGGCTGTAGACAATGGAGCAAGTGGTGTGTCCTGGATGGAAGCTGGAGGCATGTAGGTAAGAATAACGGTCAATAGGTATAGGGTGGTGTGTGACCATCATTCATTAGCACAGATGTGTCTAGGAAATGGACCGCTTGTGTGGATCGGTCCAGGCTGAGGTTGATGGTGGAATGGAAAAGACTTGAAGGTGTCAATTTTAAAACAGAAAAACTTCCAAAACAGACTCCAACGAGAAGCTGCCAAACTGGAATTAATTTACAAATTGGACACTATCAACCAAGGGTTAAACAAGGACTTCAAATGGCTTAGTCATTACACTAATTGAATTTGTTTCCCTAAGTTAAGTTTCCTTCACACCTTCTTGTCAACTGTCAGACATAGATCTACTTGATTATCATTACAAAAAGGTTTTTTTCTCCTGCTGATAATAGCTCATCCAAATTAAACAGCTTCTTAGAATTGGTATGGTAATTTCCAACTTTTTATGCTTTCTGTGTATATAAATGCATCTTACTTCTGTGTGTTCCATTCTATGTATCCAATGAAGTGGGCTATAGCCCATGAAAGCTTATGCTGAAATAAATCGGTTAGTCTCTAAGGTGCCAGAAGTATTCCTCATTTTCTTTAGTGTCTACACTACATTGACCTAACTATATTGATCCTGACCCTACTCTGCTCAGGGACATGGTGTTACTAAGTCAGCGTGATGGGGTATTTACATCAGTGGAAGCAAAATTTAGTTGAAGACAGTTCCATAGATAGCTCAACATAAAGTGTCTTGCGGCATAATAACTGTGTAGGGTAGAAACTGTCACTGATTAGTTTATAAGTGTGTTTTCCTCTCTGCCAGCCCTGCATCTTTAGCTGGCTGTCTCAAAGTCAAGCAGTGTTCTTTCTAGATCATGAGTTCTCTCTAGTAAAAAAAGCCACTGTTTGAGTTTAGGGAACAATTTTAGTCTCATTTAAATGGTTGGCTCTCTTGATGGTTTTGATTCATAGTTTGCTGAAGCATGAGTCGAAATATAATCTGACATGCTCTCTCATAGCAGTTTTGGCTCTCCAGAGCTAATTGGAGTAAAAGAAATATGATGGAAACTTTATTTTGTCATTCACTTAGTAAGCAGCTAAAACTCAGATTTAGAGCTCTGTATCATAAAATTCTGTAAATCTTCATCTTCTGACATGCAGCAAGTAATTGTCCTCATCAGAACTAAAAACGTTATAATCACATCCAGAATGAGATGTCATAAGTCATGAGATGGCATAATTGAGACACAATATTCATCAAACCTAAAACAACATTTTTACAGACACTTTTCAAAGCAGAATCATGCTTTAAAGGTGTCTGTCCTTCACTCAGGCAAGCATAGGACAGAGTTCCAAGCTCAGTGCAGTTCTCTGTAGTTATCTCTTTCAATTTGCTCTCAAAATAGTTGACTGTTTCCTGGCCAGAAGTCTGGAGAAATAGTAGCCTTTAAAAATTGCATTAGTTAAGTTTGGCCCTGACGGTGTTCCTGAGAATTGTACCTAGCCTCATGCACAAAAAACAGATTTCCCATTAATTGACTGGTACTGTCTTTTTCTTAAATTTGAAATGTGACAAAAGATCCTGCAGTTGCTCAGTATGGTCCAGTACTTTAATTGTACCTGGTGTGACAAAGCTCCAAGTCTGTACTTGTGGGTCCTGCGCTTCCTGGCAGATTTAGGGGCCTCAGAAACTCATCTAGGCCCCAGAGTGACCTCCCTTTCTCAGTATAATTGGCAAGAGTCACCACCTAGTGAGTTACCTTCATCACAGGCCAGTATGGAAGATGGAAAAGGGGGGAGCCCGGGCCCACCCTCTACTCCGGACTCCAGCACAGGGACCCTAATAGTATCAGCTAAGATGGCTGACCTTTTAGGCACAAAACACAATACAATTCCCTGGGCTACTTCCCCACAGCAGTCCCCGCTTCTTCAAACTCCACTTCACCCTTACCTCAGGGCCTTCTTCCTTCAGTACGATATGTTGTCCACCACTCAGTCTCACCAACAGCATAACTTCCTTCCACAGCTCCTGACACCCACAGCCCACCTGACTGGGAGGTTTTTATCTGGATTCAGCCAGTCCCTGATTGGCTTCAGGTGTTCCAATTGGGCTAGCTGTTTCTACTCCTTTCTAGAAGGTTCTTAATTGGCCCCAGGTGTCTTGATTGGTCTGGAGTAGCCTTTGTTTGGCTATCCAGGGAACAAGGACCTGCACATCCTAAGGCTGATATACCTGCCTTCCAGCACTCTCCTATATCCTTCTGGTCTGACTCCATCACACTGGAAAGGACAAAACATTTTCGTTAACTCTTTTCCCTTTGTCTCTTTCAAAGCAGCAGAAAAGTCACAAATCAGCTTCAGAAGCATCTCTTCCTTGACAGATTTTTTTTTTCAGTTATTCTCCAACCATAAAAGCTCCTTCATCAATAAAAGTTCTTCATATCATGGGTCAGGCTGACACCTTGGCTGAAACAGCTTAGGGGTGGCATATTGCCTATGTAGAAAAGACTTGTAAAGGAGTGGAGGAACTTTTGGAGTAATATAGACTGAATGGTAGAGCCTCAGCTAATACTTAAAAAAAATCAAGATATGTTTCTTCTTTTCCTGACTGGTTCTGTTGTTTAAAGTCCATAGGTATGTATTAATGTAAGTATTTAATGGAGGAAAGGTCTTTTCCCCTGGCTGTTAACTATGTTTCTATAAGAGTAGCTCAAGTAATGTGTCCACATACCTAATACATTACACTGGATATCCTATATCACTATCGGATGTGAGCCACTTATTCTATGGGCATCATATGCTATGTCAATGCTTGGGACTGTACATGGGTACATATGCATTGTTGTGCAATAACACCCTTATTGTCCACAAGTGAAGCCCTGAAGCATGTTCTTGAAGGAGAGTACAGAGCATAAAATCTACCATGCATAACGGGTGTGGGTATGCACACAGCTGTGGCATGATCCAGTGTCTGTGTTCTGCAGTTCAGTCTGGACAGGGCTAAGGGGTGTGGCTAAGGGGTATGCCAGGACATGAGTATTGATAGACGTCCCCCAGGGAATTCCCACAGTGCATTGATCCCTTTGCTGCTTGACTCTTACCCAAAAATACAAAGGTCCCTGACCCGTCCACCCCTCAATTGCTTGCAGTAGTAGAGGCCTGTGCTGAGCACTTCAAATCAATTCTCCTGTGAACTTTGCTTATCAGCACAGGTGATCATGGATCACATTCCAAGAGATTCTCCTTGGTCTTTGGAACACACCCAGGTGATGGTCAGTGTGTGGTCAGAATACACCACATCTTTAACTTCATTGGGACCAGCAGGAACATTTCCCTGCACTGGGAGATTTCACAGAGGCTGGAGGAGGTGGGCATTCATTGGACTCTGTCCCAGTTCCAGGAGCACATGAAGCACCTGAGGCTCCTGTATTGAAGGACTCCAATAATGGCTCCTGGAAGTGACCCAGCACATGCCTGTGCTACAGTTAGCTGGAGTCCAGGAATCTGAGTGTGGAGCCTGAAGTGACTCATGACCTGCTCAACCCTGCTGGCCTCATTGTAAGATGCGATGCACATCAGGGGCAGGGTAAGGAGGCATTAGGGACTTCAGAGGAGGAACTAGAAGACCTGGAGGAGCATGTGTTTCTTCTCCTCTATCGGATAGGCCTGGTGGAGAAAGCCTTCTAGTCCTTTAAGCATAATTCAGCAAACTTTTGGTGCAGCAGAAATTCAGGCTGGTTCTTCAGATTTAACAGCAGGGCGACTGTGCTTACCCCAGGGTTGATGCAAGGATATTTTGTGCCCTAGGCGAAACTTCCACCTTGCGCCCCTTCCCGTCCTCCCTCGGAGCATTGCTTATTATAAACTTTCAAAATACTTACTTTTTAGTCACGTATGCTATCTTCCTTCATTCTTTCATATCAAAATCTATATATTTTATTCTACCTTTAGAATATCCAAATGTCATTGTTAATAAAATTTATAAAATTAGAATGGTGGATACTCCGCCATACAACAACTGACAATATCAATATGACAAATTCCAACACCTACACACACATATTCGCACATAAACATATACACTCAAATACTTAACATACACACACAATTGACGCAAAATATTAACGAAATGATGCAGCAGCACTTGCCAGAGTCTTAGATCTGAAACAACTCAACAAAAATAGTTAACCTCAGTCGACAACCTCCGAAAACTAGTCAACTTAGCATTATAAATAGACTGTCAGAATGGGTAACGCCTACGCTCGATGAGAAAAATGATGTCATTGCCCCTTTGTACCATAGTGAAGCAGTACACTTGTGCCCACAACGCAGAGCTGGTGTAGGCTATAGCTGTAATGTACGAGAGAATGACAAGTTAAAATGCACGTTCAGTGATGTTTCTCTTTTCTTTATTCATTCATTTTCCAGCAATAGCATAAAAAAATAACGTGGGCACCGCTTTTTGGTGCCCCTAAATCTTGGTGCCCTAGGTGGCTGCCTAGTGGTTACATCAGCCCTCGCTTAAACCCCCTCCACTCAGCTATATGTAGATATAGTTCTCTGACATAAGTGGCCAGGTATCCTCCACAGGACTGAAAGGCCACTTCTCTTTTCCATTTCATAACTTGAACACTGCTACATTCTCCAAGTGATGGCTAGCCTTTAAAGAAGAAATAGTTAACTAGTATTGTAATCCCTGAAAGCAATACACTCTACCTGGCCTCTTGCTGCACTGTAAACAGCACAACTTTTCAGAACAGTACTGCAGGTACCTTACTATTCCTTCCTTGTGGGCTGAAAAAGTAGTATGAAGGAAAGAGGATGTAACAGTTGCATTTCTCAGATGCTAAAATCAGGGGTGGATTATGTATGGGCCAGTTGCCCTCCCCCTGCAAGCCAGAACTCTGGCCCCATCGCCTGCTCCTTCTCTCCTCCCTGGCCCCTCTGCCCTGCTCCTCCTCTTCCTCCTGAGGCCCCATTCCTGGTCAGGCCAGATGCAGCAGCTATGGTAGGATGAGCACTGAGCATATTCCTGCCATGCAGAGCTGCTCCCACAACCCCTCTTCCGCCTCCCTCATGCATGGAGCTACCACCACACCAGCCTCTCATCTTCCCCCCAATACATTCTAGAATGCAGCTCCTCAAACATTCTTCATGGTTTGTATACGGCAGACAAGATTAAGATCAAGTCATGGCACTGAAGTCAATGAGTTGTAGGAGCTGATTCCACTGGACATATAGGTAAGAACAAGAATGATGTATACAGAATACTTGGGAAATTCAGGGACCAGTCCATCAGTGAAAGACTCATTTAAGAAAGTTCCGAGACTATAAAATGTCATTTATTTGGGGAGTATGCAGTCATCAAAGCAGGAAGACTGTATCTATATTGGATCACCTTGTAAAACATTTCAGTGGTCACCATTAAAAAGATAACAGTTACCTTTTAAAAGTAATTATTGTGATATTGTACGTATATCTCAAACTACAGAAAATGGGCCTGATTTTCAACTGTCTTGCACCTTGCATAGTCATCAGCACTTGTAACAGTAAATGTCAGCATTTCAGAGCCAGCCATTGTACAACGATTGTCATGAGTGCCAACAGTTATCACCATGTGAGCATCGTATATTACCACAGATCGACCCTCTAATTAGAATAGCAAGGATGGGTGAGAGTGGCTGATAAATGCTGATATTTTAATACATCCACTCTATTTTGTCAGTGTGGTTTATCATATCTGCATTCTAATTTTAGTTTAATTTTTTTTATAAAACTTGGTTATCAGCTTCAACTCAGCACCTCATTTTTCAGTTTGATTCAGAAAGATCTGATCCTATTAAGTTAATGATGGATGGGTTTCATAAGGTATTATGGAAAGTAAATGGACTGAATAATCCATACAAGAAGCAGCAAGAACTTAACCACCTGAAAAAATTAAGTCCTTCTCGTCACTGACCCGATTAAAGAATTGGTCACATTTTGCTAATGCTGCATAAAAAATTTCATTAGAATGAGCAAAACCAGTTTTGTCCCTAAAGTGTGCATCTCTAGAGTGAAGCAGAGAAAGAGTTCCTGTCTAAAACCTCCCTTTTGCTAGGATTTCCTTTCCAGCTTGTAAGAAACGCATCCCAGGCCTGATTTGATATAGCTGCAAAAGACAGCATTTTCCAAGGAAGATAACAAATTGAGGCTGGGGGAAATTTTGTGAACCACTTAAAAACTGGAGTAAGTGTTGATATTTTAATTAAAGAACTCTATTCTGGGGTCCAGTGAGACTAATTAGAGAAGACAGATGATGTATTCTTCCAGGGTACGCTTTATGATTAGATGATTAGTATAACAAATCTGCATGCTCTAAATGAGAACACTCTTACTCAAAAAGATCATGATCCTGACTAATGATATTAAGGGGACTCCCTATGTAATAAGATATCTTAACCAGGAAACTGACTCCGCATAAGATAAATCACTGAAAGATAATGGAGTTTCAAGATAACTAAACAAAACAGGTGTTGGTATCCTGTCACAAACTTTTATAGAGCTACAGTGGGTAGATGCTAAATGTATCATACATAATTATTTTAGAGCTTTTTAGAGGCATTGCTTGTTATAATAGATTTATAGTCTTGAAAAAGACTATATTTTATGTTGGCTATCATAGTTTGGCATTAAATATCTAATTGTGCACTGATTTTTGGTATGGTTGATATTCCAAAGGCTCTGAAGCTAATCAACATTGGACACTAAATAGTAATATAGTACAGGCTATGGACAACTTCTAAGTTGAAAAATTGTATGTTGGAGTAGGTGGCAAATAATGCTAGCAGTGCTATTGCTCACTTAATATTATGGGAAGCATCCATAGTAGTGAAATTTATTTATTGTGAAATAAAATCATTTGTTATGGCAGCAGCCACATAAGGAAACTATAGAAGATGTAGAATTTGACAAATTCATAGATTAAAATTCATGTAAAAAGCTGAAGGTGAAGTGGCTACTTTGGATTAATGAAAACTATCAGGGAACTGAAACTTTTTAAGTGCTCCTTTTATAAGAAAGGGAACAAAGACTAATATTCTGTCAATTAAGAATTCGTAAAGAGATGTTTTCCAGATCAAAGACTAAGGCCAAGAATTTAGACTTGCCAAAGATCCAAATTCTTCTCCTGAATATGAAACGTCTGTTCCTTACACTATCACTGTAGGCACAGGAAATAATTAAAATAAAAATGCCCTGGCTAGATCAATAAGAATAGGAAACACAACGAGTCTTAAAGGTTGAACATGGCCAGGTCCAGATGTGAATTTTTTCACTTTAAATAACTTTTTTTTGTAAAGAATTATTGGTCCTTGTCTGTAGAATTTGAAATAGAATTCTGGAACAAGGAGAATGCAGGAGCATGCAATGTTCTACCATTATTTTTTTAAATCAAATAAAACAAATTAACAGAAGACAGTGCCTGCTATCTCCCAATCTCATTACTTAATTCAAATATTCAGCATAAGATTTTCAAAATTACTGACCATTATCATAAGTATACATTGTGACGAAGTTCCGAGTCTGTATTGGTGGGTCCTGCGCTTCCTGGCAGATTTAGGGGCCTCAGAAACTCATCTAGGCCCAGAGTGACCTCCCTTTCTCAGTAACTAATTAAGGGAGACAGAAAAGGGGAGAGCCTGGGCCCTCCCTCTACTCCGGACTCCAGGCCAGGGATCCTAATAGTATCAGCTAAGATGGCTGACCTATTATCCACAAAACACAATACAATTCCCTGCGCTACTTCCCCACAGCAGTCCCCGCTTCTTCAAACTCCACTTCACCCTTACCTCAGGGCCTTCTTCCTTCAGTATGATATGTTGTCCAACACTCAGTCTCACCAACAGCATAACTTCCTTTCACAGCTCCTGACACCCACACCCACCTGACTAACTGGGAGGTTTTTATCTGGTTTCAGCCAGTCTCTGATTGGCTTCAGGTGTTCCAATTAGGCTAGCTGTTTCTACTCCTTTCTAGAAGGCTCTTAATTGGCCCCAGGTGTCTTGATTGGCCTGGAGTAGCCTTTGTTTGGCTATCCAGGGAACAGGGACCTGCACATCCTGAGACTAATATACCTGCCTTCCAGCACTCTCCTATATCCTTCTGGTCTGACTCCGTCACAACATCCAATGAAATCACAGGGAGTTTTACCATTAACTTCTAATGAATCAAGTAAGATCCTTTAAAAAAAAAAAAAGGTTTCTTCACAGGCAAGAAACAGCTCCATACTTTGTTGTATCAGTTATGCAAATACAATTCTTTGTTTATTGTTTAGGAGGTGGCATGCTCATTAGAAAGCTTCATATTTAATTGTGAACATGTTAATGAAAACACGCAGACTAGGAGAAATAACAATTCATTAATCCTATGCTAGAAATGGAAAAAATTAGTTGGGTAAAAGAAATAACTTGTTTTGTTTGCTTTGTTTTTGGTGTTTTTTTTAAAGAGAGTGTCAAGGTTGGTGTCATCAGTATTTGACAGACATATTTTCCTTATGTCTGCTTCTAAGGACTCGCTCTCTGTTTTCTTTTTAAACCAATGCTTCAATGTTGATGTTCATAACAAACTGGTATGCATACATAATATATCTCGGGAGAAAATTCAGTAAGGAAGCTTTTTGGTTCTTGAAGTGATGATCCCACTGGGGATGCATATATGCACCCATTTGCCTGAAACTGGAATTTTTTTCTAGTAATATCTGTTGGTCTGCATCTATGCCATTCTCTTCCTTGTGCTCTGAACTGAGGGCATAAGGGGCAGTGTGGACTGACTGTCTCTCCAATTCTTTCCTACTGCTTGTGGCCTGGAACAGAATCTCCTCAATGCCTGCAGCATCAGCTGGTTTCATCCCCATCAACCTGTAAATATTAGAGAGATGAAATGTTTGATAGTTTTTATACCTGTAGCTAGTTTGGGTTGGTCTTCAAAGATTGGGGTCTTCCCCTAATGGTTACTCCCCACCACCACCACCCCTCCATGCTTGGTGACTATTATGCCCAAGATCTCAGGTTTCAAGAACTGTTTTCTGTCCCTGGGCCTTTCTGATCAGAGATGACCACCTCAAGTATCTCTAGTGCCTCAGGGAAGCTCATGCTGCCTCAAAGTGCTCCAGTTGCTGATCCTTTCCAAGTGGAACTTGTCAGGCATGTGAATGCAGATTGTGAAGATTCCTTGTGGAGTGAGCAATGAGGCCACAGTCCAACCCTGGCTCAGTAGACCCTTCTGTAGGTCAGGCAGAGGCATGGTGCAGTGTGCCCATGAAAACCATGACCTCGATCCAGAGCTGACAGGTAGAATTTGGGATTCCTCCCGTCAGGGACACAAGGAGGGCAGAAAACACACACACGCAAAGGGAAAGAAATCCCTCTCCAGGTTGTTTTCCAAGAAGAGGACCTCTTCCCCAATACCCTCTCTAAGGGTACGTCTGCACTAAGGGGCTGTGATTCCCAGCTCATATTAGATACAATTGCACAGAATGGAGCTTGAGTCTGGGGCAATGCCTCTTTGTGTTCAGTAGAATCACACACACAGAATTTTCTTGGGGCCTCATAGTGGGCCAGAGGTTTGTAGCAGACATTGCTTGGAGAGTACCTGTTTGGTGTATATTTGGCCTTTCATCCTTCCTTCTGTGAACTAATCTGCTCCCCACCCTCTTCAGACCTGGTCTTTGTCCTTCTCTTTGGGGCTTTTGTTCAATACCCGCTCTGCCTTCCAGACACAAATCAGCATCCCGAACAGCCACCTGTACTATTTCAGGAGATTTCTCCCATAGACAGCTCTAATTTCATCAAAGCAAGCACTAAAAAAGTTTTCTTGGGCAAACAAGTTGAGAAATTTCCCATAGTCCCTTTCTGCCCTTTATCTTTTACCAATTGTTTTATAGAATCACACATTTTGTTCATAAACTTCTTATGATTGATGCTGTTATGCTGCTTTAGATTTCTAAAAGTTATGCGGTATGATTCTGGTGTAATTCAAAACCTTAGCAACACAGCTTCCTTATATTCATCAGAGTTCATAACTTCCCCAGGTCCATGCCAATAAAGACTTGAAAAACTTCACCATTGGCCTCAATATTCTTTCAAAAGCAATTAAATAATCTTTTGTACAGTCTGAATCTTTAAAAGGTGGGCACAGACTACCCCGTATGGGTGAGTTCTGGGAGGATTACTCATAGGTTGGGGAATATCTTTCTGCTGCTCCAGTACCCTCAGCTACATTTCCTGTGCTTTCATTTGTACATTGTGTGCTCTCTTCTGCTTTAATCACTGCCATTCATCACAGGTGAGGGCGTTTCTCTACCTCCTCATCAGCCTTGGCTGAGTGGAATCACACCATTCATTCCTGGCGGGCCCACTCCCCCGCCTCATCAAGAGCTGCTCTCTCTCTAAATTTCTACTCTGCCATCTGAATCTGGTGCTTGTCTTCCTCCTTGGTCCTGCAGAGCTGCAATTTGGCTAGCACTACCTGAGTGGCTGTCTCCTGTGGGGGATTAAGGTGTGGCTGGTTTCCCAATCCATAGTCACTTCCCTTTGCTTCTTCCTTCTACTGCTTAAAATACTCACGGAGCAGAGCTTTTAGATCCTCTGCTGATTTCTCCTTGGTGGGGTAAATCATATTTCAGACTTCAGCTCCCAAACTGTTTTTTATCCACTGTGTTCAAGATCTTTGACTGACTTATTTTCCCCTTTCCTTGCTGTATTTACCTTAACCTGAAATAAATGAAAGAAAATAATAAACCATGAGGCTGGACTATGTTCTCTCACTTTAGAATCTGTTAGATTCTGCTTAGCAAGTGTTTGGCATATGAACATCAGTTCACTGATGTCGGGGCGCAACTCTTGTAACCATTAGGCCTCTGAAGCATTTTGGGGATTATCCAGATTATTTTTTTTTACTCTTTTGAAACTTACTGGTTTGTCTGATTATATAACTTGTACACATAGAGTCAATAATATGATTTAAGGAAACAATGCAAGTCAATTTGCATGTTCACAATAGGCTTTCCACCCACTTAGATTTCTGTTTTTAGAATTCTCCTCAGGTTTTATATAAGCCCTTTAGGCCTTAAAAAATGAAGTGACAGTTTTGACTATAAATAAAAACAATAGGAAAATTTGTAAACATGATTAATTATTATTAATACTGACATTTAATGAATACATTTAATAATACACTTAGAATCATGACTCTGTAAGCAGAAAACTGGTAATGTGGGTTAGAGTAGATGAAAAAGTGCACTCAGTCCACCAGTGCAGGCATGATCCTGTTCTCATACTTCTTTACTAGCAAGGGCCTCTCAATTAAAAAATAATAATACAAATTTTTAAAAGCCAATGAAATCTAGGCCTGATTGTAGACTCCGCATGGGTGAGGATAAAGGTGGGATTAGTAAAAAGGAGTCATTTGTCCCAAGATACAAAGGACCACTCTAAATTTAGCAAGATAGAAGAAATGAAATAAAAATAAGGGGAAATGGAAGGAGAGAAAATAAATGCATAGGACCTAATGTTCTCCTTCTGCTCCATTCATGCAGCAGTTCTAGAACCTGTGGATTCTAACTAGAACTTTTGTGGCATGCTCGTTCAATCCTCTTGTTCCTGCTGATGTCCTATTTGTAGGGTTTCCCTGAAATTCCATGGACCTTATGCTACACAGTGTAATACTGTACTCTGTCTTTGACCTGTGGAACAAAGCAGTGGGAAACACTGCAAGCATTTTATTCCTCAACCTGTATGAGTTCTCCTGTGCGTGATTAAACCAGGACCTAGCCTTTTTATTACACTACAACCAAATGAGTTCAGGGAGGCTGGTAAAGTGTGGTGTTTTTTTTCTGTTTTTACTATTGCCCACTTTGCTAAGAAAACTCAATTGTACTGCCATGTTGACATTCTAGAGGTGATCAATATTATAAAAATTTACATCCAATATATTTGGAGGTCTGTATTAAGTTTAAACCAGCAAAACAGAGCAGGTTCTGGGTCAGATCAAAATTAAGTTTATTTTTAAAAGAATTGCCCGGATGTGTCTCGCTGCTTTCTTACCTGGGTAGTTAGCTGAAGATGGTATGCAACTGATGAGGAAGAAAGCCAATGATTTCATTTTAAAAATGACTCAACTTTAAAGAATAAGGGAAACATTAATACATATTAATATAGGAAAACTTTTTCAAAAATTAGAAAGCTCAGTTCTTTGCAAGTCTTC
The DNA here is from genome assembly GCA_007922305.1 of Dermatemys mawii. Classification (NCBI taxonomy): domain Eukaryota; kingdom Metazoa; phylum Chordata; order Testudines; family Dermatemydidae; genus Dermatemys; species Dermatemys mawii. The sequence continues at coordinate 5,860,824 of ML677334.1, read as the reverse complement.
TTATTCTCAGGTTCACCCCATCCTGTCTCTAACAGTCAAGAATCAAAAGCTGATACCAAAAACCACTGCTTGCTTGTATGTGATCCTGGTGTTTTCTTTAGTATCTCCCCAACTATTAAAAGAAATAACTAGTTTCTTTTAGGTATGTTCACATTTTTCTCTTCTACTTCACTGACACACAAAATATAAATCTGGGTCAAGAACTTCTAATCAAGCAACTTGACTGAGAGAAAGAGTAGGTCAGAACAGAGAAAGAAACAAAGTGACTGAGAAAGAACATATTCGATCTCACCCTTTTATGTACAATGAGGGCCAAGGGTCCAATCCTTATTCAAGTGAAGAAATTTACTGACTTTGAGACTACTTCTATGAGCAATGATCAAGAGATAAAGAAACAAATTCAAAGCCACGGTATTGGGCCCTAAGAAGGTCCTGAGTGTCCTTAACTCACAATAATTTAAATAGGAGGGAAAGGTGCTTAAAGGATGGTGCTCTTCACTACTAAAAATCTGAAATTTCAGTGGGTGGCTCATTTTTTTGTGAGGATTGTAGTTTTAAAAAATTGCTGCAGAACTCCAGTGCACGGCCTGACCTTTTCTCTCACCAACAGAAGTTGCTCCAATAAAAGATATTTCCTCACCCACAGTGTCTCTCTTGTAACACTCACTTATTAATACATCTTTCAGTATTGACTCCACAGAAGCTATGGGTGTGCATAAAGAGTTCTCGCATGAGTAAACATTTGCATGAGTGAGCCTTTCCTTAGAAAGCCTTTTGGGATTAATTCTGTTCCCATTGAAATCAGTTTTTTCTGCTGCAACTCAAGAGGAGCAGGAATGTGTTCCATAGATTGGAGTGGGTTATTGGGTTCGAAAGAGGGAAAATCACATTGGAAGATTTCCCCCTCTGCCTTTTTCTTGGTAATTAAACAATATATATAACAAATACAGCCGTAAGAATGTAACTATAAATTACAACACATTTTTTGTTTTTATGAAATATGTATAAACATTTAATGTAGTTCAAAAAGTCATTAACAGGAGTTCATGTATTCATGAATGCTTCCCATCTATTATTCATTATTCTCATTATCTTCATCACAGAAGCTATAAAAATCATTCTGTAGCTTTAGAAGGATTCTTTCTAGTTGAATGATATGATATATATACATACTCATGCCATTCAAAATTGAAATGATGTAGGCTTTAAAGTTTAAAATAAATCTGGGAGACAATCTAAAAATATGTCCTCATTTACATTAAAGATCTAGGAAATGTTGAAAAATGCAGGTGTTAAAGAATAGCTGGATTTATTTTGACTAATTTACATGCAAATTTTCAACTCTTTATATTAGGGAATGCCTGTTAGTGTACTGTACATAGTAATCCTTTTGGTGCTCAAGTTCATTAACAAATATGTAACAAAGGTGGAGAAGTAATTTTTAAACAGTTGACTAAAACTAAAAGAATAATTGATCTTAGCTGAAACTGTGAGAGGAAGTGAGAGAGAATTGGTAGGTTCCAAAGAAGCTTCTCCTTGATAAAAGCTTCTCAGTACTCTTTTATCAGACTTGTACTGCTCTAAATATGTGGTTGAATGTCAGTGTCAAAAAAGCTCCACTTGTAATTTTATCCAGCAGTCTTGACCAGCTCAGTTTAAATGCCCCTCTTTAGACATGGAGCCAAATTCTGCTTTGAGGTTCCAAAATCTGGTCTGAATACTTAAGGGACCACCGATTTTTTTTTCAAAGGCAGATACAGCTGGTGCAGCTGTAGGTTTTGCTTTTATTTTTAACCCTTTTTGTTGGTCTTCAGGTATGTGTCCGTGTGGATCCACAATCTAGATGTTACCTGCACTGTTGGGGTGAGAGATTAGAATTTTTTGGATAGCAGTGTTTGTTGGACTGCACCTGCACCATAGATGTCATCCTTCACCTGAAGTCACAAAGGGCAGAGTGGCTGTAACTGACCTTGTCTTCCCTCTGACTGACTGTGGCTGCAAGATGGAGCTGGTGGTGCTCTCTTGCTAATCCTGAGCAGATTTCTTTTATAATCAGTAGCTAGTTAATTAGGAATACACTTCCCTTTTCTACTTTTTTGATTTTATTTTGCATCAATCAGACCTTCTTTCTTCCTTTGCCCACACTCTTCTAATCTTTTCTTTGGTGGGTAGCACCTCTGTCTGCACCCTAATGGCAGATTCAAAGCCTTTGTTTCAAACAGTGCTAATCTTACAATGGTTTAATCTCTCTTGTGGATGGACACAGGCGCTGCCTGTTCTGCCTTGGAGAGAGCCACATTCCAGATTGCTGATGAAATATGCCGGATGTTTTCAGTGAAGGTGAGGAAGTCTAGAGATGCCTGTCTGAAGCTTTACCTTCTTGAACAATCCATGAGGGGAACTGCAGACCCTGAAAAGAGAGAGTTGACTTTTAGCCTGCATCCGATCTCTGTTAAATTCCTGACCACTACCAAATACACAGCTCCATAAACCAGCATCCAGCAAGAGATTCTCTGCACCAGCCAAGGATCTAGCACTGAAGGCTGCCCCAGTACTGCATCCTTACTGAGGTAGGGGAGGTCTCACAATGGGACAGAGATAGTTTCTAGCACTGGTCCTTTTGTTTTCATAACAAAAGACCTAAACCTCCAGGGAACAAACCACTAAACCCCTCTTTATGGTAGAGGCTAGTGACGCTAACTCAGTCTTCTGGGCATCACCAAAGGTGAGTAAATCTTAATGGCACAGGCAATGTGTCCATCATCAATTTCCACATCATCAGAGGAATCCTTAGTGGTACTTGCTGATTTATTTCTTTAGTCCCTGGCACTGCCATTGGCATGAAGACCACTGCAGTTCATACTGCTGCATACTTCTGACAGTGCAGTGCTGAGATCTCCCTGGGGGTTGGCACTCTCTTGAGGTCTATTCCTTATCACTCTCATTGAACACTTTTTTTCTTCCTGCTTTTGGCAAGAAAGACTTAGTTTCTTAGCTAACCCAGGTGGGACCTGTCATTACATAGTAGAGCTACATCACATCTGCCATCTGCATGGTAGTGGTCTGACAACCCCAATGGAACCAAGCTTACCACTGCAATGTTCTACCATGGTCAGACTGGGGAATGCTTTCCTGAGCCTTCAGGATTCTGTCTCATTCCAAGAAGCATTCAAAGTTTTAATCCTTATCCACTTCTACGCACAGATCCCAGTCTCTTGACAGAGAATTAAGAACAAATGCTGGAAGAACAGATGCTAAGTCTCCCAAGGGCCTTTCATAGTATTCCCCTAGTGCAGCTATTTCTTCAGCTCTGGATAATTTTAAAATCTTGCAAGAGTTGCTATTCTGCATTTCTGGCACACTTGATATTGAAACAGCTGTCAGAGAGGAGTAAAAATGTTCACAAGCTATTTGATCAAAAACAAATAGTGTCAAACCAACCTGATAGCTTCCTTTTAGAGAGTAACAAGCCATATGGATGGAGGGAAATGGTAGATATGGTATAGCTTCACTTTAGTAAAGCTTTTGTTACTGTCCCGAATGACCTCATAAATAAATTTAGGGAAATACAACCTAGGTGGATCTACTATAATGTGGGTGCAAAACTGGTTGGAAAACCCTTCCCAGAGAGTAGTTATCAGTGGTTCACAGTCATTCTGGAATGGCATATCGAGTGGGGTCCCACAGGGATCAACTCTTGTTCTGGTTCTGTTCAATATCTTCATCAATGATTTAGATAATGGCATAGAGAGTAGACATTTAATGTTTGTGGATGATACCCAGCGGAGAGGGGTTGCAAGTGCTTTGGAGGATAGGATTAAAATTCAAAATGAGATGGACAAACTTGAGAAATGGCCAGATGTAAATATGATGAAATTCAATAAGGACAAATACAAAGTACTCCACTTAGGAAAGAACAGTCAGTTGCACACAAACAAAACGGGAAATGACTGCCTAGGAAGGAGTACTGTGGAAAGGGATCTGGGGGTCCTTGTGGACCACAAGCTAAATATGAGTCAACAGCGTAACGTTGTTGCAAGAAAAGCCAACATCATTCCACGTTATGTTAGTAGGTGTGTTGTAAGGAAGACATGAGAAGTAATTCTTCCACTCTACTTCACTCTGATTAGGCCTCAACTGGAGTATTAGGTCCAGTTTTGTGCAGCACATTTCAGGAAGGATGTGGACAAATTGAAGAGAGTTTAGAGAAGAGCAACAAAAATGATTAAAGGTCTAGAAACATGGCCTATGAAGGAAGATTGAAAAAATGGGGTTTGTATAATCTGGGAGAAGAGAAGACTGAAAAGGGGACAAGATGACATTTTTCAAGTACGTAGAAGGTTGTTACAAGAAGGAGGATAGGACAAGAAGCAATGGGCTTAAACTGCAGCCAGGGTGGGTTAGGTTGGACATTAGGAAAGACTTCCTAACTGTCAGGGTGGTTAAGCACTGGAATAAATTGCATAAGGAGGTTGTGGAATCTCTATCATTGGCAATTTTTAAGAGCCTGTTAGACAAACACCTGCCAGGAATGGTCTGATAATTAATCTTGCCACGAGTGCAGGAGACTGGACTAGATGGCATCTCGAGGTCCCTTCCAGTTCTATGATTCCATGAAAATATATCGGGTGGACAGAACAGGTCAGACTGGTGCGGGAGTGGCACTATATGTTAAAGAAAGCATAGACTCAAATGAAGAAAAAAATAAAAAGTAAAAAATATTCTGCACCGTTCTGCTCCTGCTAGGATAGCTCTACTGCTAAGTGAAGGCATTCTCGACCCAGCCAAGTTCTGTGGGATACACCAGCCATTTAGCTTTCTATATCTCAGAGAGCAGGAAATAGGTATGAGCTGCCTCAAAGGGTTTCGAGAAGTTCTGTACTCGTGTGATGCTGGGCACCTTGATTGTCTCATCTGCACTTGAAGATTAAGCAGGAAAAGCATCCCTAAAAATAAAGACCACCTCTCATTGGATCTGCTCAGCATAATCATCACTGCAGTTACAAATCATCAAATGCCAGGATTTGTTTGTGAAGTATAATTCCCTGTTATAAGGTAATCTCCCTTTGTATTGATGTAAAGCCTGTGGTATGAAGCCCTAGAGAGTTGGAGCCCACTATTGAGATCTGTGAGTGATCAAAGAGGAGTGGCCTAGAGAACTCCAGATGGAAAGGCTCCGTGCCCTCCCCCAAAGTTTGAAAGGTGCAGTGAAGTTAACGGTTTTAGAAGCTCCACTCAGATAGCTGAAGTGTGTTCACTTCTGGGATAGGGGAGGGGTCATATGGCTGGATTCTGCCACTGGAAGGATAGAAGACCTGCAATTAGACTGACCTACGTAACACACATGAATCAAATGACTAAACAGCCACCTGGAATAGAAAAGTGTTTTCATTAAATATTTAAGAAAGCTGCACTTTCTGAAAACAAAACAGGATCTGTACTTGTTTGAGAGTTCAATAATTTGAAGAAAAAATAGATTTTTCTGCTTGAGAGATCAAGCTAATAGTAAATGAGAATTCACTCAGACCTCCACGCGTTTGTAAATGACCCCAAATGAGGTGCAATTGTCTAAATGAATCTTAGTGAAGGAAGTGCATACTGGGCCTGGACACTGAATACAGACTTCTAGGTTTAAGTGAGTTCAGTATCTGTGTCAAACAGACACTCAGATATATTCATTCTAGTCAACTGTGAAATCTTCAGAGGCCTTTGTATTGCATCCCAGGAAATTCTGCATGAATGCTCTATGCTGAAATGCAAAATGGCTGCAGCTAGATTTTTGGGTACTTGTTCTTCAGCTGCCCAGTAGTCACTTTATGTGGTGCCTTTTTTTTTTTTTTTTTTTTGTAAAGCAGCCATAAACGCAATTTAACCAGCACAGGAGTATCACCCCAGAATGGAAGCATTCTCTTGTGGCACAGAGCTGGTTATGTGACTCCTACACCATGGCCCCCTCCCTTGTCACTGAGTTTAAAAGGGATGGTCATGGCTGCATTGTGCTCTAGTGAGTCCCTAGGTGTCCTATTGTCTCCTTGTCCCATTAGCAGTTGACATAAGTTTAAAGCAAGGCTTCGACTATCCTAAATTACAAAGTGGGATGACAGCCTGAAGCACAGCCAGCCCAAGAGTGAGGGAGAGTAAATGTGAATAAAAGAAAAAAAGGTTTCTTTTATTTCTTTTGGGCACTGGGGAGGAAACAGGAAGAGGAGGAGGGCCAGATATGATAGCTTTGGGGGAGGAAACTAACTCAGTGATTTGAGCATTGGCCTGCTAAACCCAGGGTTGTGAGTTCAATCCTTAAGGGGGCCATTAAGGGGCAAAAAAAAAAAAAATTGTGTGAGGGGACAGTACTTGGTTCTGCTAGCATAGGCAGGGGACTGGACTCAATGACCTTTCTAGTTCTATGAGATAGGTGTAGCTCCATTTATTTATTTTATTTTACCTCTCATTGCCAAAAGGTCATAGCTGAGTTAGTAATGTGTTCATATATAAAATTAATAATTTCTCTATACTTTTAGAAACTGTGATGCAAATGTTATACAAGTGCAAACGCAAACATGGATGAATTGAAATTCGCTCTTGGGAGGTAGGGACGTACTTTTACCTTTTTATTTATTTATTTATTTATTTTAACAGATGCGGAAACTAAGCTATGTAGAGATTAAATGATTTGCCTAAGGTCACATGTGAAGTCTATGGGCAAAGGTTGAAATGTACATTACCTCAGATATCCTGAGTCCTAGTGTTGTTCTTGAACTCGTAGGGGACAGTGACATCTGAAAGTGGGTAGATGAAACTGAAGATAAATAACTTGGAACCAGTTTAGGCAGCAGGCAGATAGAATGTACCTGAAGAGCTTCCACTGGCTTTACTCATGAAACTATCCTTTGCCTGAAGAAGTTTCAGAAAGAGAGAGGCCCAAGGAATTTCTCAGAATAACTGCTATTTCTCTCTTAGACATGGCCCGAAAAATTTCTAATGACTGAAAGATCCTCTAAAGGGGAAAAGCGACTGCAAAACCACCTCTTCTTGCTTTCTAGTCTAGTAAAATGAACTGTAACTTCCTATTTGATACCCAGGAAACTTACTCTTTCACAAATGTATTTGATTTCCTTTATTCTTCCCCGACCTCCCTCTCATTACTCCCTCCAATGAAAATATTGCTACACTGATTGAAATGACAATGATATTTCAGCATCCATGTACTGAATGGATATAATATGAAGCCAAATCAGAAATCTCCACTTCCATACACTGATGGTAACATTTCACACACATTCTCTACAGGTGTAAATGGCTACACAAGATGCAAGAGGAGGAAGGACTGGGCCATTTACAAACTACCCCTATTTTGATAGTGCCTGGAGGCTCTACCTAATCAGTTCCAGTTATAGTAGGTGCTGTACAAACATAACAAACCATGCCTACTTTGAAAAGCTTATTATAGTAGACTAGGACAAAGAGGTTAAGATGAAGGGTCATTTATGAATAAAGAACTGAGTCAATCCACACCTGATTTATCAAAGGTCACAAAGGAAGTCTGAGGTTCTTTGTGTTCAATTCCCAACCTTAACCACAAGACCATCTTTCTTCTCTTACAAAGTGGTACATTGTGTTCTCACCATCAGACAGAGCTCCCTTCCATTTGTGTTTTTTTCTTTACCCTTCATCACCCACCCGACCTGCTGAGAAATCCCCTGTGGAAGGAATTACATTGAAAGCATCTAGGAGGATAAGTACATGGTAGCCCTAAAGCTGTACAAATACTTGATAAGCTTGAACTGTTAAATAAAGCTGGTGCATCAGAGACAGATGCTGTAACAGACAGCGACAGTTACCTTAAGGCAACTCAACAAATGAAAAGTCTGGAATTCATGATAAATCTTCCAATATGCCTTGGAAGTTGAACATATTGACCTTACCTGTCAAGTAAAAATTATTAAATGATTCAAAAAATAGGCTTCATATTGTAAATGTTTGGAAAAAGCCACTTAGTGAGAAAAAATTGGAGATGTATGATAGTTACTCCTCATCTATGCCATGCACAGTCAATTTACTTGGGCTGAGGGAGGGGAAAATATTGTTGCTTTTCCCAATATTTCAGGTTCAGCAACCTATTTCATACATTATCACCGACAAAAGCAAATAGTACAGAACAAATTCTGATTCCAAACAGTGCGGTGCTGGTAAATGTAAATAAAGATATATGAAGTGGAAAGACTGCAGTTTGATTTTCACAGGATAGGCTGAACTTCAAGTAACGACTGAGGATAGCAAACGACTGTTTCAGAAAACTGCTTGCACTGCATATGAAGTCAGACATAATAATTTGTCATATTTATGACTGAATTTTACCACCAAGAACAAAACTTAAAGAATTTGTACATCTCCATCCAAGGAACTCTTCTCTTCCCCACCCCATGCATCTCAGTGTTTGGGGAAATAGGCTCTCTTTGTTAAGAGTACAGAGGTTTAGTCTGTCAAGGCACGTTGTCCAAAGCAGTGCTCTGGATGGCTACGTGAGCCTTTCTGGTGACTTAGAATTTGTGTGCCAACTTGCAATTGTGCACAGCTGTGCCTTGATGATCAAGAACAAGAGGATAATCCCTCCATCCATTTTATTAAAAAGATTTTTATTTCATAGGTGGTTTTTAAACCATGGAGGAGAGTGAGCTTCAGCCACTAGCATCTCTGACAACGTCCATTTAGCTCACCCTTCTGTTAGAAATTCTATCAGAATAGGAGGATACACTGTGCAAGGACTTTCTCTCTTCATTATTACCTTTTACTTTTTGAAAGTGTAAAATGAATGAACCTCATACTCTAAAATATTCAACAAATACTGCTTTTTTATCTATTTTCAAATTGTTAAAGTATCAGATTTATTGATTAATGTGTTATTCACTGAAGAATATTGCATTGCAGTCTGTTCATGAATTGTGTATATTGGTTTTGTGCTGCTTTAATCAGTTACAAGCCAATAGCTTATTGTGGTGTTAGTGACACACATGCATAAAGCAAGGAAGAAACAAACAGTGTGAATGGAGAATTATGCTACTGGATATAAATTTTACATCATTCTAATTTCTTTCCTCACCTCCTGACCCATGTCATTCTTTCTGCAGGAGGAAAGAGGTGAATTGAAAAGAAACAGGACTGTTTGTGGTGCATTACAGCCTTCAAATTCAGACGAGGAGTTCAGCTATGCATACTAAGTAGATGGAAAGGAGGGTATGAAGTTAGAGGAGTGGGAGAAAAAGAGAAGAATTTTATGGTAGGAAGTTGACCGAAAGGGAATGAGGCGATGCATGAAGACCTCCATAAGGTAATGTAAACTATGGGCAAGTACCCAAACTTTGGGGGGCTTATCCAAGCTGAACTCTGAAATAGTTTTGATTCATCCATTGCTAATTTGGACTCACACTACTCACAAATGTGGAAATGTGAAAACTACTACCAAAGATGTTTTTTTCTGAACTGTACTCACAATGATTGAAGGCCAATCCTGTTCCAAACCAACATGTCACTTAATATTATTATATGCTTCACATTAATGCATGCTTCAGGGTGTGCCTATTATCTTAACTGGCGTACTCTGATCTGAGTGGATATGAAAGCAAACAGTGTTGTGAGATTGTAGAGTTATGCCATCATGATACACTACAAGGTTCCATGACATCATATTTTACAATTCCAGTGTGTGTCCTGTTTTGATGCCTTTTCATACATGGAATAGCACCAGCAGGTAATTGGGGAGTAATGCCTTGTCACCCTCAGAAGGACAAGAAAACTGTTGCCTGGTTGTAGTCAAGCAGTTAAAGGAATCCATATTCAGAATTTTTGCATAATAAGCTTTTAAAGCCACCCCTGTTCACTGGAGTCTAAACTTTCTGACAGTTCACATTTATGTATAAGACACATACGGCAAAGAAGTAGTTGAAAGTGTAAGTTCAGCTTTCTACTTCACTACACCATGGGATTGGATGCTTTTAGTAAAGAGACATACTTGACTGAGCCAGCGAGTAGAAAAAAAAATGTTTAGGATTCAGCACCTAGTAAATTGCCACTATAGATTAACTTAAAGTTCCAGCTTTAAGGATAACCACACACGATCTGATCTCCCTTTACTTTCCATATACCTCTTCCTTTTTGGGTCCACCAGCATTAGCTGTCACTGTGGGCTAATACAGCACGGTACAAATGCAATCTCATTTCCTTTAACCCAGGAGTTTCATTTCACAACTTTCTACATAATTTCTGTATGATCAAGAGCAGCTTTTAATGAGTGGAATACAGAACAGAACAGCATCATGCCCTTATAACATTCTGCTGCTGTGTTGCATATTGTTCTGCTTCACTGGGCTGAGTGACTATGCAAAATGCTTCCATTTTTTAAAATGAGTCTATAGGTGTCAGGTGTACAAGAGAATGAATAGCACAGGAGAAAAACAATTCATATCTGGCTGGTTGCTGACCTCCACTTAGAATACTGATATAAAACTGACCACATTTTTATCATTAAAAAAAAACACACAGCATAGGCAGTAATAAAAAAAGTTTATTTAAGACCTAAGTTCATCTTTTTGGAAGATATCACATTGACAGGCCTGGGGACTGAATTTTGTTCATCCACAGAAATAATACCATAGATGCAGTGACAGAGCCTTTGAGATGCATAGGTCTGTGTGTGTGTGCGTAAGGATCCTACCTAGATGAATCCTCCATCTCTAGGGAGAGACAGAGCACTGCCTCACACAAGTCTATATAATTAAAATTAATGGACTTTTAAAACTTACTTAACTTTGGAAAGTGATCAAGCTTTTTAGTCTCCTATGTAACTTAATCTAATGCCATTAGTATTATCTTTTCTGCCAAATAACAGTGAGCTGGAAAAGTAACAAAATGTCCCCCAAATACAAGATCTGTAGATTAAATTCACACTCCTGGATTCAATATGCAGCTCAAATAGCTGAGGGCTTGAAACTTATCCTTCTGGTTATTGGTACAGCTGTGGTTATGGTATAAACTCTGTTAAGATGACCCTTATCAAAATACTGATCAGAGGTCTTCTGTCAGGCTAGGAATTTGGAGTGGACTTTATTTATTATAAAGCCTCAATATTGCTATCGTGTGGGCTAAGTGTATGTGAGTGGGGGGAGGGGTGTCATGAAATTCACACACACCTAATGTAGGGCCAAAGTGTAGAGCAACTTCCCCTTTGTAACTATTCTTGACTATGGAGTAGAGAAATGGCCACAACCGTTCCATGTTCATAGTGTTAGGCCACTGGGGCCAGTGAATCTGTCTCTTCACAGAGCTGTGCTCCCTCCCTTTTCCTGGCTCAATTAACTTTCTTTTTTATTGCTGCATAGGCTAGTGTGTTAAGTTCTGTGCTTGCACAAACACCTTCACATGGCAACTCAGGCAAGTGAATGAACCTCACCCAGCTTAATTCATGTTTCAGTAGTGAGGTGGGATTTTTTTCAGACTTCTACTCTGTGGTGTATGTTCTTGATCACAAATTGGGTGAAACTTGCTCAATAAACTATCCAGAATTTGGCTAAATTATTCATCAAAATCATATCACACAGTTAGTCATATCTTCATATTCTTGGGGAACAGCAAGGCAGTGGTGCAAATCTCATGGTATGTTTATGGATTGTAGAGAAAACCGCTTCAGACAGGCAAATAGTGGTAAATACTGTGGCTTCTTTAGCGACTGGTAGCAGATATCGTGTGGCCTCCTATGTTGCTTCCCAAAGAAGGAGAAATCATTGGCACAGAGTTTGGGTGTGATTGAAAGTGTAATTTGTTTTATTTACACTTGCACACACGTGCGCGCACACACACACGCACACACACACGCGCACACGCAGGTCCTGAAGGTGGTCAGATGTCGTGCAGAGAATCTCTTCTTTAGGAATCTTAGCGTAAGTCCAGTGTCTAGTTTCCAGGAACAACTCTGCCAGAGGGTAAAGCAGATAATAAACTCTCTTGCTGCTCATGCAGTTCCATCTTCTTAGACCTTACATAACAGAACAATACACAGCATGTCTTCCCCAAGACTGAACATAGACTCACAGGCATTAAGATCATAAGGGATCATTACGATCATCTAGTCTGACCTCCTGCACAATGCAGGCCACAGAATTTTACCCACCCATTCCTGCAATATACCTTTCACTTATATCTGAGTTATTGAAGTCCTCAAATCTTGGTTTAAGGACTTCAAGGTACAGAGAATCCTCCAGCAAGTGACCTATGCCCCCTCTGCGGAGGAAGGCGAAAAACCTCCAGGACCTCTGCCCTGGAGGAAAATTCCTTCCCAACTCCAAATATAGCAATCAGCTAAACCCTGAGCATGTAGGCAAGACTCACCAGCCAGACACCCAGGAAAGAATTCTCTCTAGTAACTCAGATCCTACCTCATCTAACATCCCATCACAGGCCTTTGAGCATATTTACCATAAATAGTCAAAAATCAAATAACTGCCAAAATTAGGCTATCCCATCATACCATTCCCTCCATAAACTTATCAAGCTTAGTCCTGAAGCCAGATATGCCTTTTGCCCCCACTTCTGTAGGCTGTTCCAGAACTTCACTCCTCTGATGGTTAGAAACCTTCATCTAATTTCAAGTCTAAACTTCCTGATGGCCAGTTTATATCCATTTGTTCTCATGTGCACATGGGTACTGAGCTTCAATAATTCCTCTCCCACCCTGGTATTTATCCCTCCGATATATTTAGAGAGAGAAATCATATCTCCCCTCAGTCTTCTTTTGGCTAGGCTAAACAAGCCAAGCTCCTTGAGTCTTCTTTCATAAGACAGGTTTTCCATTCTTCGGATCATCCTAGTAGCCCTTCTCTGTACCTGTACAAGCTTGAATTCATCCTTCTTAAACATGGGAGACCAGAACTGCACACAGTATTCCATATGAGGTTTCATCAGTGCCTTGTATAACAGTACTAGCACTTCCTTATCTTTACTGAAAATACCTCGCCTGATACATCTCAAGATCGCATTAGCTTTTTTCACGGCCATATCACATTGGCAGCTCACAGTCATCCTGTGATCAGCCAATACTCTGAGGTCCTTCTCCTCCTCTGTTACTTTCAACTAATGTGCTCCCTAGCTTATAACAAAAATTCTTGTTGTTAATCCCTAAATGCATGACCTGGCACTTTTCACTGTTAAGTTTCATCTTATTACTATTACTCTGGTTTACAAGGTCATCCAGACCTTCCTGTATGATATCCTGGTCCTTCTCTATATTGGCAATACCTCCAAGCTTTGTGTCATCCACAAATTTTATTAGCACATTCCCATTTTTTGTGCTGAGATCATTAATAAAAAGATTAAATAAAATTAGTCCCAAAATCGATCCCTGAGGAACTCCACTGGTAACCTCCCTCCAGCCTGACAGTTCACCTTTCACTATGACCCATTATATTCTCCCCTTTAACCAGTTCCTTATCCACCTTTCAATTTGCATATTGGTCCCCATCTTTTCCAGTTTAACTAATAATTTCCCACGTGGAACCGTATCAAATGCCTCAGTAAAATCGAGGTAAATTAAACATACTCTGTTTCTTTTGCATAAAAAATCTGTTACCTTCTCAAAGAAGGAGATCCAGTTGATTTGGCATGATCTACCTTTTGTAAAACCATGTTGTATTTTATGCCAATTACCATTTGCCTCAGTGTCCTTAACTACTTTCTTCTTCACCATTTTTTCCAAGACCGTGCATACTACAGATGTCAAACTAATAGGCCTGTAGTTGTCTGAATCACTCCCCTGCCCCTTTCTTAAAAACAGGACCTATGTTAGCAATTCTCCAGTTATACTGAACAACCACTGAGTTTACAGATTCATTAAAAATTCTTGCTAACAGGCTTGCAATTTCATGTACCAGTTCCTTTAATATTCTTGGATGAAGATTATCTGGGCCCCCCAATTTAGTCCCATTAAGCTATTTGATTTTGGCTTCTTCCTCAGATGTGGTAATATCTACCTCCATATCCTCATTCCCATTTGTCCCTGCCGTTATCTCTAAGCTCCTCTTTAGCCTTATTAAAGACTGAGGCAAAGTATTTGCTTATGTGTTAGGAGCAATAAAATGGAAGTCTATCGGTCTATTGTCAATAACATTACTTCATTTGATTTTAAAATGAGTGACAATTTCTCTATTTAATTGCAGAGTAATTCCTGATATGTTTGGCAAAATGCATTCCACTTCTGTTGAAGTCAAGCAAGGATCATATCAAACTCCTGAAGTCTGTGGCAAAACTCACAATGATTTCAAATACCCGTATATTGTAACTCCTTTATCCCTCAAAGTTTAGGGCTGCTAATGGAAAAATATCATGCTTTCATTTTCAAATTACCTTGTTACAAGTGGTTACTGAAAACTTAGACTTGCCTGCCATCTGGTCCTGTTTATCTTTGAGTAAACAATTTTAAACCTAGTAAAATATTTTCTAGGCTCTTTGAATAGCTGTTTGTCTTTAATTTGATTGTGGGTGGGAATGTCTGAGGAATGGTTTTTAAAATTGTAATATAGTGAAGCTGCAATATAATTCTTAGCTTAGTTTACTTACAGGGATTTTGTAAGCAGAAATCACTAGATTTATTTAGGGAGAAATTTCATAACTGCCCATATTTGTGTATATAGAAAAAATCCCCACCAACTGCACTGTCCTCTTTTAGTTGGACTCCTTGTATTTTACTCAGTATGCTGTCAGGAGGCTGTTTTACCATCATTTTGCTTTTTGCAAATAATTTATTAAAAAAGGAAGCAAAACAATAGATGGAGATTCTTTGAATATTAGGCTTCTATTAGAGATTCTTTGTCATTTGGTAGAGAAACCTTGTGGTAATTTACTTAATACTAATTAGTTGCATTCATAATACATATTATGGCCAAATGTGTGTGTCTAGAAGAGGGGATATTTTGTAGAGAAACTGAACTTGCCCGGAATCAAATACATCTGTGTATTCAAACCACCAGAGCTGCTCTTCCACAACCTTACCATGCTAATGTGAGCAAGATGGTCAGTATTGAAAACTAATTTTTGGCAATAAAATTAGTTTTTCTTAAATTAGCTGATATCTCACTGGCCTATAAAGGGAAAACCTGAGATATTTCGATAACAATAGATGCAGTAAGTCTTCCCTCTCTTCCCCCAGTGGCCTTCCAAGCCAGGAAGGGCATAGGCCCAACTTGCAGGAGGTGTCTTAAAGCTGCTTCAGAACCTCAGTGAGTGTCACTAACTAAAACAGAAAAGTCTAGTTTGTCTGATTTTTGACACAGCTCCAATTCCTGTGTATCAGGAAACTATTAGGATCCAAAATAACATGAAAACTTTTCCTAGTAAAATACTCAATTCTCTTTACATAAGAACATAAGAAGGGCCGTACTGGGTCAGACCAAAGGTCAGTCTAGCCCAGTATCCTGTCTACCAACTGTGGCCAATACCAGGTGCCCCAGAGTGAGTGAACCTAACAGGTAAAGATCAAGTAATCTCTCTCCTGCCATCCATCACCCCCCTCTGACAAACAGAGGTTAGGAACACCATTCCTTACCCATCCTGGCTAATAGCCATTAATGGACTTAACCTCCATGAATCTATCCAGTTCTCTTTTAAACCCTGTTATAGTTCTAGCCTTCACAACATCCTCAGGCAAGGAGTTCTACAGGTTGACTGTGCGCTGTGTGAAGAAGAACTTCCTTTTATTTGTTATAAACCTGCTGCCCACTAATTTCATTGGATGGCCCCTAGTTCTTCTATTATGGGAACAAGTAAATAACTTTTCCTTATTCACTTTCTCCACACCACTCATAATTTTATATACCTCTATCATATCCCCCCTTAGTCTCCTCTTTTCCAAACTAAAAAGTCTTAGCCTCTTTAATCTCTTCTCATATGGGATCCATTCCAAACCTCTAATCATTTTAGTTGCCCTTCTCTGAACCTTTTCTAATGCCAGTATATCCTTTTCGAGATGTGGAGACCACATTTGTACGCAGTATTCAAGTTTTGGGCGCACCATGGATTTGTATATGGGCAATAAGATATTCTCTATCTTATTCTCGATCCCTTTTTTAATGATTCCTAACATCCTGTTTGCTTTTTTGGCTGCCGCTGCACACTTCATGGACATCTTCAGAGAACTATCCATGATGACTCCAAGATCTTTTTCCTTGGAAAATCTTTAAGTGAATGTAGGTAGGTAAGATTCATTCACCATACTGTTGGCCATCCAGAATAGTTTTGTCACTTTACAAGTGCTATGGTGTAGGTGAAGAATGAATGAGTTACATTCATGTTGTTCTGCAATTGTATCTGCATTTGAAATAAAAATAAAATGTAAAATAAACAAAAACACTAAATGCCACACACTAAGTTGAGTATTTTATTGACAGTGTTGGCGACAAAAAACTCCTATGACTCAGTTGATTAATATTTGAAAATGAAAATGAAAGTAAGCTGGTGGTAGTACAATTCTAATAGGGGGAAAATATGGCATCATTTATACATATTGATAGAAAATGAAAGATCAATATATTTCTAATTTCCACATGCAAAAATTGGATACTTCAGCAAACTACAAATTTGGTTTCATTATTGTAATGTATACAAATCGCTTTTAGAAAAAAGTGAGTTAGAATGGTCTCAGAAAAAGACCTTGAAATAGAATACAACATTCGGAGGTGCTCATCTGCTGTTGTACAAATTCTATATCTCATTTATTATGTGAATGGACTGAGCTGATGGTGTCTATTTTTTCTCAGAGAGATCATTATACATGTGCAAATTGCACTGACACATAGCCACATAGAACAAAGGATTAGCTCTGTCCATGCTCTTTGTTTTGTTTTTTCTTTCATCAGGAATGGGTTAATGTGAGGTCCATGCTTCTGTGTTACAAGATTATACAGTCTCTGGACCCACACAGTTTACACAAAATTATTTACAATAATCTCAGCCATATCTCCTATAAAACTGTAGATGCAACATAATTCATATCTTTTCACCTCTTGACACTTTGGAATTGTATGTCAAGCATTTAAAATAATAGAAGCAGCTATGACAGAACAGATCGTAGCTGTAAGATTAGTAGAAAATAAACACACAGTTATACATTGCAGAAATATTATGAATGGCTTACTTAAACAAAAAATATTAAATCCTAAATTCTGGCTGGTTGGTTAATTAGTTGTAGTGGTTTCTGGATATACATTAGTACTTTATGATGATTTCACTAAACTGAATTGAAGGAAATGTCTCCTATAGGTAGTGGAAAGAAAGTGAGAAGTGGTCATTTAGTTCTGGGATTTTTCAAAGTATATAAAGTAGTCAGCATCCAGTGAATCCTAATGGGAGCTGGGTGACCTTAGTCATTTTGAAAATCACAGAGTTGAAGTGGAAATGTTAATCATGTGACTGTTGTTAGGGTTTCTTATGGCACTAAAAAGGAAAAGTGAATAATGCTGAATCATCTGCATACTGATGAGCAGTCCAGAAGGGTATGAAGTTGGAGACAATATCAGTTTGTCTATGGATAGTGCATTTGATGAGAAGGTCCCAATGTTTTGGGGGGCAGCTGTTCCTCAAGCTTCATTGCAAAGTGACAGCTCCGTCACAATTTTCAGTGAGGTCACACAGGAGGGATGTGTCAAATTCACTGTGGTAAGCATGAACATTTCACCACTGAAACTCAATTAAACTTGCTTGTGTGCCATAAGAAGTCTCCTAAAGCCTCAAACTGACACTTCAACTGACAGGCTTATTGCAGCTTGTCTTTCTCCCAGCAGAAGGTGGTCCAATAAAAATATGACCTGACCCACCGTTTCTCCTGATATTTAGGATATGACTGAGGAGAGGTGGGTTTTTTTTTTCTTTTGAGGTAAAGGTGGGATTTTGTTTAACATGGACTATAGGGAAGTGATTGAGATGTCTTGTATAATTTTAGTTTTAGTAGTCAGCATAGGATTTACTTAGGTGGTTAGTAGAAGCAGCTGCATCGTTTCAATGGATACCTTAGAGTGGCTGAGAGGTGAGAACAAAACTGTTGTATGCTGAGGATATGTGGTTGGCAAGGGTGTTGTGTTCCCCAATCCCTGTGACTGTGTGCAGTGCACAAGGTGGAAAAATACTTGATAGACGAGTCACAAACCTGGAAGGAAAGTTTTAGTCTTGATGTAATTGGCTATGTCTTGTCTTTTAAGAAGATAGGATGCTCAATAACATTCCCGGGCTTCAATTCATGTTGTAATATGCAAGATGTGTGGTTAATAAAACTCCCATCATCCAGGATGTAATAAGGTATCAGGCCCTGGACATGGCATGTTATAACCAAGAGCTCACTGAGTGATGCTGCAGCACTTAACTTTGGCACAGTCAGTTCCTGCTCAGTAATAGTCCAGTATGATCCAAAGGAGGACAGGCAAAGAGGTCTAGCTGTGCTTACATCTAACCTAATCCCTCATGAAGGTGTTGTGGGAGGCCCTGACTCATCTCAAAATGTCATGGGCTGACCATCTTTCTGAATCTGGCGTTTTGGAGATGGGTTGTCTAATATACGCATCATTGGCAATTCACTGCTTCCTGCAGGTGGGTGAGAGGGGCTATTTATCCTGGCAGGGCAATGGACCTGAAACATAACAAAACCTAGCTACTTCAAAGTCTGAGGGAGAATATGGTATTGCCACCAGACCACTCCAGTGACTAAACTGCAAGATTGTTTCTCATTAACCTTTGAGGTGATTTGTTCTAACATCAGCAGCACAAGTCATTATAATTTATGAATGGTCTGTGAAACAAAAGAGAAGACTGTTACAGTTCACGTGTAAGTCTTGTATTGAAGCTGGTCATCTGCAATTTGCAGATTTTTAAAAATTCTGCTGTGGTTGTATGGGAGACACAGAAATGTTTGTCTTCACCATAACATCTGCAAAGTAAGTCAGCTGACTTGGTCCGGATGTTAGGTTGCGGGTTTAATCTCAGGATGTCTTAATTCAATATCTGGTATGAATCTCTTCTGTTCTGAGGTAACTTCTAGTGCTTGGGCTGTTTCTCCAGATCCATAACATAATGGGCTGGTTGAGGAAAAATCAGCATAGTAACAAATGTGGGCGAATACTTGCTATCAAAGTTCATTTGTGTCTGAGTATGGAATACTAGTCTGGACTTTCATAGGAGTTGTCTGTCTTATAACTGGCCTTGTTCTCTGTCTCTCTCTTGTACCTTCTGTGACAAAGCTCCAAGTTTGTACTCGTGGGTCCTGCGCTTTCTGGCAGATTTAGGGGCCTCAGAAACTCATCTAGGCCCCAGAGTGACCTCCCTTTCTCAGTATAATTGGCAAGAGTCACCACCTAGTAAGTTACCTTCATCACAGGCCAGTATGGAAGGTGGAAGGAGCAGGGGGGAGCCCGGGCCCACCCTCTACTCCGGGCTCCAGCCCAGGGACCCTAATAGTATCAGCTAAGATGGCTGACCTTTTATCCACAAAACACAATACAATTCCCTGCGCTACTTCCCCACAGCAGTCCCTGCTTCTTCAAACTCCACTTCACCCTTACCTCAGGGCCTCCTTCCTTCTGGATGATATGTTGTCCACCACTCAGTCTCACCAACAGCACAACCTCCTTCCACAGCTCCTGACACCCACAGCCCACCTGACTAACTGGGAGGTTTTTATCTGGATTCAGCCAGTCCCTGATTGGCTTCAGGTGTCCCAATTAGGCTAGCTGTTTCTACTCCTTTCTAGAAGGTTCTTAATTGGCCCCAGGTGTCTTGATTGGTCTGGAGTAGCCTTTGTTTGGCTATCCAGGGAACAAGGACCTGCACATCCTGAGGCTGATATACCTGCCTTCCAGCACTCCTATATCCTTCTGGTCTGACTCCGTCACACTTCCTATAGCTGAAATGAAACCTGAAAACTTGTATGTAAACAATATCTCTGCAAAGCCATTCTGGGCTATGCTTTTTCCATCTGGGAGTGGTTCTGTGCATTTCTTAAAGACGCTTTTGGGGGATGACATAACTGAGAACTAATCCTGCTAATTTTGATAGGTTGATATTTACCCAATTTCAGAAAACACATTTCAGTGGGGATTTTGAAACTGTTCAGCAAGATGGATTCACTTACTGGTGTTTATGTTGTCTACGGAGAGTCTAGTTGATGAGAATGTCCCAATGGCTTTAGAGGCAGATGTTCTTCAAGTTTCATTTCAAAGCGAATAGTTCAGTGCAAAGTTTCATTTCAAAGTTCCATCGCAATTTACAGTGAGGTCACACAGTAGGGATGTGTCAAATACACTATGGTGAACGTGAACACTTCACCACTACATCTCAATTAAACTTGCTTGTGTGCCACAAGAAGTCCCCTAAAGCCTTGTGGAAGAAAAACAAGTCTTCATTCTGCGTTTGTCAGCAAGAAGTCAGAGACAGTTTATTATGAGCAATTGCAAGGGCAGACCGCTCTGCAGAAGGGAGTCCCCCATCCTCCTTAGGTCTCCAAAGAACAAGCAGCTTAAGGCAAGTATTTATACTCTCTCGTTACATACATCAACGGCTAACGGTTATCTCGTGTTTGTACATGTACTCTCCTTATCTCAACGGTTTTGCTCAAGTCAGCATTCCATCCTTATCTTACATAGACACTGAGAAGCAGCATCTCCTGCAGTTCTCGTGTTGTTAGGGCTAGTCCTTCCTTTTGCTCTGCCCTAGGTCAACCAAGATGGCTGCACTTAGATCCTCTTTTTCTGCTTCCACCGCTTCAAACTGACACTTCAACTGACAGGCTTATTACAGCTTGTCTTTCTCCCAGTAGAAGTCGGTCCAGTTAAAAATATTACCTAGGCCACCTTGTCTCAGCCTAATTACTGTGGTTTTCCAACACTGGAAGGGATGATTGTTTTGATGGCTTGCTATTACTGCTGTTTGATTGCATTCAGTTTAAATAGGATAGCAGATTGTTTCAATTGTTTAAATACTGAAAATACAAGGAAATCTGTACATATTTTACATGCAAGTCTGAATTGCATTGTAAAGCACTTGAGCTATTCCTTTTCAGTAGAAAGCATTCTGATATTTCTGCATGCAAGTTCTGTGTTTAGCGCAAACCACTGATGAAAATATTTATTCTGACTTGGTTTTAAATATGTCTGTTGTTTTCAACGGAAATTCCTGGCTTCTATTTTTAAAATAAATATAAACATCAGTAAGTGAATCCATCTTGCTGACTTCTTGTAACTCAGAAAAACCCGGAGGATCCTTGAACTTTGCTCAGGTTTGCATTGGAGGAGAGCTTGAAAGCATTCTTCCTCCCTGCTGCCACTCATAAATTCCACTTGGACACTCCATGCAAGAGCATAGACTAATCAGTTCCATGCTCCTGGGGAGCACAATGACTAATCCTCCTGTTTCCATGATGGAAACGGGGTACACATATTAGCAATGTCTTGGTTTGCTCTCACTTGGATTGTTACATGTGTAATCAAGGTTTGTGGGTTCAAAATACCTCTTGGTATTTTTTTAAGGACAGACAGAATAGACCATTGAAAGTTAACTCTTAAAATTTGAATCATATTAAAAATAGATTTTGACCTTTAGCATACAAATATTCTATACTTCCAATTCTCTTTCTCCACCTTCTGTATATTGTCCCAAAGTCCTTAGGATTCAAAACCTGGCCTTTCTTATTTGTGTATTGGCCTCTTTTGTGAGAGAGACTCCTAACCTGAGAAAAGAAATATTACTAATGAATAATGCTAGTGATCTACTATCCATTTTACTGCCAAATAAAAATGGACTATTATAAAATGTAGTGTCTGTGGAAGAGTCGGGGGTGGGACATGAGTATAGAGGCTTCTGTTCACTGACAATAAGTTGTATGTATTTGTGTGTGCGCATTTGTAGCTTGTGGTAGAATATTAATACTAAAGGACAATTTTGACTTAGTACCAGAACTGTATTTGCATTCCTTCTGCAGAATCCAGCTGGCTAACATGCTCCATATCAAATGCCTCCATGCGAGGTATACTACAGTTGATCAAAAATTAAAATTTCCATCCTGTGGGAATTTATGATATTTCAACATTGGTTTAATCCTGAATTGGGAAATGTCAGCTTATTAAAACTCTTTATAAAATACTAAATTGGGAAAAATGATGTGCTGCAGTCATGGGACTTCCAGGATAAACAGAGGCAGTTCAGAGGGAGGAGTATCTTAGTTTATCATGGGAGACAGTTTGGTCAGGGAAGAATGGGGACATGAGTCACCAGTACTACCCATTCCCACAATGCATTGCAGCAGCTCAGGCACATAGAGGTTTAACTGACTCAAAATGAAATATTTCACCTTGGTTTGGAACTAAAATGTTGGTCTTATTTCCTGATGGAAAATTGGGGGAAAAAATGGCAAAATAGACTTTTTCCCCACAGAAAACTCTTCTTTAGTGGAAAATGCATTTTCCACCAGGAAAAAAAAATAGAAGAAAGGGTTGGAAATTCCCAAGCAATTCTAGTGTCTACACAGCTGGATGTGTGACACAGCTGATCTGCCTGCAGAACTCATTACATGCCTATCATTTCCACCAAGTAAGATAAGTGGATCCATTAGATAATTAAAACAAAATCAGAGGTGTTTTGCTTCTGATTTATCGTATTCTTCTTTACAATATTTCAGTTACTTTTTCTTAAACTACTGCCATTGCTGAATCATATGTCTGGCAACCTTTAAGAGCTTCTTTGCCCGCTTTCACAAAGCTACAGTAGTTATTTAATAATTAAATGCCTGGGACAATTAAAGGTTCTTGGATAACAAAACAGTTGTGATGCAATCATACCATATGCCCTGCTATGCTGTTCTGTTCAAATAACTCTACATTAACCCGCTGTAGTTAGAGTGGCTGGAAATACTGGGGGCAGTGGCTCGATAATCACAGTTAAACATGGGCTGTAACGGAGTAGATTATGGTTCTACCTTGCCATAATTTTATAGTATTAAAAGCGAAGCAATGACTTGTTCTTGTTTTTGAGATGTATTGTCTAAGAAGGCTTTCTTCTGTAAATGAAAACATTGTGTCCTTCACAGGGTTGCAAGAAATGTGTGTCCTAGTTTGCCTTATCTTCTTTCTGTATTCAAAACACCTGGGTTAGACAAACTCTTAAGTCTTAGATGATTAAAAATGTCCCCAATAATGGGGAATATATTTAAGCTGGTGAGTTTATTTCATGAATATGTTTAAATACGTTTTTTTCCCAACACATTTATCTTTGTCACCTGAGCATTCTGCTGTGTCAGGGGCAATCTCCCTAAGGCAGCTTTCTGTCTGCTTTATACATATCAGGTAGAACAAAGCAGCCAGGCCAGAGAGTGAGGATGGAGGCCAGGAAGTCCTTCACGTGATGGCAGAAAATATATAAACATATAAAACCTGCTTTTTAAAAACCTTCATTTCAGGCCTGAGTTCATTTATTTAACCAAGACTGAATCCAGGAATCAGTGTCTCCTCTTCAGCTTAAAATTAAATCTACAGGTAGTGTTTCTCAGGGGTTATTAATGAGAAACTCCAAAACAAGTGGCTGCCTGGGGCTTAGGATAGCTAATTGACACATTAAAGAAACTGAAGACATAACATTTTAGTTGAGGTGCAAAGGAAATTGTCCTAGCCATCCTTACTGCTGCTGGTTAATAAAAGGACAAAGCTGAAGAAATGCGATATTCCATCCAAGAAAGTGATGGAATGCTTTGGTTTCTCTTGTTTTCCCACACTGAGCATTGCTTACAGCTGGAAAAGGGCCTTAAGCAAGCTGATATAAGTAAGAATAAATTGGAAAAATCCATTCAATATAGACTAGGGAGTGGGAAGGAAGTCTGGAAAAAATGTCCACATTTACAAGCACTCCAGACTGTCAATGTATTTTAACACAAGATTTCTTTATGCTCCAGAGGTGAAACAGGCAACGAACTGGGCCTCGCTGTTTTTGTCAGTGTGCATTCAAAGTAACACACTTTCTTTGAACAGATTAATGACTGACACATTACAAACACAATTCGCAGGTTATCTTTTTTTCTTCTTCCAGATTTTGAAACCGAAATCACAGCTATCAAATGTCACTCCTTTTTGTATTCATTCAGTCTAGTCTCTGAGTGTATATCCATGCAGTTCACCATACCGGGAAACCCCTCCTGGCCTTCATCTGACATGCCTCCATTTTCTTCAAAATAAACCTCCCCAAAGGCCTTACTGATTCTAAATAAATAAATTATATTAGATTTGTCAAATAACAGTGCTCCTACCTCTAGTCACTGGTTACAGACTTTAAGGGCAATCCATGTAAGTGAAGTAATCAATATTTAGGAGTATATACAACCAATTTATTTTGTAGTAGCCCATAGCTAGCTCTTAAGTCTCTCGTTTACCTTCGGGGTTTGTAAAATTATATTTAAGTACATTGTAGCCTTTATTAAAGTGATGTGAGGTGGGAAAAATGGTCATCTTGAAGATTCAGCCATTTGACCCAAGCAACAAACATTTGTAATCTCTCCTAGACTGACCCCAAGGGTAAACTACAAATGTCAGTAGCTTGAAGCAAATAATCATGGAGTGTCTGGACAAGCCTTTACAAAGATGTTATGTATCTGGAGTAAGCTAGCAATGAATTAACTCAGCATTTTTTAAAAATGCAAGTCTCTGTTATAGACATAACCGAGGAGCGTGAGATACTTAGTCAGCATGCTACACCAATCTCTATTGAGATTCAAAAAGGTTCAAGTTCCATTTCCTTATTGTCTCTGTTTCACTATCACTTTCTTTGTGCTTTCAGAAACCAGAAGCAGAAGAATTGAAATACAGCAAGGAAGGTATTTCTGACCCAAATGGAAGGCAACGTTTCAGATATGTTTCTTCCTATTGAATTTCTAGCCCAATTTTCTAGCCCAATTTTGTGCTTTAGAGGTCTTTTGAGTGGTTGTTCAATCTGGACCAAACGTGATCTTTTGAGATTTGTACATCACTCATCCATTCCTTAAATTTCCTCTGGCTTTTCTCTTTCCAGTTTCACAGTGAAACAGGATTAACTGTTTTGTTGATGGCATCTGTTGTGTTCACAGATGTGACTGCAAAGTGGTTGTCTGGAGATATAAAGTATCAATGCACCAAAAGCAAGGCTCTTCTGAAAAAAAAAAAACCTCTTTGACATTTCCCCTTCCTCTGAGGCAGAGCCATTTTTATTGATATTGCTTTCGAGGCTCCACTTACCAGGTCACGAGTAAACAAGAACTTTCATTTGATATATATTTAATGATATTAAATAAAGCCTAGAGCTTTATTTCAAACTGCCAATGTACTATACAGTTGACTTTAACCCATAACGCTTATGCCTCCCCTTTAATGCTAATGTGACAATTTCCAACTTTATGGCGCCACGTTAGATTTAACTAGAAAACTGAATGGAGTAAGACCTCCTGAAACTAATACATTTTGATTCACTCACTGCTTCAAGGGCTCAGAGAGGTCAGTGAAAGATTGAAGAAGTGACAGGGGTTCCAGGGCACTTACTTGCTCACACACACACTTCCTACTGTACAGCTAGCCTACTGAGGGGCATCACCAAACAACTGTAAAACTGCCTTCTGGCAGATCAGCTGAAATGGTCTGACTGAAGGCAAAATCTCTTGTTTTCCCTGCATCTGTAACTAAACTGCTCTAGCATTTTGACTGCATCGAAAATCAACATGCATAGAACAGTAGGAAAATGATGTATTTGTGGGAGATGGCTATTAAAAAGGGCTGTTAGGATCATCCAATTTTCTACAAGAGGAATATTATAGTAATATCTGTCCTACTTGTTATGCTGAATAATAAGTCAAACTCAAAGACCTGCCAATCTTCTTTTCCTTAGAGAACAACATTTCCGAAAGATCTACTCTCTAATAATGATACTATTTGGAGAAATGAGGTTATGATTCAGCTCCCTGACAATTACAGCAATCTGACCTAAAGCTATAATAAATGCTTTTGAATAATAATAGTAATAGGATGATGATGATACAGTCAAGCCTGCTTAATGTCAGCATTAGCTTTCCACACTGTTTGACATTATCTATGATATTCTCATAAGTGACCTGCATTTCCTCAAGTTGGAATCACACTTCCCCCACTTCAATGCTAAATGTGAATATCACTCTAATCTACCATTGTTATGTTTTCTTCCCTACATAACTGAGGCATAAACAAACCATGCAACTAGACTGAAAACATAACATTATATGACATGGTTAATTGTAAAATGGGCTTGCACAACATGACATTGCACACAGTAATTGGCTTTAAGTGCTGTTTGCAGCAGGAAATTGGTAATTTTCAATTGCCATTAGGTAGAACTAATTATTGCTGGTCAAAGTGAAATGTTAGGTGAAAGGATTTTTTTTTTTGGAGGGGTTCTGTACTAATTTTAAATAGGTGTGTGTCAAAGAGCTGTCATTGAAGCATTGAAGCAAAAGGGGCACAATTCAGCTGAATGCTTTCAGGGGAGTCCACTGTCTGATTGATCCTTGCTTCAGTAGTAGTTCCTTCAAAAGATCGCAGTGACAAACTCGCTTTATTTACAGATGAGATCAATGAGCACAAGCACATGTTTTGAGTCTCTATGTGATGTAAGTTTGGAGCTTGCCTAGCCTTTCTCCACTTCTTCAACCAGTTTCCTGTACCTAGAAAAATCCCAGCAGCTTCTTGTCTGCCTGTAAGCCCATGAAAGTTATGCTGAAATAAATTGGTTAGTCTCTAACATGCCACAAGTATTCCTCGTTTTCTTTATGGATACAGACTAACATGGCTGCTAATCTTAAACTTGTCTGTCTGCAGCACCCTCCTGTGTCCCATCCTCAGGCTCCGGTGATTCCCTCTTTGCTTGGGGTGGGTCTAGAGCCTCTGATGACCCACCTACCTACTTGTTATCAAAAGGTGACTGGAGAAGAAGGCAGCAACAAGGAATTTCAAGGACTCCAGCAAGGAGATGGAATCAAAAGTAAAATGATTTCTATTAGTGGCGGTAGCTGAGAAGTCATGTGTGTACTTACATGGAGGCTGCAGGTAAAGGAGGTTCTGTGTGAATGCACAAACGGCATTGACTTAGGTCTTCAACGGTACATAGTCCATTTTTCATATAGAATTAGTGGTTTTTCCAAAAGGGTTTAATGTGCTGGCTGGTGCTTTTTATGCACTACTAAACTCTACAGGAAATAATGCGTTATACCTGCTTGAATGCTTGAGATCTTATTATCCACTGGAGGATGTCTCCCAGAGGACTTCAGATTGAAGTAAATGACAAAATTCCACATTATAATAGAAAAAGATCAGTCCTAAAAACCCTAAAACCCCAAATGGTCCAGCTTATTTCTTGGCTCAAATAGAAAGAGCTCATCATTTGGAAGCAAGAGGTTCTGAGTTCTATTTTCTCAAATGATCATGAAATTGGAGGCTTTTTTGAAAAAAAAATGCATCCATCCCTGAAAATACATTATCTCAGAAAAATTAGTGTCAGGAGTCTCTATTCCTAGCTCTGTCACCCATTGCTTTTGCTTTTATCTTTCAACTGTGCATTTCTAAGAAGCTTTACATTCATTTTCTTTCCCAGTATTCTGAGAGACTTGATGGGAGATCTGTTTTGTCACTGGCTCATGGAAAAGTATGAAGTGGGTATATGGTATTGGTGCTTGAAAAGTTAAGATGCTGCACCTAGATAGATGTTTATATAAAGGGGATATTAATCTTGTCAACTCCTTTATTGATAGCAAGTCATAAATTCAATTGTTTGGTTACAGATTGTCTTCTTGGAAACTGAAAAATAAGCATTATTTTTATTTATCTCTATCTATAATAGTTTTGAAAAATACGTAGCTTAATATTTTATACATACAATTGATGCCTACAAAAATGTAATTAAAATTACAAAGGCTGTGATTCTGTCCAGTCTGCCAGATTTTTGTTGCATCTTCTTTCTCTCATTCTCTCCTTCTAAGCAGATTTCACACCTGTTACCAGACTGTTATGCTTGTCAGAAACAATAAAAGGAAATGGTTTTAACTATTGGGAACAGACCTCAAAGCAGGACCATGGGGGAATCCTAGTCATCATCCAGCTGGTCTTTGAAAATCTATTTGCTGCCACAGTCTATAAGCAAGAGATTCTTCTGTTTGCAATGTTTACAACATTGCATTTTTTATGTTGGTATCATTTTTGGATCATAAAAATCAGATGTATATTTTAAATGTAAAATTTACTACCAAAGGGACAAAAGCCACACATATGGTATTGGAGTCCTACAAATGTTGAAAGAGAAATACAGCATATGCAAAGTCAATTGCCTATTGAAGTTTCTTTCTGTCCAAAATATTTCATCTGGCCTGTAAAACAAGAGGCTTGCCTCAAAACATGTAGAAATTGATTGTCTTCCTTTAGCAAAATGTTTTATCAAAGCTGTGTCCAATGAAATCAAAACCAACTTAAACCATATAAATTATAAATTCCTTATAAATTATTTAGAACTCAAACATAAATGTGTGTGGCGGGAGGCATGAATGAATAACTATTTCATACAATTTCAGAAGCTGAATGTGGACATTTTCCATTGCACAGACCCATTTCCATTCCAGTGAGAATGGGTAAAGTTTCTAAACTTGTACATTACAAGGAATAACAGAATAGCAGTGGAAGTGAGCGTAGCCCCAGCCAGGAGATTAGCATAGATTGCCTGCCAAAGAGAGTAAAATAAATCCAGGTTTGAATTTTGATTGCTTCCTATTCATACTGCACTATAAATACTTAATTTAGAAGTGGCTTTCACTCTTTCCCCCTCCTCATTTGTGTTCCCTGAAAAAATTAAAATATCAACTTGAATGTAAATTTAAAATAACAAATCCTGCTAAAGGATTTGTCTAGAGGCAATTTTGTGGGCTGAATAGCTTTCTTTGCCTCTTCTGTCCAACATAACTTAACTTTCTTTGAATATTACAAAATGGGTGTTTTATCCATAGATCTAAGCTGTTCAAATGCCACTTAAGGTAAAGGCACAAACCATCTAAAGACAAGAAGTTGTATCCAGTTCCTTCATAAAAATTAGTACATTGGTTCTTGAAACATGTGACATTTCCTGTTATTTTTGGTGTGTTGTCTCAAAGATAGAAGACTACTAGAATGCATAGGGAGGATAGATGCTGAATTGAAAATAAAAATAAATAGAAAACATAAGCATCTGAACAAATTGGGAACTGAGGTCCTTGAAGAAAAGTGGCTTATGCTACACACTATTGTCACTTATATACTGTGTCTAGTGATTGGAGGACTGGAATTGGGCCTCATGGCATCAGTTACTAGTTCCTCCACTGGTCTTGGGCTATGGCATTGAGAAATTAGCTAACCTCCCTTTGGCTTAGTTTATCAATATGTACAACTGGTATAATCACATCTAATGTCATTGATACTGTATCTTAAACTTAATCAAACTCTATGAAGGCCCAGCTATGAGAGCAAAGTGAGCCAGCAAAATTGCCATGTCTTTCTCAGAACAAATGAATACTTTTGTTCTGAAGTAGGATTTAACAATATTCTGCAGTCCAATACCACTTTTTCTGCCATGGTATGCAACAGTTGCTGACTTGGCACTATACCTTTTGTTTTATCTAATTAGGTCTAAAATGAGAGTGTAACATGACTAAGAACAGAAAAAAGTGCGAGAATTTGAGATATGATAAACTTCATATCAAGGGGGTTGTTGAAAAATTCCCAGTGAGAGAATACTAAAATGGTGGGAAAGTTTTTCTTCATTTAAAGCTTCTGTACCAGTGGGAACCCAAAGTGCAGGTCAAACATTGCTGCACAGGCCACATCTCTGCTTTCTCAGCTCCCACACAGAAGGGATCATCTTTACTTTAAAATCATGGGACAACTCCATCCAGCAAATAATTATTAATGCTGGTGGAAGAGTTTTCTCAGTAATGGATGTTGAGTCCCATACAAAGAATTGCAAAAAGAAAGTGATTTGTGGTACACACAAATCTCCTTAGCCCCGTAAAACCCGTGAGCAACACTGCATATTCTCGAGCACCATCTATTGGCTCTGTATTTAGTAACTATGTACACAGACAGAGGACACTCTCTTAACAGTGATTTTTGCAAATATGAAATTATCTTTGTGTAGTAATGATAGGGCATAAACTTGGGCAGTGAAGAGCTGCAAAACCATATGCTAGCATATTGAAGTGAAGAAGGGTGTAAAATGCTAATTTTGCAGGGGAGTTAATTGACAAGTTGCAAGTTGCAGATTAAGTTAATAGATTGATCCAGTGGTTTGAAGCTTGGTTCTGATTGACACATTTGTTTCAAAACCCTGGACAATAATAGAAGTTAATGAACGTCTGTCTCTCACACAAGTGCACCATGAACTTTTGCCCAAATTTGAACTGGATTTACTGTATTTGATGCCCTTATACATAGTGTTCTGCTGCAGTATTGGTCTAATTTTGCTGTATTTAAAAAATTAAGTCCAAAAAGAGGAAGCTCCCACCCTCACTTCTTACTGTTGAAGAATGAATGGGTTGGAGTCAGGTCCTAAACTACCTTCTGTTCTCTGAACATCCACTTATATCAATGGCTATTTTGCAGATACCCAGAACAGTGTGAATGGAAGGGCTCCACCTGGAATGGTTCAATAAGGTAATAGGAAAGTAAAAGCAGCAAGCTTTTCCTCCCCTCCCACTTCAAAAGCACACATACACCACCTTTCTTCCACCATTATCATCCTGGAAGAGATAGCGATTAATCTCTGGTGAGCAACTGGAGTTCCATGCAATTGACTAGCCAGCATTCAAACAGTTACTTTATCAGGTACTTTTCATATCCAGTAAGGAAGTGCTGTATCTTTTTAACCTCCTGTAGCTTTTTGTTCATGAACAGTGCAATACTGTTTGCAACAGAGTGGGTTGGCTGACTTCATTTCCCCAAGCCCCTCGCTGGAGCCGTACTTCAGCATGAAGCCTTATATGATCAGCATCCCAAATAGCTGCTGTGAGTAGTTCATTTCTTAAGTCTATATATGAGCTTAAAGACATCGTAAGCATTGCTGCATATATAACTGTAGTAACCTTATCTGCTGCTTGAGCTATCTCTTTGTGTTGGTCATTTTCACCCCTCTACATTTTGGGAAGGGTCCAGGGGAGGGCAGGGATTTGTCTTGTACAGAGGCTGTAGGATCTGGTAAAATGATCATAGTCTGGTAGATAGGAGCTCTTCTTTTCTAATTCTAATTTTACATGGCCATAGTATGTAATTGATAACATCACTTAAACATAATTGGTTTCCCCATCTATAAAATTGAATGATTTTTTACTTTTCACACAGGAATACAAGGAGCTTTATTATACGCAGCACAACCTAACTTCAATAGGTATAGCAACTAGTAGCTAGTGTTTACTACAGCACTTTTAAGATATATAGTACTCAGTTTTATTATTGGTTTACAAAAGTTATAAGAATAAGAAATGCTAAAATTTCCTTTTTTCTTAGCAAAACAAAGTATAAAACACCTTTTAAAGTAAAAACAAAACAATCTACCTCCCCATTGTGTGTTAAATGGGCACCACTCACTATTTTTCTAGATATGTAGAAGATCTACATCACACTCAATGCATAAATAAAGAGGGCAGGGACAATTTTTGAAGCATTTTTTCACTTTGGCATTGTGGAAGTAAGTTATTGACAATGACCCACACTTTGCTCTTTCAAGTTTTAAGAATACAGTATCACTTGAAGTATAATATTTCCAACTTCCACCTCTCACAATAGCACAGAGAGCAGTGCAGAGAGCTAATAAAATTCTGCATCAGAAAGTTTCATACAGGGCTACAGAGAACACCCCACATTAGCCAGAAGAGTAAACCCCAGTCAGCTGCTTATGGATCAACAGACCAAAAAAGACCACTGCCAACTTTTGAGATAAATCTTTGTCCCAAGAGGCCCTGCTTGAAGTATGTGAGGCTGAGATGTGAAATCTAAGAGATCTTGGGCTTTCTTATTTAATAGTCTGAGAGGAGCCCCAAGATTACCTAAGGTTAAACACTAGGCCTTGTCCAGATAAAAACTAAATGAGGTAAAATATTGGAAATCACCAGTTGTCACTAAATGTAGCTGCTCCCTGAGATAATATGTGAATAACTGAGACTGATGTAGTTACACAGTAGTTACTTCAGCTAGTTTTAAGTCCAGTTGCATTGCCACGTGGCCTTAATAACGGTGGTATGGCTTTAATGAGATAGTGAATTCTCCTGGGAAGAGTTTTTGAACAAGAGTCTACACCTTTGGTATTTCATAATGCAAGTGATTTAACTGGACACTTCTATAAGGCTAAGATGACCATATGTGGATGAGGAGTAAAGCTGCCAATTCATCTAGACCTATAATTTGTTACTTGTAATAAGAACTAACTTCATATTGAAAATTGGGCATAGGGAAGATATGAGGATGTGCCTGTGGCCTTAAGCAATGCATGAGGAGGCTGGGGAAAGTTCTAGGCAGAATCTTTCCAACAGAGCAGTAAGACAGTGCAGCTTTAGGGATAATATAGTATTAGAATTCAGAAACTATTTCCTTGTTTAGTGTTAGAAGAAAATGATTTTGATAAACTTTGATGAAAACAGAAATGAAGAATAAAACATACATACAAAAATTAGTAAAAGGAATCATAAATGGTGATGGGGAAATGTGTTTTTCTTAATTTCAAACACACTTGAACTGCATGCATTTTTAAATTATAGTTAAAACTGAATGTTATTTGGCTCTGTGTTCATAGCAGAGACTGCAGGGCAAGGAATAGAAAATGTTTGTGTGTAAAAGGAAATAGGGTGAAAAATGGAATAGAGAGCTACCAGAGTATAAAACATATAGGGCTCATGCTGACAGCATGGGAGGAAAGAAATCTGAACTGGCTTCCACATAATTAAAAAAAAAAAGGATGAATGGGGGAGGAAGAGGAATTTCAAATAAACAAACACTGGGGAAAAAAACACCCAGAAAACCCCAGTGTAAGGTGCTTGGATACCTTGGTGATGAGTGTGCTGCAAAAATCTAGATCAGGGTCAGCAACTTTTTGGAAGTGGTGTGCCAAGTCTTCCTTTATTCACTCTAATTTGAGGTTTCACGTGCCAGTAATACATTTTAACATTTTTAGAAGGTCTCTTTCTCTAAGTCTATATTATATAACTAAGCTCTTGTTGTATGTAAAGTAAATAAGGTTTTAAAATGTTTAAGAGGCTTCATTTAAAATTAAATTAAAATGCAGAGCCCCCCAGACTGGTGGGCAGGACCTGGGCAGTGTGAGTGCCACTGAAAATCAGCTTGCGTGCTGCTTTGGCACACGTGCCATAGGCTGCCTACCCCTGATCTAGATAGAAAACAATTCCATGAAAAAAAGTCAGTGCAAGGCCTGATCTGTCTCCCATTAAACTCAATGAGAGTTAAATACCTGTCTGAGCTAGCCAGCCCAGTGGAGTGGTGTTTTTTTAAGAAAGGGTTCTTATCTTTAATATGTAGCAATCTTCCTTTTAGTTAGCAAATCATGGAGGGGGTCTGGAAGTTGTTTATAAATTGGATCACTCTGAGGAAGAAGATTTTAATTAGGGTTTCAGTTATGGAAACAAAAGTGTTTGTAAACATAGACAAATGTTAGCCTGCCTCCCAAAAAATTCAGTATAGTCAGAGCCTTGAATTCCTTGAGGTCAGCCATTCCTAATACCACAATTTAAACTGAATTGCCAGATTCTGCCATCCTTGATCATGTTAAATATCTTACTCTGAGAAGTTACACTGAAATCAATGGGGCTACTTGCCAAGTAAGGTCTCAATTAGTCTGAGTAAGGGTGACAGAATTAAACACTTGATTGTTTGGAAAGTCCTTATGATTTTAACATTTTCCCTGAAGCTATGAATTAAATAGCAAAAATACACAAATAAAAAAAATACACACATTGAATATTTATAGTACTTAATAGTAGTTAACATATTTTTCAGCCAGAGGGCAGCAGAATATAGATTGTACTGTGAGTTTCTCCTAAATCAAAACTTTTAACATGCTTTACTGTTGACTACAGATCAAACACTAATTTCTAAATTGAAATTATTCAAGCAAAGTAAACCTTTACTTATTTAAGAGGTGTTGCCCACCCCAACATAATTTAATGTACGATCAGTGAAAAGCAGAATTCCACCAGTAATGTATCAAAATTCCCCAGAGTTCCACTTTATTAATGTGCATCATAATTCAGTCAAATTTAGCTTATACTACATATGAAGCGGGTAGAATACTGCTGATTAATATTTGCTATGTAAATTGTAATGTGCTAGTGAAGAATGATCCTTGCCGATTGACTATGAAAAGAGTAAATAACAGTTGTACCTAGTAACTTATCAAAATGATGAGTGATTCCGTGGAGAGTTTACTGTGAAAATTAATCTCTGAGCAAAAAATGATTGGGGTTCTTTTCACCTTTGGCAGTCTCCAACAGCAAAGCATCAAACAGCAAAAGAGAAAAATGGTTTGCAGTTCATTCTTTCATCTGGCTTTTTTTACTTCATCCCTGTCATCTTGCAGAATATTTTTTCTACTTCCTGCAGTTAGAGTTGCTTTCATTGTCTCATAGAACACTGTATACAGGGACAGACACTGTAATTCCCTCTCAAGAAACATTGGAAGAATTCTATTATTGATTATTGCATTTAAATTAGAGTAAAATCGTTTTAGAAAATATTAACTTCAAAAGGTAATTAGCAGTCCTTAATATTTAATGCAAACATAGTAGAACTACTTATTACAGTTTGTTGCAGTAGATAGAATTTCAACTCTCCATTATACTATCTGTAACTGCTTGAAAAATGAGTGCAATCTTCTAAACACTTCATTTGTGTGCACAGTCCCATTCACTTTATTAAAACTACTCAAGTTACTGTATGTATTTGGATTCCTGCTCCACAAACTGCTAATACACAATGTAGTACCTACTCACATTAGCAGTTTCAAAGAACTTGCTCTCTTGAGCCCATAATGATATATGCTTTTGTTTAAAGAGTCCCTCTGCATGTTTTGCTTTTAGGAGTTTTGTAGTATAAATAAGTTATATTGTTAATTTTATATCACTATAAAATCACATGTAGTAATTTTATGACCATAGCAACACTCATCATTGTGAATACCCAAAAAGAAAAAAAGTATGCTTTGGGATTAGTAATACGGGGGGGGTTGCTGGCCCACAGAGGATAAAAGCCCTCTTAGTGACATAAGAGTTGTCCTCTAGCTCAAGGAATAAAGGCAGGTGAGGGTGGAGCAGAAGCCTGTCAAAAGTTCTATCACTGCTGATGATTCTCAAGTTCCGTGTAATCCTGGAATCATGTCAAAAGCAAATAATGCCAACACAATATAGTATGTAGCATTCAGTCACTGTGCGATTTTTAAAAGCTTGCTCAGAACCTTCTCTTTGCTAGCCAACCCTGCTCCGACATGGGATCTCAACTTGTTCCTCTCAGCACTGACAAAACCACTATTTGAACCACTAGCAATATGCTTACTTTACCACTTACCTCTGAAGGTAGACTTTCTGGTGGCCATCACTTTGGCTAGAAGAGTACACAAACTAGGGGTTCTTATGGCCAAGCCACAATGTTTTATATTCTACAAGGATAAGGTTTCATTAAGACTGCACTCTTATTTAATTCCCACAGTAATTTTGGACTTCCTCATAAATCATATTATACACTTATCATATTCTTTCCTAAGCCTCATATGACCACTGAGGATCAGAGACTCCATTCCCTGGACATTCTATCTTTAGAGAGCAAAATCCTTCAGAAGATCTTCTAGTCTGTTTATGGTTCTGGCAGAACACATTCAAGAGAAGCAGTATCTTTAAAGTGGATTTCAGGGCTATATCTTGTTCTGCTACCAGTTACCAAGTGCTCTTCTGCTTTATGGAATGAAGACCCACTCCACCAGAGGAAAGACCTCCTCAGGAGCTTTGCTTAGGGAAGTGCCTGACATGTAAAGCTACCACGTGGAGTTCTATTCACAAGACACTATGCCATGGTATAAATCTCCTCATCTTTTGCAGTCTTTGGGTCAGCAGTCTGGCAGTCATCAAACCACAGAGCTTCTCTCAACAGTTAAGCAATGTGAAGACCAGTAAAACCCACTGGAAAGGTTATAGCTGCTATTAAATCAAATGGCCCATTTTAAGAATTTTTTGAAATTATTACATTTATTTTAGGAAGCAATGTTGCTGTGAGAATAGATATAAGAGATTGTCAATGACAAATAAAAGAATTTGTCTGACTGTTCTACATATTACAGCCACAGACAAATGTAATGCAGGAGGGGGCAGCAGATAGCTCAGGAAACATTTTGGAATATGAAACTTTTGCAGAAGTTCAGATCTGAGGTTTTGCTTCACATCTATCTCACTGCAAAATCAGTGCAATGAAATTGTTCATGGTTTTGTACTACTTGGAATGTGCATGGATATATGGTTCTTTGTTTCAGAAGAATATTTACATCTAGTGTAATTCTCACTCAAGATACTAAAATGTTCTACTTGTATAATAACAATACAAATGTATCATCCTAATCCTCTAACACTTTTGCTGTCTCCCTCTTAGTTCAGGATACAGTTGAGAAAAAAGCTCTCCTTGGGCTGGATTGTGTCTCCACAGTCCAGGCACTGAGAGACTTCTTCCTCTGGTTCTCCTTTGCCCCAAGTGGAAGGAAGAGGTGGGAAGCAGAGTCAACCACCACCATATAACAGTTTCTCCCTTCCTAGGATCCCATGAAGGACTCTTTTGGGGACAGAGTTCTGTGAAGGGCAGAGAGAAAAAGGTTTAAATTCCTGGAGCAGAGACAGGCTGGGATTGGGTTGAGACAGAACATACCCAGAGAAGGCTGCCTTACTCTCAGGCAGATTACTAAGAAAATTATAATGGAGCTGCAGACTTATATTGCCTTTTTCTAATTCCATTCAGGACAATGTCATTTAAAGGGGAGGTTGAGGACAGCTGTGGGGGACAGTTTAATAACTCATGCATTACGGAACTCTGTCCTGAGCTATTCTTTATGCAAGTCTCTAGGTGTAAGGGACTTTTCAGTTATTTGAAAAGTTTCACCACTTCTGGTTAACCCTGTGGAGGCTCTAGTTGTACAAATCCCACTGGAGCTGCGTGTCCAAGGAGCTGGGCTGAGAGGAGTGACTAGAAGGCAGAGACAGTGCTAAAGCATAGGGGGTTTGTGCCAATTGCCTTTGCTTCCTAAAGATCACCTAAATGTGTGTGTGTTTCAGAGGGTGGATCCGTGGCCCACTACAGATCACATCCAACTCTCCTCCTCACCCTCGAGTATGTTGGGAGTAACTCTAGGAAAGCCTTGCAGAGCCCTCCTGCAGGCTTTGCACAGCAGTATTTAGGTAGAAAAAGATACTATGGACTCTTGTCTTTCATTTCCACAAATCTGCTCCAGCCTAAGACATAGACCTATCTCGTACCGGTAACCTTGCACCTACCTCCTGTACATTCCACAGTCTCAGCAGTATTGGGGCTAAATGCTACCACCTCAATAGCTTATGCTTCCTGAAAGTGTTATTCATGTGGTCACTGATGCTTTATCTTATCAAATCTCATTTTTAAATGAATCTTTTTACTCTTCCTCATATCTTTTAAATTGTGATCTCATCCCTATTTCCTTTTCTGTCTTAGACTATATGAGATGTCTTTACACTCCCATGTACTCTGTGATTTGATGGCTTCAGTAAGCGTCAGGAAATTCTTTAGTACTTAAATCTCCAAATGTTCACTTAGCTCAATGAAAGTCACTAAATGAGAAAGTTAGAAAAAAATCTAGCATGCGAGACTAAAGGGTTTCTGGAACACATTTATGAAGTCTGATTTTTTCTGAAGAACTTGAACCGCTATTGATCCCATAATTTCATTCTACAATCTCCAAACAGTGGATCTGCTTCAGCAAGAGCAGTTCCTTCTGGATATGCAGTTTGCCATTGTATCACAGCCTACGGATCCATAACTTGTTCAGTAATAAAAACTCAATTAATTAATAAGAACAGCTATTATATTGGATAAGGGGAGAGCAATAGAGGCACAAAGTAGTGAAGAGGGCTATATAAATCCAAATAAAGCTGCTTTAATTTGTGGGAGGACACGTCTTTTATAAAAAGTCATAAAAATGACCCAGGTGGCCAGTGCTGGACACATACTTTCTGTGTGTATAATAAGGGTTTTGATGGGGTAAGTTGTAGCTTTATGCTAGGTATGGTACTCTTAGGCCCTTTAATTTTAATGGACACACATTTCGTGGCAAGAACACTGTTTTTCCAAGAATAACTTTCTTATCAGGTTGATTTACACTGCAGTAGGATGAGAGACTAGATACAGGTGCTTCTCACCTTGGCTTCTATTTTCTTGAACTATAGTCTTTAGTAGCAAGCATCAGCTATTGAAGGTACAGTTTGAAATAAAGCTGTATAACTGAAGGTCAAATCTTTTTCCTTCAAGAAGCAGAAAGAATTCTAAGAGGGGCATTCCTGACCAAAAGACCATTCAAAATAATGAAAGGAATCTTTTACCTTTGAATCCCTGTAGGATAAATTAGAATTATCTCTACATACATTATTGGTGACCTAGAAATATTATACTCCTTAGATCTGGCTTTTTTAACAAACAAACAAACTGACTTATTTGTTTGAGTTTATAATTGTGGTAATACACACACACACACACACACGTAAATGAGGAGCATCTCTACTGAAGTCAATATAATTACATTAGAACTGAGCCTTTCATCTATAGAAGCATGTACTGGGGAACAGAACAGGAAAGGTGGGAGGGGCGCAGCTGGAGCTCAGTGTAGCTAACTTTTACAGAAAGGTAAAACATTTATTCATTTAAACGTGTTAAATACAGTGCAAATTCTCATAACTGTGGCTGCAGTTGCCACAGAGACATCATACAATTGCAAATGGGAGGGCGCTTGTTCTACAAGACAATGTCTTTATTAAAATGCGATCTGCACTCTGAAAAGATTGAGGGCCTCTGAAAGCTGTAACTATATTGTCTCAAGTGTAAAAAAGAAGATTGTGCTACTTGTTTCATCTCTAAAATTTGGGTCAAGTAGAAACTCGGTCCTCGCAATTTGGAAGTCAGATCTGGAAAATCAAATTCTTTCTCTTATTCACTACGCAAACATATTGCCATTGGCAATGAAGAATTACTTAATCTCTTCCAAGGGTTACTGAGGCCAAAGTATATTTCATTTTCTATATAAACTCCCCATATTTGTACATTCATGTATTGTACATTTTCTTCAGAAAAAAGAATACATAGACATTAAAATATTTGTATCTGATTATCTCATAAAGCTCTTCATAAACACAAACTATTATGCTTTACGATACCCCTGTCATATAACTGTTACATGGTGATATCTCTTCTACAGTACATGATAGCTTTGAGTTTTAAAAGCATTTTCTTTTACAGGTAAACCAGCTGCTGTAGTTTTCAGTATCTGAGTGAGGGTGAAGGGAGTGGAATACCATCTTAGGTACAGAGAATATTATTCTTGTCATCTGATTATTGAATATAATGTGATAACTTTTAATATAAAACTTGTGAAAGCATTAATAGTGTTTTTAAAAATAACAGCTTTAAATTTCTTTACCTGCAATGTTTACAAACTACAAATGAGCTTATAAAGGAGACAGAAATAATCATAAGCAAAGATATCTTCCCAGAGCATAACTTTGCAAATTCCACCCTTAACTCACAGCAGTCTAGCATTGTTTGTTTACCAAATCAATACATTTGATAAACTTGGTCTTGTGTACGGTAAACAAATGAGTTCCTATGTCTCCAATTTCTGTTAATAGTGTATTGACAATGTATTTTTGCCTCCTGGATCTTGCCTTTCTCAGTTGTGTATAATAAATAATGTTGAACCAAGTCTTCAAATTCAAGCTAGGCAAGAAAAAATATGCCAATTCCCTGAAGCTTGTGAGAAAAGCAAACAGTTGATTGATTAAATATGTCAATCTGTTGCATTTGCACAATCTATTCGTTATATTAAAAATGCAAAACAGACATTTTGCCCTTTTCCTCATATTTTATATGCACTATAAGCTGGAAAGTTTTAAAAATCTATTTCTGCAGAGTTTCAGATGGCAGGAACATGAGCTTTTAACATGTGTGGGACTTTCATCTTTGGTTCCATTGGTTCAAATTTGGCTAAAGTCTGCTTGTAAAGGAAAATAGATTGTTCACTTTTGCTGCTCTATGTTGTGAATGAGTTTGAATTTCATATTTTTATTTTAACCATAGAAATATCAAATTTGTCCTACCTTTTTAACTAGAGAAGGAGTAGAGAATAAGAGTGGAAGTTGTTAGGCCTCATTTGAGGGTATGGGGATTCTCTTCCTTTCACCAAGTGAATGTTTTTTCAAATGTTCCAAATATTTCTTAGTTGTAGTTAAATAGGCTTTAAATTTTTTTTTTTAAAGAAACACAGGGAGGCTGTAACATTGTGTCTACCACCCCAGCATCTCGTGGCCAGAACCATGTTAGCTGTGCCCTCCCCTGTTTCCCACTTCTTCCAAGCTCCTTAAACAAAACTTTATTAGAGTTTTATTCACCCACTCACAGCCCTTTTTGGGGTCTGCTTATTTTTCTTAAAACAAAATTCCAAAAAGCAATCACAAAAACAATTCTTCCACCCAACCTTAGGCTGGGTATCGCTCCTCCTCTTTGAGCTGCTGTCTGAGCAGCTAGAGGTGATACAAGGCCTGGGCTGTCTTCTTCCGAAGTAAAGAAAAACACCTTTCAGCTGGGTTTTCTTACCCAGCCCCATCTCTCTTCTTCAGGCACCATTATAGTATATCCTTTCTCCTTACAGTTCCCCTTCTTCCTCTGCCTGCTCTGAACTCCCTGGGATCCTTTGTAGCCTAGTCCTTTAATTGACTCAGCTGGGAGCACCTGTTCTGTCACACGGGCACTGGACCTATTTCAATCTTGGGAGCCATTAAACCTGTGATAAAGGGCCAAAAAATCTCAGTAGCACTTTCTTTCTTCTTTGCTCAGACTTCAGTCACCTACTAGTTTAATGTATCCGAGGAGTCTTGAGACAAATACAGGTAAGTCAATAATGGATATTTGTAATGTAGAAGGCAAGCAGAAAAAGACTCTTCCTAAAGAAACATGAAATATAATACCATCTTATGTATGGAGAATATTATTCTTGTCACCTGATAATGTAATGTAATATATAAAATATAATATAATAATGTAATATAATATATTAATTATAATTAATAAAGCAAGAAAGGTCACTGCCCTCTATTTTATGTTCTAATTTTCAGGTTACCTTGTAGAGATGAACCACAGAGATTTTCTAATATACAGATACTAAATATTAGAGGAGCGCTCTCTCTAAATGCTTGTCCTTGAATGACAATGCGGCATTGCAACAGTGGTTAGCTGGCATGTTTTTCAGGGGAATTCTGCATTCAATTCTCAGAATTTCTGAGTTGGAAATTAATTGGCTATTCATCATGTCTAGGTGAATTATTTATTAATTATTATATTTTTTTTATATTGGGGTAGTGCCTAAGAGCCCCGCTCATGGACATGAACGCCCCAATCTGGTGGCACTAGGGCTCCTGGTGGTGCCTCTCCTCCCTGACCTTGGGGGAAATCTACAGCAAGGGAGCAAGGCAGAGACTCCAGCTGGTAGCAGCAGCATCAACTGAAGTAGGGATCTTTGGTTCTTTGGACATTTGGAGAACTTTATACCATTTTGCTTGGATTTTCTCTGCCTTATGCTGATTGTCTGTTTTCTCCAACCTTCCCCTTCCCTCTTCTTTGCAGTCTCTTCACCAGAGCTTCATGCCATACTTGCCCCTCTTACTCTCCTCTCCGCTGCCCTGTTGCCCCACCCCCTATGACCCCTTTTTCTTTCCATTCAGCTTATCCCTTCTGAACTACTCCCCACCACTCAGAAATTATAGAACTAACACAATGTGCTGCCATTACATTGCTCCTTCTGCTTGTGTGTTCAACCCCTTCCCCCACTCTGTCTGTCATCTCATTGGAAGCAGCTCAGGACAGGAACCATGTCCTGTAGCGTGCACAGTGGGGGTGCATTTTTGGCTGGTCTTTAGGCACATAATAAACATGTTGAAGGACCCCATTTTGCTAGGCGCTGTACAAACATATAATAGCAAGATAGTTCCTGCCCAAAGAGCTTATGATCTATTTGTCTTGTTTGATTTTTTTTGGTACTTTTATCCATTAGCTATATTTTGGGAAACATTGTCTGACTCTTTATTTTTAAGAAAAATGTCCAGAAGGGCCACTTCCATACTTTGAAATGAAGAAATGCAGCTGAGGAGCACTACATCAGCAATTTTTCACCCAGACTTGAGGAAATGAACTTATTAAGAACATAAGAAAGGCCATACTCAGTCAGACCAAAGGTTCATCCATCCCAGCATCCTGTCTACCAACAGTGGCCATGCACAGGGAGTGAACCTAACAAGCAACGATCAAGTGATCTCTCTCCTGCCATCCATCTCCACCCTCTGACAAACAGAGGCCAGGGACACCATTCCTTACCCATCCTGGCTAATAGCCATTAATGGACTTAACCTCCATGAATGTATCTAGTTCTCTTTTAAACCTTGTTATAGTCCTAGCCTTCACAACCTCCTCAGTCAAGGAGTTCCACAGATTGACTGTGCACTGTGTGAAGAAAAAGTTTTTGAACATGTTCACTGTTCTGAGGTAGGTGAAGAAATCTGATATGGTACTCTAGGTGAGTTTTGAATATTTGAAGCAAGGAGAGGGCAGAACCAGTAGATGCAGGCAAACATCAGATGCAGCACTCTGTAACTGATAAACAAGAAGCACTAGGTCAGCTTCTCAATCACAATGGCCATCTTTGCTGCTGCATCCACTCAATCCTGAAACACCTGGCCAAATTCTATTATTACTTCCCCCAGAGTAGCTGCATTGACTTCTGTAGAATTACTCCAGAAAATACTCCATGGGTAAAGGAGAATTTTAAAGATCCAGGCCTAGTGGGGGAAAAGAGGTAGGAAGAAGTAAAGGATAGAAGAAATGGGATACGAGGGGAGGAAGGAGTAAGAAGCATGGTAGGCAGGGAGTGACCACAGACAGCTATGGAGCTGAGATTGTAGAAGAAAGACGGAATAAAATTGAACTGTGACATCCAACTGCAGAACTGCAAACATGGAAAGTCAGGTATTCTAGTTTCAGTTGTGATTCTGATGTCAAGAGGTGACAGCACAAAACTGCTGTGACTAATGGTAAATCCACTGCTTTTCAATATGGTGGTGGTTGCCCAACTAAGTTTGTTATTGAGGGAATATATACCTTTTCTAAACCACCAGCTCTAGCTATAGTGTTGCCTCATGGAAGTTGTAGTTAGGTACTTTATATCCCTGTTCAATTCTGTGGATTGTGCTCCTTGGCTGAATTACCTTTCTCATGATGCACAATAATCTCACCTCTTCTTGAATCCCATGAAGGACTGCTGGCAAGGGTGATGTTGTCTGGCTGGGGAGATTAGTCAGTAGAGGAAAAGGGGCTTACGAGGCACTGAAGCTAGATTCCCACAGGGCACTGTGGCAGCATTTCCAAATCGAAATGTTAAGTTTCCGGCTAAAGAACAGAAGACTTTTGCTTTGTGAGTATACAGCTCTTTGACCTTAAAAAAAAAGTCATAATTTTCCATGGAAAGCAAATACTCTGTACAGAAAAAATAATTTGGTTGTAAACACAATATTTGTTGGAAAAACAGTTTTAACAGAAAATTTTTGGTTAACCCTATTTATCATCATCATCTTGTCTCCCAATTGCTTTACTCTTGTGTTCAGCTTGTCTTTACTCTCATCTTTGTTGTGGCTGACAGGGAAGTCAATTTTCCTCAGATTGCATGCTTTCAATGAGCTAGGATTTGAGTTAATTTTACTTTGTCACTGTAGGCTGGGCACTCCACTTTGCTCCTCTGCAGCTTTGCACAAGAATAGATGTAACTTTCATGCATATTCACAGTTAGAGCAGTGAAACAGGAGGTGACCTTTAAAACTTTATTCTAAAGTGAACACTGCTGTGATTAACATAGAGAGATAATTTATTTTTCTAGGATATGTGTTCCAAACCAGTGTACAGTGTATTCTTTCTAACTTGCTAATTGGTTTGGCAGTGTCTGAATAAAATGTCTCCAGTGTATTGCCTGGTGACCTTAATAGCAATGGATTTTTTTATTATCATGTAGGAGATGTGGAAGATGTGGAACTGATTCTAAAAGACGGACTGATCTCATATACACTGTTGTAAATTTGGAGCAGCTTTGGCCCCAAATATCTATAGAGACTGGGCTGTTAGCCATATGTGGAAGAGGAGTACCTTATATTACTTGTCAAGATCTCTTTAGAAAATTAGGGATTGTTTCTCATCTCTTACTGTTTCTATGTGGATGAAATGCCATTGAAGTCAAGAGCCCTAGTTCTCCACTGTGTTACTCTTCAGACTGATGCTGGTGTAACTCCATTGAAACCAGTTGGAGTAGTTTAGTGGAGACT
The DNA here is from genome assembly GCA_007922305.1 of Dermatemys mawii. Lineage (NCBI taxonomy): Eukaryota > Metazoa > Chordata > Testudines > Dermatemydidae > Dermatemys > Dermatemys mawii. Next base: position 5,816,117 of record ML677334.1, on the reverse strand, counting down.
CAGTGCCAGATGTAGTTACTTCCAATTAACATGTGTAAAATCAGAATTAGACCCTTAAAAAGAAGTATTAATGGGCTCCAAAGGGAGTGTTATTTTGCTTCATCACCCAAGCATGCAGGGGCAGATACTTGTCAGATTAATCAAGGATGCTGAATTTTCCCTAGAGAAAATACTATATAGGTAAAATTCATATTGTCCTATCTCCCAAAAGATTACTTTGTTTTGCCATGTTTGTCTAAAATAAACATTTTTGTGTTAAAAATAGCTCATGTATGGTAATGCCTCCATTTATAATAAAAAAAGAAAAAAGAAAAGTCCTGTAGTCTCTGTTCCTGTCAAAGAATCATAGAACCACAGGATTAGTAGGGACTGCAAGAGTCATCTAATCTAGCCCCCTGTCAAAATGCAGGATTCGTTGTGTCTAAACCATCCAAGATGGATGGTCATCCAGCAAATTTGTATAAACCTCCAGTGAAAGAGTTTCCATGACTTACCTAGGTACTTTGTTCCATTGTCCTTTTGTTCTTTCAGTTAGGAAGTTTTTCCTGAGATTTAATCTAAATTTGCTATGCTGTAGTTTGAACCCATTGCCTGTTGTCCTGCCCTCTGTGGCAAGAGAGAACAATTTTTCTCAACCTTTTTTATGTCAGCCTTTCAAGTATTTGAAAACTTATATCATGTCCTTCCTTAATCTTCTCTTTTCCATACTAAACATATCCAGGTCCTTCTGCCTTTGCTCACATAGCTTGAATTCCATTCCTTTGATCATCTTTGTTGCTTGCCTCTGGATCCTTCCCAGTTTTTCTACATCCTTTCTATACAGCAGTGACCAAAACTGGCACAGAATAGAGCACCTGAATAGCACCTCCTAAGACTTGGATGTTGTGCACCTGTTAATGCAACCCAAAACTACATTTGCTTTCTGTGCATCAGCGTCACATTGTTGACTCATGTTGAACTTGTGATCCACCACAACTCCGAGATCCTTCAACTGGTCTCTTTGGGCTTGTGCTGGAGGAAACAGTAGCAGCAGATACTGTTGCCTTGTTCCAAAATCTAATGGCCATGAGAACCCTTAGCAACAAGATGAAAAATGTCAACTGGAATTTCTATTAGAATTTTTGTTCTCTTCCCATTTCCCCATCAAGAATTGAAATCTGAAGCCTGGACAGTTTTAACCATCATAAGAACACTCTGTATTAATTGAGTCTACACATCACATACGTAACCTCAAAAACAAGGAAATGAAAAGAAAAGGCAGTTTAAGTATATGCCTTCTCCTCCTCCATCCAGAGACAGATTTAAATAAGAGCACGATCATCATGATCCACATACAAGATAATATAACCAGGGCTGGCCCTAGATCAAATGACATCCCAGGAGAGGAGTGTCTTCGGCACCTCTCCTTCATTTGTTAAACTTTTGAATATCTTATTCTTTGCTTTTGAAGCCTATTTCATGACTTTGATGTGGCCATCATAGATCAAAGATATGTTTTAATGAGTCTGAGCTTCGAAAAGCTGCGCTCATCACTCGTGGCTGTGACAGGCAGTATGAGCAATATACTCAAAGCTATCCACACATTATGAAAAGTGTCTTTCAGATCTGCATCATGGAGAACTTGGGGAGGAGAGTACTTTCCATGTTGCAATATGTAATGGATGTTGTTCAGTTCAGCATAGAGGTCTTTATCACTGACAGCCAAGCATTCCCTGTGTGTCAGGGTCTGGTGAAGGCCAGTACAATTGCTAAAGAGTATTTTCCTGTCTGCCAGCAGCTTATTAAGTTCATGCAAAACTTTCCAGGTGTTTTTGTGGTGCTTCATCTGTCCAAACCTTTCTTTGATGGACACTTGAGCAGTGTCAATGAGTGAGCAAAAAAACCCCTCACTCTTGAATGTTTCTTCCAGGATTCCCATCACCACATCTCTGCCCTCTTAACCAAACTGTCTCTTCTTCCCATGGATTAGGGTCTCATTGAAGACAGGCTCAACTTGTATGTTTTCTGCCATTTATTTGGCAGCAATGATGGCATCTTCAAATCCATTGTCTCTGTGGGCCACAATGAAATCAAGATGGCTTTTCATCAAAGTAGTAGCAGTCATGATGTCCATCGACTGAGTTTGTAATGCCTTGCTTACAACATATACTTGGAACAGGATATCATGCCAAACCACAGTTGAGACTAGAAATTTGAAGTCAGTGATCTGGTTTGCCAGGCTTTGCTTCTTGTGTAGGACTCTGGCCTCAGCTTTACTCAACAGCACAAGTGCCATCCAGGCTTCATAAACATCAGCCACTTGGTACCTCATTAGCCTTACACTGTCAGTGCAGCTCTCCCAGCAAGTGTCACTTAGCAGCATCAGGGTAAGATTTGTTACACTGTCCATGAGGATCTTCTACCTGACAGTTGATGGCTGAAAACAGGTGTATATCCTTTGCAGGACTCCAAAGAGAGATATTGAATCTAAAGAACATGATATTGCATCTGATACAATCAGGTTGAGGGAATGGCAGCTACAATACATGAAGAAAACACTTGGATTCTGTGCAAGGTTTCCTGGACACCACTGTTTCTTCCCTTCATGTCCAGGCTGTTATTGCAGCCTTGGCCATGGCAGTCCTGAAGCTTTATTTTATTCTTATTCAAAACATTCATATACCTGAAAGATTTTACTTCAAACATTCTATTTTCCCTTTTATCACTAACAGAAACAAGGCGGTCACTAGTGTTCCCTGTCCCTAACTCCGGTCCTCAATATAACTTTAAATTTGCCCTCAGGCAGATGCCAAACTTTAAAGAGACAGTGTGAGTGAGTGAATATCTTTTATTGCATCAACTTCTGGTGAAAAAGATGAGTTTTTGAGCTTACACAGAGCTTGTCTCTTTCACCAACAGAAGTTGGCTTAATAAAATTACCTCACCCAACTTGTCTCTCTAATAATATTTTGGGATTAACTCATCTTGTCTCTCTATATCCTGGGACCAAATACCATAACACTGCAAACAAACTTTCAACACACCTTTAAACTTCCATTCTTCAGAGACAGAGAACAGAGTTATCCTGGGCTGATGCAAAGGTATGAGGTATTTGCTTCAGGTGATTCCCTCCCTCTGTGCCCAGTCTTACTTTGCATAGGACACTGAGAAAGCTAGGGTTAGCCCTGAATCAATACAGACCACATGAGCTGTGTACAGGGAAATCAGAAAAAAAACAGCTGTAGACTGAATGGGCTGTCAAGGAATGTGTCATTCTACATTTGGCATTGAAAATAAGAAATATTTTGCATTTTACATTCATGTAGTTGTTACAGAAATGCTCACTGCCAAATTACAAGTGACTTGTGAGAAGTGTTGGGAGCCAGCACAGCAGCGTCAGCAGCAGTAGAGCTCCTGGGATCATAGCTTTTGTGGGAGACTGCAAGCAGATGTCCACTTTGTCATGAGGAATGCTAGGGGAGTTCCAGGAAGAGGATATTTTCAGGACTAAGATTTTATTGCTAAAATGAGGAACAACCATGCTATGTGGACTGAAAGCTGCAGCCTCCAGGTTTAGCTGTGCTGTCTTAAATTTTCATTGTCCTAATTGTTTTGCTGGGCTAAACAACAACACACTCTTCATGCTTCATTAACATTTTGGTATTGTATTTGTAAGCCTTGTGATCTGAAACTCCAGAGGGAAGGCACTCTCTGCTACTGTCTGTTGGTGAACTGGAAGAAGAGACAATGAGCCAGACTTCATTTGCATGTTTATTACCTACCATCCCGATATGAACACCTTGGTCATCTTGTTTAAAATCAGATTAAGTTTTGAGTGCGGGGGCAATGTAATATTGTTGTACTTACTGTGTGACAAAAGGGCAACAGAAGTATACATAATATGCTCTGAGTGAGGGATCACCATAACCATAACCAAAGCCTTAGTCTTGTAAACTTGAACATAAGCCAGAGAAAGGGGTAGTGGGATTCTACTGGAAAGGAGTACATCCATGATGGTAGAGACTCTGCTCCAGGGTGTGATATGTCATTAATACACCTTCTCCAGTGCCATGAAGCAGTAGTGCCAGCTTTTCACAGAGCTACATAGGATAACAACAGAGCTAAGTGAACTCTGCTGAGATTTCTCCGTACCCAGCATCAGCAAAGCTGAAATCATTACACCAATGCAAATGGGTGTCAAGTATTAACTCATTGCATATATTATCTTGATGTCAATGATAGGCTAGTAGATGAATTTCTAGATGTTCAGATTATAGAAGACACAGCATCTGCATCTCTAACAACCCACATCTTAGAGGAGTTAAATTCATGTAAATTGAACCCCAAATGATGGCTGCTTGTGCATTTGATAGAGCAGCAAACCTCTCTGGAATACATAGTGAAGTACAAGCTTTGCTCAGAGAAAAGTGTAAACCTAATCTCTGCCATACACACTGCAGAAGCCATCTACTCCAGCTAACACTAGTATGAGCTGCAGAATCTTCAAAAGACATTTAAAAAGCCATAAACATAATGTCTTTGTTATACTGTTTTTTTTTTCAGAAAGACTCTAAAAGGACTTAACATCTTGGAAAACATAGGAGATAAACTGGGGCTAAAGTTAAAATTAGTCCAATTGGGAAAACTTTTGCTTCTAAGTTCAGAGAAGACAATCAGCCTTCTCTCTTGTAAGTCTACCGATGAAGCCACTGGGGTCATTAAACAATGCCATCAAGGCATCTGCTACAACAGCAGTAGGTCTCTGTCCACCAATAGAAGCTACACTTGGATCAATCAGAGAGTGATCCATTGAAAACATACTGAAAGAAGCAAAGTCTTCAGTTCAGACATTGACTAATTAAGGCACTTATATTGACTACGTAACTGAAGAAGACAAGAAGTGTTTGTTAAGCTAGCTGAAAAAGCAAAGAACACAGACTTAAGTCTTAGAACTGTACAATAGCAACTTCTGGATTCTACTCAACCTCCACATAGAGGCCTGTCTTATAAAACATCGACAGTTGAGTGGAGTGATGGGGCTGCCATGTGATCAGGACAGAATAGAAAATTTGAACACAGAGTGGAATATCATATGATGAACAAAGATTTGACTTGAATAAAGAATAAGTTGGTGGTTCGACTTAATCTTTGTGCTGTTTCCTCAGATGAAAGAAGTAGGAATTCATCTCCTTCTACTTTCACTCATGACAGCTAGAGTTATCGTTCTTTTTCCTCCTTGAATAGAATATTATGTTCTGAAAGAAGTCACCTTCTGCCTGATTGTGAGCATATCATGAAGGACTGGAAGTACCAGACACATGAAAAGCCACCAAAGATGAATGCACTGCATTCAAGAACTTCATTTACAAAATTTGTGCAAAATCACAAGAAGAAGCCTAGAAGGATGGAGATATAGTGCTTCATAGTAGGCTCATGTAGCCAACTTCAATTGGTTGATGATTTTAAAATGTGCATTAAATCTAATAAATATTTTTCAGTTTACTATAGTACCATATAGTCCTCCTTTCCCCTCCCAGTCTCACCCCTTTCACACTCCCCTCTCTCCCTGTACAACTGGACACTCTCCCAGTTTCAATTCCTGGGGGAAACACTGGCAGGTGTGGGTGGGAGTAGGATTTTAAAAAGTCCCATGGAGGGCTCTACTACAAACTTACATTAGTATAAGTACATTACTTGGGGATATGAAAAAGCCACACCCCTGAGTGATGCAGTTATATTGACCTAACCCCCATGTAGGCAGTGCTGTGTTCATGGGAGGGGTTCACCTGTTGCCATAGCTACTGCTTCTCACTGATGGGAGAAACTCTCCTGTCTCCATTGTAGTGCTTCAGTGAAGATGCCACTGTGGTGCAGATGCACCTGTGCAGCTGCTTTGCTGCAGGGTTTTAAGTGCAGACCTGCCCTTAATCTTTGCCTCTTTCCTGCTCTTTCCTTTTCAGACTCAAGAATGAAGCTATGTTGGTGGTGGTTGTGTTAGGACTAATCCCTGGAGGCGGGACAATGTCTAACTATCTTATTTTAGCAGACTTCTTTCTTCATCCACTGCTACATCTCATTTGTTGCATGAGCTGACGGCTGGTAAAGATGCATAATTAGTTCAAACCTTAATTAATATGACACACAGAGAGACTTGATGACATGCTCCCCAGACCTTGAGCAAATCTTTGGCAGAGGTTATTAATGGGATTCTGTTGTGCCTCTCTCAAGTAGAATAGAATATATATTTGTGACAGGCTGTGATGATAGGTGACAGAAAATTGGATGTGTGTAAACCGAATAAATGCACTTGGTAGATGTATTATAAGAGGACTTGGAAGCCCTGCCTATAAAGTTGTTTCAAATTTTCCATTGTAAGGCTTGTTTCTCAGTTGTTTATAACTTTGCCAAACTAACCCCTCAGGCTGAAGATTTATCATGCTAGGTGGCTGCTTCAGGTTGAAGGGTTTTTTTTTTAATGCTTTGGCTGAAACAGTTTAGCCATTTTCAGGAGCAAGATTAGGGAAAATAAATTGTTTTGCCCATGTTTAAAACGTTCTTAGTTATTTTGTGGAGGAGCACGTCCCTGCTTGTGAGTGACCCCCCGGTGATAGAGAGGTGCCTCTTGTTCCCATGAAAATTCAGCATGTTTATAAGCCCCTGAAAAATATTTGTGTATGCTCTGAAGGGACATGCTAGAATCTGGCAACTAAATCTGCAGAAGATTCATTTGTTTCTAGGTGTGCTCCAGCCCAGGCGTCAGGGGCTCAACAGGATGTCCTCCTGGCAGCAAGGGCAATCCTGCTGCTAGAAACAAGCTGGGAACCTGTCCCTCCTGGACTCTCCATGCTGGTGCCCAGGTGCGAATTGCTCACAGCTTCGAATGAAGTTGATCAGAGCGGTGATTAGGCACATAGGGCTGATCTACAATAGGGGGAGGGATCGACCGAAGATACACAACTTCAGCTATGTGAATAATGTGGCCGAAGTCAGCGTATCTTTGGCCGACTTACCTGCCGCCCTCATGGAGGCAGCGGTCGGAGGCGCACTCCCCCATCAACTCCAGCTTGTGCCTCTCGGTGGGCTGGAGTTCCGGAGCTGACAGGTGTGCTGCTGGTGATCGATTTATTGCGTCTTAATGAAGTGCGATAAATCTATCGCCAAAAGATCGACTGCTACCCGCCAATCCGGTGGGTAGTGAAGACCTACCCATACAGTGCTATAAAATGCTAAATACCCTGGAAAATCAGGACCTAAGGATCTTAACTGGGCACCCAAAATTGGTGGACACTTTTCACAACTTTGGCCTTAATCTCTTTAGCCCAGATTTTTGAAGGTTATTGAGATGTTGCTGTGTTTAGCATTGGAATGCCTAACTGATTTGAGTACAAATCTAATTTTCAAAAAGGATTTGGGCACTGACTGTTAATGAGATTTAGGTTCCAAAGTGCCTAAGCCCCTTTTGAAAATGAGATTTGTACTCTCTGCTCCTAAATCAGTTTGTGATTGCAATGCTGAAGCAGCAACCCCTCAATAACTTTACAAATCTGGGCCTGTTGGCCTCAGTTCTTTATGTGTACAACGGGGATGATAATAGCCCCTGACCACACATGGGTGTTATGAAGATAAATGAATTTCTTGTGAAGCACTTGGATAATGTGGTGAGAGTCTTATAGAGACCCCAGAAGGAAATTAATAGTTTTTGTGGTCAGTGCAGCGTTTGGATTATGTGCATTGCATAAGGCAGAGGGGTCACACCTTGAATGAGAAAAATAAAAAGGAATATTGAATAACTACCTCCTCAGTCCTGTGGAAAAGATAGTAAATTATCACATGCACCAGGAGGGTGAATAAAGGTTGCACCGGCAACCCTAAGTCTAGCATTTGCTAACTTTTGAGTGCTTGACTTTGCTACATTATTGTTCTTTTAATATAGTGTTTTGGATGTAATATGCATATGGGACTGGACACAGAATATAATACCAGCACAGCACAACAGGCCATGTGTTCCCCAAGCCACAGGACAGAGTCCTTTCAGAATTAAATGAAATGAAATGGACATGGTTATGTGAAAACACATTTCAATCATTGCTGTTCAAACTTCTTGCCAGAGCAATAGCACAGTCACAGTCCATTAAACAGGATGGGTAAGGATCTGACCACACCCTTTGGAGCTGACACATCACCTGAATGTGCTGAACAAAAATACTGTGTGTGACTAATGTATTTATTATTTGTATTATAACACCTAAAGCCCCAAGTAAGTACAACAGTCCTGAGCCTAAGTGCCATACATACGTAGACAAATACTTAGAGAAATTAAATTTTAAATCTTAGCCCAAATGATAATATTGGATTAGCCTTAATTTTCTCAGACAGGACTTGACTCAAGGTCTTGGAAAGGAAAAGCTTTTAAAATATCCTTTGAAACCTCAATGCCCCCACAATTAGCTTGACAACCTTTTGCCATGAACTCCTTGACAACCAAAGGTCCAGTGACTGGATCATGCTTTCTCATTCTTCAGCTACGCACATACAGTCAATGAACAGAGAGAACATCATATGACTGAAGTGACTAATCACACAGTGGCTGTAATGCTGAATACATGTAGCAAGTGCAAACAATCCATAGACTGAAAATTGTTATGACATGTTAATTGAACAATTACAAATAGTAAACAAATGTTGTGAAAGTGAGCATGTCTGTGAACTTATTATAGGTAGGAAAAAAAGCCAAAGGTCATCGAGGTTTTGGTTTTTGGTTTTTGGCTAAGAATAGTTTGCCCAGCTCTTTTGGAATCTTTCAATAACCTTTTATTGCTTAATAATTAAAATTTAAAAAGGGAGGGGTTTTGAGTATGCGGGGGTTAAGTTGACTTCTTTCAGTTTCTTATGCAGACAATATTTTTATTCTTGCCATTCAGTGTCATTCATGATTCTACATTTTTTTTCTCTATAAGAGGATACCAAATCTGCAAAAGGGCCTGTAGCTAGGAGAAAGATTTTGGAAAGCACAGTTATGGAGTCCAGGGCAAAATAGCAATGAACATCTGGGATAAGAGACAGTAGACAAAAAAGGACCGAGGTATAGTACAGCACATTGCTGTGTGACCATTTTGGAGCATAATCGGTATATACTATGTAATGTCTGTTTCTAAGACGTTACAATTCCTGACTTTGAATAAGCTGTTTTCGAGAGGCAACTAGATCATGATGGCTGAGGGACAGCACTGGGCTAATGATTGATTTTTTTTTCCTTTAAATTATTCTTTTTTCTCTCAAAAAATCCCCCCTAGAACCTTAGTCTGGTTGAAAGACAGTACCCGAGTAAAGTGTTGGTAATGTGAAATAAGTTATTGAAGATAAATACTAGAACATATTTGCTGGCAGAAGATCTTTAGCTAGTCAGTGGGCCAATCTCTAATCTACTGCGATCTAGCTGGACCACTGTAAGATAAACACCATGCAACCAGAGCAAAACTTCTTACTACTGCCTTAAATGTGGCTAGTATACAGGAATAACATCACATACATTTAGCAGAAGCAAAGCCATACAAGTTACTACAGAAACAGAGCAATTATTGCGGAGCAATTAGAATGGTCCAGTGTTTTGAATGCTAGCCTGGGCCTTAGAAGACCCACGTTCGGCTCTCTGCTCTGCCACAGATCAGTAAAGTTGGGCAAGTTCCTTAACTTCTCAATGTCTCCGTCCATCATCTGCAACTTATAAATAGGAGAAGTGCTTTAACAGCTCATGAGGGATTTGACCTCCTCAGTCAACTGAGAACATTTGAGAGGAGGAAGAGATTGTGTGTGGGAGTGGGGAGCTAATGAGTTGGGGCAATGAAGCTCTGCACCCACCCTACTGCAGCCCACTGCCCAATAAGAATGATTGACCCCTTAATTCACAATCTCTGTGCCAGTTGTCTGGTGGTGAAGTAGGCTTGTTCTTGAACCTCCTGCATTATGTCTCCCAGTTCTACATACAGTAGTTCATACATTTATCAAGCGCAATGATTAAATTTACTAGTCTCCCATTTCTGCTAGCTATCTACTTTCATATGTTTCCCTCACTAGTTGTTACACACACACATAAACTAGTTTAATAGAAAATTAATGTTGCATAGTCAAGCGCTCAAAAGTTAGTAGGTTATCATGTATTTAAAAAACTACCATGTACACAAAAGGGCTGAATTAAGGGTGCATAAACAACCTTAATTCTGATGTTTACTAACTTTTGGATGCTTGACTTTGCAACGGTAATGTTCTCTTAATATAGTTTTGTGTGCATGTGTGCAATTTGTTTGTAGTTAAGGGTGGCTAGGCAAGGACCTCTGATGCAAATGTATGTAAATACACCAATATGTAAATGGTATTACTCAAAATACTAAATTTCCTTCCCAAACCTCCATGCAAATAAATATGATCACATGAGTGTTTGTGGAAAAGCAAACAATGGCTCAGCCAGCTCTAATCATAGCATTTCAATATCTCAATTAGCTTCAAATGAATATAACTGGTGTACCCTATTATTCATTGTCATACATATTCAGTACATCTGTGCCCTGTACTTGAAATGACTGGTTTATATTTTTATGTAACGTTGTGTTCCTTTTTAGCATAATTGCATTCACATCAGTATGCAAAGGAGGCGTAGTAAGTCACGCAAATGTTCTGATAATGTTCCATTTCACATAAGTAAATGAAGACTTAGTAGAAGTGTTAACATTTTGTTATCCATCTCTTATTTTCAAATCTTACCCCCATTGATCCTATTAGCATGTATGCCATCCACAAGCTCATTATTATAAGGCTGACAATATCCAATTTTCAGACAATTGGCATTTTATTCAACTATTAATATAGTTTTTTTTCCACTGTCTTGTCATGTGAATATGTTATACATCTAAAGCTAGCTAGTGAGAGTTTATAACAAGTGTGTGCTGCAAAAAAGTATGGTCTTGTGGTCAAAGCACTGAACTGGAATTCAGAAGCTCTACATTCTGTTCCCTGTTCTGCCACAGACTTGCTATATGACCCTCGACAAGTCACTTAAGGTATATCTACACTGCAGCTGGAGTGTAATTTCCAGCTTGGGTAGACATACCTGTGCTAGCTCTGATTGAGCTAGAAGGCTAAAACAAAGAGTGTAACCATGGTAGTGTTAGCCTCTGAGTATGTATCTAGAGTGGTATTATAGTTGGGGCAGTTAGCCTGTCCTGCTGCTTGCTCTGCTATGGCTACGCTGCTATTCTTAGCATGCTAGCTTGATTAGAACTAGCGCAGGCATGTCTATGCAAGCTGGAAATTACTCCTCCAGCTCCAGTGTAGACATACCCTTGGTCTCGCTATGCTTCAGTTACCCACCTGTAAAAAGGGGTTAATACTCCTTTTTCCCACCCTTCGTGTCGCTTGTCTATTTGGGTTGTAAGCATTTTGGGGCAGAGGCTGTCTCTTGTTTATTTGTACATAGAACAAGGGGTCCCACTCTAGGCTGGGGTCTTTAGCTGCTACTACAATACAAATATTATTATTGTGAGCTAGATTTACTGGTGTGCTCTGGTGATGCATTTTCATTACTGGAACAGCACAAAGCAGCGGGGAATGTACCACTGAATCTGGCCTTTTATTTCCATCTCTTTTCCTCAAATATAATGTTTATCCTCTAACAATTAAAGTTAGGTATTGCTATGTACCAGACTGATTTCTGTGCAGTAGCTTTCAGGGTAGTAGTATTTGCGATCATTCAAAATGCTGAACCTGGGAATCTTTGCTTTTTTTGCCCCAAAATATCCATATAAGCCAGACAGAGACTTACATTTATCCTTGCAATTATATTGCGAAGTACTGAATTTACAGGAATGCTAGACCCTTCCTATTTAATTGTCTGGCAATTATTTAAGTTTTTCTTTGTCTAACTGATTATACTCATGTGTGTCTAGTAGGGTGAATTCTTTAATAAGCCACTTAAAGTGCTTGCTTTAGCAATTTTTTCTGGCATCTCTTCTGAGAAGACAATTGCTGTAGCAAAACTTTTTAAATTAATTTCCTCTGCAGTCACTGTGGATGTAGGGCAGTTCTAAAAACTCCTCAAGAAAGCCTAGAGTATATAAGAGAAATTTACTTATTTCTCTTATCCAGAAGGAATTTCATCTCTCTATCTATTGCTCTATCTCTCTATCACCAGTTGCTGCAAATGATCGAAAGGTCAGATTATGTTTATTACAGGTTGGCTATTGTTAGGAGACAGTACACAACTGCTATAACTTGGAAGGAGTTGCAGAAAATATTGTGCCTCAGGGATTGTAGCTATGGGGCAAGGTACTCCTTGTGCATGGATGGTGTGCGGGACAGGCAGAATCATGGTCCACTTCCTCCTCTTTTCTCTTTGGAGGTCAATTTTCAGCCCCAGCAGCACCCAGGAGAAACTTACTGTGCTGCTTCAAGAACAAGCACCATGACTGTCCATGGTCCTGGGGTAGAGCAAGTTACAGGAGGCAGGTCCCTTAGGTGCTCCTTTCCCCTGTGCATCTGTACAAGAGTGAGGGAGAATCTGACCCTCTACTAGCTGTCCTTTTGTCTCCCACCAAGAAGCATTGTATCACCTGAGAATCTGGGAAGATGCCTACATAAAGCTTGCCTTGCACCCAAAAGAATAAAATGCTTGTGTACTTTCACTGCCACAGAAATAGAAAGTGAAAACACAAATGAAAGAAAAAAAATGGAGAGAGGTCTCTCTACTCTGAGGGCTTATTTCAAAAGTCTGAAATGAAAACCACAACAACATGGGAAATTCTGTGAGCACAGGGAGCAGTTGAACTCCTCATTTAAGTGGGTGTATTTGGAAAGAACTTGTTTGGAAAACTGCATAGGTAATCTCTAACTAGAATTAAATGAAAAAGCCATATTATGGAAAAAAAATTGGAAGTTATTTTATAAAAACTGAGGAAAGTATGTAAAAAACTAGAGAAGCATCAACTACCATTGACCAATAAACAGCACTGTATATGAAACAGAATAGGCCTTAACCAATTAATGAGTGGCACAGCTAGAAAATGAATCAGGAACTCAGACATTACACTAGGTTATACATCGGAAAAAATTAGAACTGAAATGGCTCCGATATTCCCAAAACACTTACTGGAGAGACATGAAGACCTAGGAAAGAGAGAATGCAGAAATATTGTGGAATTGCTGGAGTGCCAGAAACCGTGGAATCTGGGAGCATAAATCTGTCTTCAGTGCAAAGATCTTACTGAATTGTTTAGCTGTATTACAGTAGTGCCGAGTATGAAAATTCCTTCCAAGACTTACCACCTGTGTCTGTTTGTCTTTGAAACTACATCTGTCACAACTGACAGAGAAGATAGCAATGTTTTCTATCCTATAAAATCCTATTTGTACAATATGAAATGATTCCTTCTGCTTGACTGGAAAACTTTGAAGCAGGAAGTAGAAAACGAAACCCTTGAACTAAAGACAATTAATATTTTAGTTTCCTCACTTTTGTTCTGATTTTAATCAGTCTTGTATTTGTTAACCTCATTTCTATTAACCTAGAGAACAGAAGAAATCAGTATTACTCCAGTGCTTTGACACAGTGCTCCTGTAAACAAGCAGACAGCTAGTGGAATTGAATATGCCTCTTGAAGGGCTCACCAGCTTGAAAAATCTTGAATGAGATTTTTTTTTTTTAAAAAAAAAAAAAACTCTAAGGAAGAAAAGCCATCATTAATTATGGAAACCTAACCATTAGGGGTAATTGTCATTTACTTAAGCAATAATACTGTTGCATAGTTATGAGACAATATCCCAGTTCCTATATGGACAAACTATGAGACTGAAGTTCATGTAATTTATTCCAATGAATGAAACAGAATTTCAATCAGTAAAACAGTATAACTATGATCACTCATATGCAGCAAGTCTTTAAACATACCTAAAGTAAATGAATCACAGACTGTGAGCTTCATCAAATAAATGACCCTATTATAATATCAACAAGGAGTAATTACACTTTTGTCCAATAATCAGTGCTGAACAGTGTAGCTAGAGTAGTTGGGGGCATTTTGATTGATCAAATTTATCCATTTAAATTCAGAGTGAAATGTACTGCTGTGTACTAGTAGGTGGCCAACACAAAATATATGCACCATTTAAGTCCCTGGGTCTTGGTAGGTTTTTGTGCTAGCCCTCTCCATAATGGTAAATTTCACCCATCGTAAAAATAATGCTAACAATTTATGTATCGTTCTCTGTGAACCCATGTGGAACTATTAACAAATGTCACTAAAAAGGAACTAGACTCCTGTTAACAGTCACCTCTGTCTCTTTTCTTGTACACAGTGTAGTTGTAGCTGGGTTGGTCCATTAGAGAGACAAGGTAGGTGAGATAATATGTTGGGGAGAGAAAAGAGTTTTGAACCACACAGAGCTGCTCTTCAGGTCTGGGAAAAGTACTCCAAGCATCACAGATAAATGCAAGATACTTTGTGAAAAGAGTTGACCTCCGGATGATAGGATGTTTTTGCTTTTTATCGTTTTCTTGTGTGAGTTAATTCAAAAGTGTGATGATTGTCTGGTTTCACATACTTTGTTACTGAGGCATTTAGTGCACTGGATTAGGTACCTCACATATTGTGATAGGATGTGAAGGACCAACGGATCTTGAAAGATGTGTTGTGGGGATTGCTGATCATTGTGACAGTGGAGATATGTCTGCATGTTTTGTATCTGTTGTTCTGGCAGAGTCTGGTACTTCTGATGATGAACTTGGAGAGATTGTGGGGGTTGTTTGAAGGCCAAAAGTGAGATTTCAGGAAAGAGTTCTTTCAGGATGGAATCTCCATTGCATATGGGTTATAGCAGTTTGATGACATCCCATATGTGTTCCAATGGGAGGTAGTAGGGGATAACTAGGGTGTGCAATCAGAGGGAGATTTATTTCTGTATTGAATCAGGTTCTCTCAAGGTATTTGGGTGGCTTGGATAAACCATGACACCAGTACCCACCACATGGACACCACAAGCACCTGAACATTATCAGTTTATCCAGATTACCCCTCACTGGAGCTGAATTATCTATACCCTCTAAGGGACTAAACTTCTGCCAAACCACAGAACATGATACCATAGTAACATGTGGACATCTAAAATAATTCTTCCACCATCTCTGCCTCCAATAATTCTTTCACAACTATGATGACACCACTCATAATTATCCTTTCTCCACCGACAATCGTAAGAAAAAAAGAATCATCTGACTATACACCACTGAGCACATGAAACCACACTCTTGATCATTACCACATGTGGCATATTTCACCCAGTGCACTAACTCCCAATAATAACTATGTGGGTGAAACCAATCACTGTGCTCTGGAATGAACTCTCACAGGACAATGATAAAAGACAAAAACATCACATCACCTGGGTGAACACTTTCCACAAAGCAATCACACTAGATCTGACCTATCAGTTCTTCCTCAGAGGAAACCTTCACAACACTTTCAAAAGACGAGCCTGTGAGCTTAAATTCATAATGCTAATAGACACTAAAAATCATGGCCTGAACAGACACATTGGGTTTGTGGTTTATTACAACAATTCATAACCCTCTAAGCCCCCACTTTTTGTTCCATGGCTGCAGAGATTTTCACAGGGCAGTCTGCCTTGAATGGTCCCCTAAAATATGTGCTTACTACTTATGCTAAACAGTCTGTACCATCTTGTATTTATCTGTGGTGCACCAACTATTTTCTGAGAAGTAAGTAAGAAGCTCGAAAGCATCTCTGTCACCAACAGCAGTTGGTCCAGTAAAAGATATTACCACACCCACCTTGTTCTCTTGCTAACTTTCTCGCTGTATACCAGAAGCCCAAAGAATGGCAGTGTTCTCTCAGGATGCCTAGAATAGTTTTTCCCAAAGTCATCAGGTGATGCCATTTTACCAGATTACCAGATTACAGATTACCTCTATAGAACTAGCCAATGAATGACACTTCCATTCAACTGTGTGAACAATGAGAAAAGCATTTTTCCCTGCTCAAGCACTACTATAGGTTAGGGTGGGAAGTCAGCAGGAACACTACCCTAGCACAGAGGTCCTTCAGGTACATATTCTACTAAAGGATTGAATACCTGCTACTCCTGTTGAAACGAATAAAAGCTGCAGATGCCCAACTCCTTTTAAGGATCAGCCATTATATTATGAGAGCCTTGTGTACCAGTCACAAAAGCCTGGAATACAAGTATGATTATGTTTACCACTGCCTTAGAAAATGGTCCCATAGGGATTGTCTCTGGATTTCACTTCTAGCTCCAGATTACTCAATATCCCTCATCAGGAATCATTTGCAATGCACTCCTCTTAAATGGTTGCTCCCTCTTGTATTCATTACTGTTCCTTGTCTGAGGAACCATTTTCCAAAGCACTGCATTCCTACATACACTTAAAAAAGTGCCATGTATTCACTCTCAGCTCAGCTCTGTCATCTCTTCTTTCTTAACTTCTAAATTACTTCCTGTCATCTTCATTGTTGAAAACTTTTACTTTGAGATACATCTCATCTCATGAGCCTCTCTTGTAAAATGAAAAAAAAAGTTCATGAATTCTTCATTAAACATGAATTGCGCACCATATGCATTATAGATAAAAGAAAGCTAAACACAGTGAAGAAGTGAACAACAAATAGTAAGGAGAAGGGTGTTGCAAACAGAAAAACAGCAAGAAGAGAGCTAATGGAAAAAGTGGGAAGCAGAATCATACAGGGAATTTAGACGTGAAAAGCCTGGGAAATAGGATTTGGAATGGTAAAATCCTTAGTATTCATTTAGATTTCATACACAACAAGGGCATACAGTTTCCTCATTGTGCAAAAAAAATATTAAAAAGCAATGATGTCAAATTATCCTCCTAATCCTCTATATGCTGAAATTTTAACAGATTAGGAAAAAAAAAAAAACATTGGTATAAAATCAGTGAAGGTGCAATCAAGACAGCAATTTGCAAATATGCAAACTTTTAAAAGAAATTGCCAATAAAGTTTTATTGCTATTGATCAAGGATTTAAAATTTCAAGGGCAATTTATTCACCTAATTTTATATGCTATAGTACTTGCAGTAGCCAGGCATGTCAGTGCTCCAACTGACAGAAGTAAAAATATGAGTTTTTTAAAATAAAAAATCCATTATCAAACTATGAACAGTTAAATGGCATGCATATTTTCATGGTCATTAGTCATGCTGGTTGTATCTGGAATAATTAAAAAAACAAAGATAAAAACATTGTGTTCCACTGTAAGGAATGTGTTAATAATTTTCTGCATATTTCCTGTACAAAACAAAATATTTTAAAAAATAAAATAGAAAAAAAAATACTGTGAATTGTAGCAAGAAAACTTATTAACAAATGCATGATTGTATTTCCAGTGTTTGAACATTTAATTGTTCTTGCAATAAGAACTGGCTAAATAGGAATAGAAATAAAAGTTATTTATCCTTCCCTTCCCTTCCCACACTGAAAGTCAAAACTGATAAACTTTCATCAAAATTTTGAGTTCTGAAAAAATATAACCAGCTATTTAAATATGTTTAAAATAGCAGGATACAATTTTTAACACACAAAGACAATGGTTACATCTAAGTCTGTTGAAAAAGTAAATATATTTCTACTCAGATCTGAAGTGACAGAGTGCACTGCACACTTAAAATGTCTGGGTAGTAGGACTAGAAAGGATGCTAAACATCATCTTAGAGATCCAACATAGAATTGGACTTGTGACTGCTGTATTATATGTTGTGTTAGTTATACAATACACATCATTAACGAGGAGGTAATCATCCAGATGCGCAGCATAACTAGAATGATAACAGATATCATCAAAGTGAGCAAAGAAAACTTGAGTTTCTGGGACATGAGAGTTGGATGAGTGGAGAAAGATTGCAGAATCAAGCTTTGCAGGGATTGGTGCCAGGAGTCGGTGACAATTTTGGCAAATATGGTTGATGATGTGGCTGACTGGACAGGATGTGGTATGGCACACTTCTTCAAGGCTGCATGAAACTGCAAAGTATGGGGGAAGATTTCTGGCCAATGACTCCTCTGTGTAACGTTCATTGTGATGTGCTTCTATGGTGCTATGAGAAAATGTTATGTATGTACAAAGCTAGACTTTTAACTATCAATTGTTGTACAAAGCTCCCATTGACTTGGATGGGGATTCTGCATGTGGAATGATGCAAGGATGTTTTAGTAGTAATTTGTTAGTACTTGAGCTGTAACCAATGATAATTGAAGCTAATCGAAAAACTCCTCTTGGCTTCAATAGGTATCGGATTCGGTCTGGTACTAATTGTACTGCAGTGCTGTCGCTTATGCAGAAGATAGGGCTCTTCACAACTATAATATTTATTTTATTTTAATTCATAAGAAAGAAAAAAAGCACCTAGTATGGTCTTTGGGTACCCTTAAGAGTTTTATGGCATTTTTTAAAAAAAGGATTAGAAGCTTTGCCCAAAACGAACAAGAAACCAAAAATATCAATTCAAACAGCACTCAGCAAGCATACAGATGCCAGCACTGATGTCACTCCTTTCAGTAATAATATAGGTCTTTAAGCATGGCCTGCAGTTAAACAAAGATGCTTTAAAAAATCAGGTTGTTTCATACCAACAATGGAGTGAACTGTGAAGCTGAGCCCACTATGGTGAATGCCTTTCTTAGCCGCTCTTTCTCTTTTATGCTCAGGCATCTCCAGTTTGAATGGTTCCATTGAGTATAGCTGAATGGCATGAAAGAGAGGGTGGTTTTTACAGCTCCAAACGGCCTGTCACCGACCTAGCTGATAGGTCCAAACCAGCACTCTTTACCCCACCAAGAAACTAGGAGGTGGCCAAGCCAGATCCTAGAGTTCTGCTGCTTGTGCAAAACACCACTTAGCAAGTGAGATGATGTGTACCATCTCACGTGTCTGGACTGAATCACGGTGCACCCTACATTGGTGTACTCTCATTCTTGAGTTCTGTTAGTAAGTTTATGGGAGGAAGCTCCATATCCAAAAGAGAGAGTCAAAATCCCTGGGCCAGACATTAGACTGAAAACAAAGTCGCTGGGCATGACAGCTATATAATCATGTCGCTGATTTGCTGCAATGTGGGTCTAACAATACCCACAGGAAGCAGATTAATGGGGCCAATGGGAAAACTCCAGAAGTTTCGTAGTTTGATTTTGATACATAAGATATTACATGGAAGCTTATCCCCATTTTAATGGGAATTTTAAGGACCCACCAGCAAGCCATCAGGCTTTTTTTACTTCCTTAGCACTCGCATTACCCGTTAGAATTGAATAAGGTCCCAGTCCAGCAAACACTCTAAGAAGATAAGCAGCTTCACTAAGTCCAGTGAGACTACTCATGCGGTTAAAAGCAGGCTTGTGCATAAGATCTCCATGTACAGAGGCATAACCTTCTAAAAGGGATTGTAACAGGAAACTTGAGTTCTGTTAATTTATAATTCATGGCAAAGAAAATCAATGAGAGGTTTAACTCCAATCAAACACTCCTTTATGGAAATACTTATGTAGCTTCCCCCCTGATATGATAATGAACTGTAAAACATGGTATTTGACAAGCAGGTCAACTGTGGGTGGGTGGAGATGAGAAGGGACTCTTTTGGCTACAGCACTGGGGAAGCTGTGTCAGGGAAGATCTCAAAATGCTCAGGAAAGACTGGTTTCCAAATAAGTATGATTTTATTTCTTTATTTATTTGTAACTAAGCTGAGAATGCTTGTATAACTTAGGCTGTGAAAAATGTAAATCTAGATTTGTAATGCAAACAATTTTTACTGCTATCTACTATTTTTAAACTTCCTTGTTAAGACAATTGTATGAAGGTGGCCATACAACAGTAGACAGCCCCAAAGAAGCAAGAATTTTTTGAAAGCATCGGAGTGAAGACAGTTTCCACACATTTCTGGTGACAGCACAGGACAAGGACAACATTGTCCTCTCCCATTCAGATGTATTGCAAAGGGCTGTGGCTGGCTAATGTGGGACTAACACAGGGACGAAACAAATGTGGAGGGTGTAGAGATATCCATTGGCTTCCCAGATCTTCCGTCACCATGATGCTCCTCCTTTTCCAGAGACAAAATAGACAGCCCATTGATATCAGGGCACCAACTTTGTGACCTGTTTCCACAGAGAACAACTGCTCTGAATTCTGTTTCTTTGACCCTATACATTTCAAAAACACTCTTGTGCTTATAGTCCAGTGTGCAGCCAAGGTCTGGAAAATTCTAATGTCTGAAGATGGTTAGTTATGTTGCTGGGTATTGTTTTAAGCATTGGAAGGAAAGCAGAGAAGCCAAAATGTGTTCATTCCCCACAAGGGAAGTTGGAGTGGGCCTTGAATAACCACAGGCTGGATTGAAAAAATGGTAGGCTCAGCAGACAGGCAAAGGAATAATTAAATCAAGTTATAGAGTATATAGAGGTGTCGGTAGGATTAGGAAAAGTAATAAACGTGCTGTTTAGAGAGTAGACGAAGCTATAGATTAACACCATAAAACCTGGCAAAGAATAGAACAGGAACCCATGAGGGAAAAGAATTGTTTTTTTAAAAAAGGATGAGAATTGAAGCAAAGATCCCTTTCAACAAGAGGCTAAGATATAAGATAAGTGGAGAGGCAGATTTGAGGAGGCATATGCATAAAAATGATATCTGAAACCATGTAAACAGGAACAGTTAGATTGGGACTGGATGTATAAGGAGGGGAGAAGAGGTCTCTGAAGAATCCATCATAGAGAATGAGAGAGGGCATGAGGAAGATCCGATGAAGAGATCTTGAAGGAGCAATTGGATAGGCAGATAGAGAACCATGAAAGCCAAGTGAGGATAAGATGTCAATGAGAAGAGAGTGACTGATAGTGTTTAAAGCAGCAGAGAGGTCAAGGAGGCCAAAAGTATGTCTGCACAGCATTTTAGAGAGAGCCTCCCAATGTAGGTAAGGTGCAACTTCAAAGCGCTATCTGCACAGCTAATTTTAGAGTTTTGGTGTGAACCCCACTAGCCCAAATCTGTTGAGCTGGGCTGGGAGGCTTATTCCAAAATGCTGGGTAGATGTACTCTAAAATGGAGTGTATTCACTGAGGCTTGGATGGGAAACGGAAACTGGAAATATTGGTGAGAGCAGTGTCAGTGGACTGGAGGGGGCAAAGCCAGATCAAAAGGGATCAGAGGCAGAGTTGGAGAAATGGCTCCAATGAAAGATCATTAAGTTAAGACTCTACTGTGGCAAATCAGGCATCACTGTCCTTTCCAAAGGGTGTGTGTATATGTATATATGAAATCATCATTCCCTATGGTAGGAGGTATAACCAGTGTTATAACTGAAGTGCTGTTCGTGTCCTTTTTTTCATGCTCTTAAAATTTAGAGAAAGTCCCAAGCTGAAATAGTGCTCCAAGGGGAGCAGTACAAAATCAGCCACTATGAAAATAACTTGAGCAATGCTAATAAGTACTAGTTACAATTATGTTAATGAAGCTTCAAGAGGAACTTTATATCTCTGAAATCCGCTAAAAGTCCCCTATTAAATGCTGGTGCAATGCTATTGGAATCAATGTACCTGTACACTGGAGTTGGCTGTAGTGATTAATATGAAGTGAGAACTGACCCAAAATTCAAGCTGAAATTGAGGTCCAGAAGTTCAGAGTACTTCTATCTTTTAAATTTTCATGCCTGTGCACTTCTTGATTTTTAGCAAAGACTATACACACACACACATCAGTATTAGGGCATACTGGAAATTGTGCATGTAGATCTTTAGAGATTTACAATTGTGTTTGTAATTAAGAGGGTTGGATGAATTCAGATCGTCCAGGCTTACTGTGACAGCAAGGGTTAAATGACCAGAAAACAGCCTGTGAGGAAATATTAAAAAGTATTGAAATTGTCAACAGGGCCGTGCTTTGTAGATAGGTAGGAAAGTCTTGTAAATAAACTAAAGCCCTTGAAAGGTAGGCCTGTATTGTTAGAGGATTAAAGATATATACTAATTTTATTTGTCTGGGTTTACCTATATTTTGTTAGAAGTTTAACAGTGTGATCTAATTAGCTTGGAAATGCTAATCTTCGGTTTCTGTCTGCAATATTTCTTTACTATATTTTATTGATTCAGAGATGAAAAGGGAATATTAACATTTGGATGAAATTTGTGATGTAATACTATCGTTGTCTTTATTTCTCTTTCAAGTTTGCAGTAAACTACCTATCAAACTTTTGAATGGTTAATTATTTTATGCTAATCAATGCAAATAGTTATCAGCGTATGCCTAGGCAATAGGAATTTACTTCAGAGCAACAATGTACATTACCTAATCTTCATCCAAGGAATGCCTGCTGAAATCATTTGGTGACAAGAGGCTAATCGACTGAGCTTCAGCTACAAAGAATGCTTCAGTCCTGATCCTGTTTTATCTCAGATCTGCTTAACCTTTGTTAGGGGAAGTTCAAATCACAAGACTGAGGTCTCCAGGTCTATCCTGGATTATCCCTGCAAATTCTCATGGAAAAATTGGGAGAGACTCTGAACGTGTATTGCCTATTGGGCTTGTAACAGGTTTGGACCCACCACCGGGCGCCTGCTGCCGGATAGTCTGGGAATTAGCTCTGTTCCACGGCGGAGCGTCCTCCCCAGGTGGTGTCCCGTCTGTCTCTTGCTCTTTGTTGTTGCCCTCAACTGGCGTCTGGACGTGCACTGCTCCTCACAGGAGGTGTCCTCTTCAGGACACTGCCTTCCAGCAGTACCCCCCAAGTTCACACTCACCCCCTTCCGGGGCAGGGGTTAGGTTCACAGCAATCCTTTACCCTTCAGCCGCAGTGGCTGACCACACCCCCAAGTCGAGCCCCTTCTGGCAGAGGTCAGGTGTGGTTGTTTGAGGCCACTTCAGCAGCCAGGTATAATATAAGAGGGGAAGTGGGGGACCCAGGCCCGCCCTCTACTCTGGGTCCTGCCCTCCTTCTCTCCCCTAATCCCTGCCGCTCTCCCTGGGCCACTTCCCCTGTGCACCGGTTGGCTCTTCTCTCAGGGCCGGCAGCCAGACAGGTACCCAGGCTGGAGCTCCCGTCTCCTCCCCAGCACTGCGCTGGAGCTGGAGCTGGAGCTGGAGCTGGAGCTGGAGCTGGAGCTGG